>JAVJIX010000136.1:1772500-1825000 GCA_036785185.1 Paratrypauchen microcephalus
GCTCGTGCGCGGGTACGAGAGCTGTCCGCGTTACGGCGCGCCCGGGTGACCCTCGAGGTCTGCCGTAGCTAAAACAGAAAGTGCAATAGCACCATCCACCTATGCGCCACGAATCCTACACACTGGGGCTTTAATGTTTTTTGCAGAAAGTTCAGATTTTTCAGCTCTGGCATCTCACGTAGCGTCAACACTCAAACATGCTCAAGAACGTCATGCAAAAGTTCAAAACTCCATGCACAGCTTCCAGGTGCTGGTAACAACAGGAACATTCCAGAAAAGAAGAAATTTACCGCACACTCGCTTGACTTTACTCTTAGAGTGAACAACGCGTTTCGCTTCTACAGCGTCATCAACATCGCGTGAATGCTCGAAACTCACTACAGGAACGTTGTATTAAAGGGAAAGTAACGTTTTTTTTACAATTTGAGCCTTATTTCGGTAATAAAACAAGTTGTTTTACTCACCCATAGCACTTTGGTGTCATATGGAGCACTTCCAGAGATGTTTTAGATTTGCGGTTAGCCTAGCGCGACTTCTAGCCATAGCTCGGGGCATATAATATATTCCCCAAGCATGTAATATGCCCCGTGCGGGCTCCAAATAACACAAACTTTAGCACTTTTCAAATCATAGAAGCCCGATGTCTTAGTCTACGATTTCGTTTGAGTCAAAAGTGGCCTGTAATCCGAGATTTAGCCATAGTTTACAGCTTTGCGTTTCATGTTTGGGTCCCGGGAGCTGAGAGCACAGTCCGCACATGCGCACTGGCCTCCTCATCTACTCGAAACTATGGCTAAATCTCAGATTACAGGCCACTTTTGACCACACAAAATCGTAGACTAAGACATCGGGCTTCTATGATTTGAAAAGTGCTAAAGTTTGTGTTATTTGGAGACGGCAAACAAGTGCCCCAAGAACTCACATGATGGAGATCGCAAATCTAAAACATCTCCGGAAGTGCTCCATATGACACCAAATTACTATGGGTGAGTAAAACAACTTTTTTTATTACCGAAATAAGGCTCAGATTGTAAAAAACTGTACTTTTCCTTTAACCTAGTACGCACATTCTCCATAGACTTTGCATGTAAACCACTCGTCAGAACGCAGCATAATACTTCTGATGATGAAGGCTAAGATAATAAGGACTGAGCTGGCAGTGAGCGCCTCAGTACAGCACGTAAATGGAACACTCTCGAAACCTATAAATCAAAATAATTCTAACCTTACTCATTAAACACAGGTCTATAAAATTGAAAAATGAGTAGTTGAGGTATTTCTTTGGTCATCTATCCTGACTGTATCCCTGTCTGACCTCACCCCTATGTCCTGTCATAGGCCTTCTCTACTGGACACCACCCTAGGGCGCACTTTTAAGTCCTCTTAGAATACCTGACCACTAAACCCTCATCCAACCACACACACACACACACACGCACGTACATGACTCAAGTACTAGTTTGGGCAGCTTCCACCAAAGCCCAGCAACGCTTTCACTACTGCAGGCTCCACTTTTTCACAACAGCGGTGCAGATGAAAATAGAAAGATCATTTCCCAGAGGCCAGTGAGAGTGTGGGTTCGGAGTGCTCGGAGTGCCATGTCTGTCACTACCTTGTGTGGAGGGGGCATGATGCAACCCAGAACAACCAGGGCAAACGACGGCGCCGCGCAACCCTCGCACTCAAATTAGAAGCTGGCACTTCAACCCCTCAGCAACATGTGGGAGATAATGAGTGCAGGTTTTTGTAATTGGCTGGAATAACTGTGCACTGTAAAGGGGTCAGGAAATGTGCAATAACCTGCTTCATAACCCACGTGCAATACATATACTACACTATATTATGTGCAATCTGTGAAATACTCTACTTACACCTTATTTAAAGGAAAAGTAATGTTTTTTTACAATCTGAGCCTTCTTTCGGCAATAAAACAAGTAGTTTTACTCACCCATAGCAGTTTGGTGTCAATTGGAGCAGTTTTGAAGAAGTTATGTTGTAGCCGTTCTCTTCTACTAATGATCCCGTATCCGTTAGCGTGAGTGCTAACGGATTTGCGGTGTCCAAATAACACAAACTTTAGCACTTTTCAAATCACAGAAGATCGCTGTGTCAGGGTAGACTTTTAGTAGATTCCAAAACGGCCTGAAACCCGATATCGCAACAGAAAAGTAAAGTTCGGCGCGGTGTTAGCTTCTTTCGGACTAGCGGTGTTTACAAAACAGCTGAGTTCACGCATGCGCACTGTCCTCTCTGATGACGTCATCAAATGAAACTATAGCTGGATATCGGGTTTCAGGCCGTTTTGGAATCCACTAAAAGTCTACCCTGACACAGCGATCTTCTGTGATTTGAAAAGTGCTAAAGTTTGTGTTATTTGGACACCGCAAATTAATGCCCCGAGCACTCACGCTAACGGATACGGGATCATTAGTAGAACAGAACGGCTCAACATAAGTTCTGCGATACTGCTCCAACTGACACCAAACTGCTATGGGTGAGTAAAACTACTTGTTTTATTGCCGAAAGAAGGCTCAGATTGTAAAAAAAAACGTTACTTTTCCTTTAACCCTACCTGCACCTTTGTATTTTATCACACTTTATTACATATGTTATTATATTTTTTTACTTCTTCCCCCTGCACTTTTGCAACACTTTTTTACCATATACTATTACTGCTGTTATTAGTACTTCGGTCAACGGTTCTTCTGATCCTAAACATCTCAATCCATTGTTGACCTTGTGTTGATTCTGCATATGACAAATAAACAATCTTGAATCTTGAATCTTGAAATGGTGTGGTTGTAGTAACAGGATTCAAAGTGTTGATTTTGGTCGTTTTCACACCTGCCTTGTTTGGTTCGTTTAAAATGAACCAGAGTTCGTTTGCTCCTTTGATTCGGACCTTTTGTTCTGGTGTGAATAAAAAACAAAAATCTCGATCCGGAGCAAACAAGCGAACCGAGACCACCTAAAAAGCTCGGTCTCGGCACGGCTCCATTCGAACTCTGGTGCGGTTCGTTTGAGGTGAGAATGCAGACCGGACTCGATCCGACACAAGTTGGCTTTTTGTACTTAACGAGCTCCCGTCGTATGTCGAGCATTATGGGAAACCGAGGCTGACGAAACTAAACTAAACCTACGAGGCTTACTTATATTTTGCGTGAAGAGCAAGAGTCAGAACTTGATGCGCACATGAGTTCTGTCCTCCGTAGTCGTCTTGCCCTGTGACTTCGTCGTTTGTAAATTGATTGTAAAATAGTGTAAACCTCACGATGCTGCTCCCGGGGGAACTGTGAGGTCCACACAGACGCTCTACATTTGGACAAAGTGTCTCTCAGTCAGAGGATTTAAGTTCTGGAACTCTCTCCCATCATCAATAAGAGACTCCAACACTGGACACTTTAAATCACACTTGAAACAGCGGCTAAAGGAAAACCAGACTTTTAATGTTTTAATGCTTAATGTTTTAATGTTGGTGTTATTGTCAGTTGTCATTGTTTTTATTGATCAAAGGAGAAGTTCAATTTGTCAACTGGACAAAGTTTGTTTGGTTGAAAACGTTTCGCCGTTCATCCGAGCGGCTTCGTCAGCTCTGGTTATTGTACTGGTTAGACCCTGTTTATATCTAGCTGCCGGGAGGCGCGTCCTACAATGACAAAGCTCTGCCTCCCGGCAGCTAGATATAAGCAGGGTCTAACCAGTACAATAACCAGAGCTGACGAAGCCTCTCGGATGAGCGGCGAAACGTTTTCGACCAAACAAACTTTGTCCAGTTGACAAATTGAACTTCTCCTTTGATCATGGATTCTACCTGGACGACTGAGGGACTTTTCACGCATTGTTTTTATTGTTTTTGCTGTGGTGTCACCTGCCCAGGGACTACAGATGGAAATTAGCATTCTTGCTATAATTTGTGATATTTACACTGCTGCTGCAGATGTTCATTAATATGCACTGTCCCTATTAAATAAAGAATAATTAATAAAAAAACAACAAACATTTGTGCGAACTGTAAAAACTGAGCAAACCATATCGCTATGACGACACTGAAAACAGTAACACCATGATTCTCCTCCTTCTGTGTTTGGACACGGCTCATTTCTGTCCAACGACCTCAGCACACGTGGTTTTGTTTACAGATGTTGGTTCACTTGGGAAAAAAAACTACAGTGTGAAAGTGAACCGCACCAAAATAATTAAAAAAAAAATAAAAAATTTGGTCCGGACCAAAGCAAGTGAACTATCGGACTTTCCTGGTATGAAAACGACCTTTAAGTGTATTTTTTGTTTGTAGTCCATGCAACAGTTTTTGTTATTACAGAATGTTTTCCAAAAGGGACAAAGCTCTGATGTGTTCATTATTTTCTGCATGTTTAAGTATTTATAAAATGGTATTATGTTTAGTTCATCCTCCTGTTTGTCTCTATGGAAATGTTGTTCCACAGTCTGGAATAATACATGTCCATCTCCATGGAGAATGTTCTGAAGTATGGTTTGAACTTTCCTGGAATGATGCCGGAAACATGCCACCTCCAGAAAGTTACAGTGTGTTGCTTTAATAATGATGATATGACTGATCATTGGCTTATTTAGGGATGCACCGATCCAGTTTTTTCTGTTTCGGTTCTGATTGTCTTGAAGTATCTACCACTACCCAGTATAAACCGATACCAGAGACTGAAAATATCATTTATTTCCTTTAAACACATACAGCAGGAGATACATGAGTTTTGTAATTATTTAACATTTAAAGCACTGAAGTTTAATATTATGAAACAGTGGACAGCAAATCGTCTTGTTACACCAGTTCATAGACCAAAATGGGATATCAGCCAAACCGATATCTTGGAATGCGATATCAAATCCATTCAATTTTTCTATCTTGGCGCCGATATTCAATACCAGTATCATATCGGTGCATCCCTAGTTTTTCAGAAGTTGTGGATTGAAGTTAAACTATCACATTCAGTTTTATATTGTGAAATTCGTCAAGCCTTATTGTCACTCCGCCGCGTTTCTGTTGTGCTATAAATACAACGCTACAGACCTCAAAAACGACAGACCACCAGCATCCTTCTGCTTTCTCCCCTGAGACGCATGTTTTGCTCGTCTTTGTTGAATTGCCACGTCGCCTCCGGGTCAGACTTTCATTGCATTTTTGTCAGCTACCTTTGTTATTTTTAGTACAGTAACGTACAGCGAAATGAGCCGACCCCATGCTGACGACCCTCTGAACTCACCTGCACGCCGGCCCCCACCTGTGGACTGACTGATGTGTTGTTTTATACACTTCTTAAACTGCCTCTCTCTCTTCCACACACCCACGGATGTCGCTGTCGATCTGCTGCAGTCACATCAGTGCCTCCCTTTATAACCTCCCTTTCCCTTCCACTGCGTCAGCCCATGTAGAATTTTAGATAAGGATTTGCTCAACCTATACGTGATGCAGATTTGGCGCTATTGCTCGTCGCACTAGCTGGGGTATAGGGGGGAGTTTGCTAATCTGGTTGGCTTCGATTATAATGAAAATTGTTGTTATCAAAGATGGCTCTGAGCAAGTGTTCCCATGGGAATAAAATGTGACCAACCGCAGCGAAACAAGACACAAGTGATTGAGGAGGCGTTTTGAGTTATTCACAGATTCTGAAAGTATAGCTCAGGGGTCGGCAACCTTTACCACTCAAAGAGCCGTTTGGAGCCGTTTCACACAGTAAAGAAAACACTGGGAGCCACAAAACCCTTTTGAAATTTAAAATGAAATAACACTGCATATAACGGCTTTTACCTTTGTGCCATAGAATTTGCCTGGTTTACACCAGACCATCTCACAGTGATTATATGGTCTGGGAGCCACCTTCGAAATATCTCGTACCGGAGGTGTGGTTTACGATCGCCAACGGCCGTTTATTGGGCGTTACGAATGTCTATCATTTGGCGTATACGTAGCCCAGAGCCAATCATGTCAGTTGTCAGTTCAAACTACAAGCTTCTGTTTGTCGTGTAGTACGCGTCACCGTCTTGCCACCCCTCCCCGCTCTCTGAGTGGCTGCCAGAATCGGGAGAGCTCGATTGCCATAGTTGCCAGGCTGTCTTTCAGATCGGAACGAACGAAAGCAGCCTGGGATTTCACAGGTTACCATAGAATTATGAATGAACTAAAATAAAATACATTTTAATTAAATACACTGGTCCCTCGCTATATCGTGGTTCACTTTTCATGGCCTCGCTGTTTCGTGGATTTTTTTATTCCAATTTTTTTTATAGTGTATCAACGTGCATTTCTGCGTCCTGATTGGCTAAGGGACTGTAGACCTTTGCTGATTGGTCAGTCATTCTCCTCCATGTCTCCTGTACAGAATGTGTTCAGTTTGTTAGATTTATATAAATGTTGGATCGCAGTGTGACTCTGAAGTGCTGTATGTTTGTTTCTCCCCGACAAAACCCGCTACAGCGAAGCGGCGCCAGGACGAAGAGGCTCGGTCATAAGAACTGTGAAATACACACCAAATACACTTTGGTTTCATTCTATAATACTGTGCTTTTTTGTTGAAAATCTACGAAAGTTTGAGTGTTTAAACAAGAGAGAAATGTGAGAAAACGTTAATTCCAGTGTGAGAAAAGTGTAGAATGTATGTGGTGAGACGTTTACAGCCTTAAAACATGGAGAATAATTGTAAAATATAAAGCTGACGACTTCGCGGATTTCGCTTATCGTGGGTTATTTTTAGAACGTAACCCCCGTGATAAACGAGGGAGCGCTGTACTGAGCCGCATCAGAGGGGTCAAAGAGCCGCATGTGGCTCCGGAGCCGCAGGTTGCCGACCCCTGGATTCTAAGCTTTCCAATGAACTTTTATAACAAAAAGTCCATATAATCGTTCAATAATTAAGTTAAATTAAGTTAAAAAGTTAAGTTAAAAATCACCTGTATTTTATTTCAATTTAATACAATACAAAATAGTATAGGACACCACACACACACAGTCCTGGTTTAGTCCTGTTTTAGTCCTGGTTTAGTCACGGTTTATTCCTGGTGGAGTCCCGGTTTACTTCCGTTTTAGTCCAGTTTTAGTTCTAGGCGTTTAACCGGGATGATGTAACAATTTTGGGTACTAGGATTTTTGTATACTAAAGTATTATCTTAGTATCATGAAGTATCACTACCATCGTGTCTCCCTGTCAGTTCACAATGAAAGGATTTAGTGTTGTTATTAACCTAATGGCAAACTGAGTTCAGTTTCTGGTGCAGAGGTTTCCATTTGTTTTATCTTAAAGGTCCCATATTACAGAAAATTAACTCTTGCGAGCTTTAAGCCATGTTCTAACGCTGTTACCTCCTCAAAAATATACCTGGAGTTGTGTTTTGTTTCATTCACACGTTTGAATAATCCTTTTTATTCTTATAAGTCTGTATCTCCAAAACTCAAAGTGCTCTGTTCCACCTTGTGATCAGGGCCGTATTACGGACCGGGCCAGTGGGGCCGGCGCCCAGGGGCCCAAGGGTCCAGGGGCCCGGGAAGGGGGGCCAAAGCGATGCAAATGCAGATGCCGATGCCAATTGCGATGTCAGAGGGCCTCTGTTCTCTACTCACACTGTTATAGGGCATATCTGAAGAGAACCGAGAGAGAAGCGTGATATGAATTGGGTTGGGGGGGGCAGGGACGGCAATCAGAGGGCCCCTGGGCTATAGGGTACGGCAATCAGAGGGCCCCTGTGGATGACTTTGCAAGAAGGAAGAGCAGAAAGAAACTTTTGTAGAATCCTTAGGTATGGTGGTAGGTTGGCGCGGGGGTGGGGGGTGTGGGGTAGGGTTCGGAGAGTTGGGGGGGGGGGGGGGGGGGGGGGGCTTTGCAAACTCCTGGCCCCCATAATCCGACCCTGCTTGTCATGTCACGAAGTGGGTCTGCCCATATCTTGTCACTTATCCGGAATGTTCCACAGTATGGCATTTAAAGATCTCATGACATGGTACTTCTTGATGCTTTTATATGGCTCCTTAATGGTTCCCTAATACTGTAAATGAATCCTTCTTCAAAATCAACACTCAGTGCATGAGAAAGAGAGATAAGATGAGAAAGAGTCATAAATATCTCTCTCAAACACTTTATTCTGGGCGTTGTTGCTTGAATGCAAATGAGGAGAAAAGAGCTGGCCTATAATAATAATACATTTTATTTATAAAGCGCTTTTCAAGACACTCAAAGACGCTATAGTAGAGGGTGGGGGCGTGGCCAAACTCTCCGCTCTCCGCTCTGAGCTGACCCATTTCCGTGTTTTTGCACGGGGGGAGAGATTTGAAGCATTCCATTGAAAAATAAACACATTTCCACAGAAAATAAAATGAAACCACTGCTGCTCAAAGGTCCAGAGGCTCAGATAAAGGACTTCCGAGCCTAGAAACACTCGGACGTGCCTCCAGGCAAATAAAAAAACGGATTTCGCATTGCCTAGCGCATTCGCAGTCCAAACTCTCTGGGCGTGATTTACAGAGACGCTGAGTACAGACAGACGGGGCTGGAACTGCATTTGCATTTCTTTTTTCGATCTGACGTCAATAAGTTTCCTTGTTCAAAATCGCCCGTTTGAGCTCCGATTTTTTGTAACGCAGAAAAGGATCGCAAATGCTCAGTTTAGACATTTCGCAACTTTTAACCATGGGGGGGGCTAAACAGGGTAGGGGAGCTCACATTAACGTTCAAAAACCTCAGAAAGTGAAAATTTCATGCCATGGGACCTTTAACGCATCTATCTTCATAAAGACAAGCAGGTGACACAAACACGCCGAGTTACACGCCTGATCTGTGGAGAGGCAGTAAGAATGAGTCTTTCTTTAGCATCAGAAACACTTGTCAGTGAATTCATGCAAGATTTTATTTACGCCGCACTGTTCTGGGAAGGCAGTAACATCTCCATGGAGACAAGCAGGTGGCCTACTCTGAGTTACATAATGCACCTTTCATTTCAGTCGTTTTCCAAAGCACAATCATGAAAAGACAACCTGATTTTTCTTCCAAAATGGTCTTTGGTCGATCATAAGTAATAACTGAATGGGGAGACAAAAATATGCCTGTTTACATGTTATTCATGGAAATCAAATCACCGCACCACTTCTCTTCGTCTGCATCTGTTATCAGCCTCCCGTATTTGAGGCAATGTTATTGAAATAAATGTAGAAAAATACAAGCAGGGAAATCGTCAACCTTAACTACAGAATGGGCGATAAACAGCAATTAGATTCACAGAAATAAAAGCGTGAAAAGATGCTTCACGGAGCAATAACTTTGATTTGCAGTAAACACAAAAACAGCCTGTTCATCCCCACGAAGCCTTCAGTACAGGAAGTGGTACAGTGCGATTACACACAGTAAATGCTCCATAAATGTACACAGAGACGGTGCATTTAAAGACACTAGTGATTTAGGCTTTCTCCTCCTGCAGTTCTTCCTGCTGAGCGTCACAGCAGTCGAACTCCTCCCCGGAGAAATAAGAGCAGAATCTTAAAACGCATCCAAAGACTTCTATCCCGTTTTGTGTGTGAGCTGGTGTCTGTGCCAGGGCTCAGAGAAGGCATGTGAGCATGAAATCTCACTAATGCCAGTTATCTGCGCTCAGCCTTCACTTTCCTCTCGGAGCACAGAAAAGTATCAGAAAAAGCGCTATGGGAAGATTCAGACTTTAGTGTGAGTAAAGTGAAACCCAATCATAAATGGAGACCGGCGGATATAGATTCTTTCAGCCAATACCAACATTTGTTTTGCTGTTCTGTAACCTAGTTTCAAATTGTCAGAAAGATTTTACCTTCTGTAATTTAGTATAATTTGTTATATTGTTATGATGATTGTGTATGTGTGATACAGACAGTGTCATTGCTCTTCAATTATCATAGGAAATAAAACTGAAACACAATATATGGGCACATTTTTATATGCGCTTTTCCATCTTCAAGGCACTCAAGGAAACACTCACCCATTCACACACGTGTACAGATCTGGAAACAAAATAAGAGACCTCTGCAAAATGATCAGTTTTTCTGATTTTACTACTTATAGGTTTGTGTTTGGGAAAAAGGAACATTTTTGTTTGAGTCTATAAACTACTGACAACATTTCCCCCAAATTCCAAATAAAAATATGATCGTTTAGAGCATTTATTTGCAGAAAATGACAAATGGTCAAAATAACAAAAAAAGATCCATGTTTTCAGAGCTCAAACAATGCAAAGAAACAAGATCAAATTTGTTTTAAAACAACATAATACTAATGTTTACACTTAAAGGGACAGTGTGTAAGATTTTTACCCGTTAATTACCGAAATTGAAGATACCCATTCAAAAATACATTGTTTTCCAAGCCTTTTCACTTCCATCATGAAATCAAAGTATTCTTTTGGACTTAGATATAGTCACATAAAAGGGGGATCTTCCCCATGCAGAGGCAGCCATTTTGAATACGAGAGCCGCAGAAGGACATTTGGGCTCCGCCTTCGCCTTCGGCAAGGCTCGTGGTTTTGGGTAAATAACACAAGCATGCTGCCGGATCAGACGTCGTAATGGATCTAACACGTGTTTTGGACTAAATTGTTTTACTGGATTTTATTCGCTGGATCCTTACGGACAAATTGAGAGCAAGTTTATGGTGAAATACAGAGTTTGACCTGTGCAAAGCATTCTAAGGTAAGCTAACCTCGTTTTGTGCTTTTCCGTATAAAAGCCCCATGTGCTCGGGGACTGATTGTTGTGCAGGGAAATGAATTGCATAGTCAAAAAGAGGAGACTGTAAGGTTTCATTTGATGTGTAGATTGTCATGGTACATGATCGGGAATGTGTGTTTTCATGAGAGAAAAAAAAAAAAAAAAAAAAAACGGGTCTGCCGTAGCTAAAACAGAAAGTGCAATAGCACCATCCACCTATGCGCCACAAATCCTACACACTGGGGCTTTAAGAAGAGTTCAGAAATCAATATTTGGTGCAATAACCCTTATTTTTAATCACAGCTTTCATGTGTCTTGGCCTCCACAAGTCTGTCACATTGTTCTTGGGTCCTAGTTTAGACCTGGTTTAGTCCTGGTTCAGACCTGGTTTAGTCTTGGTTCAGACCTGGTTTAGTCCCAGTCTTTCACATTGTTCTTGGGTGACTTTATTCCACTCCTGGTGCAAGAACTGAAGTAGCTCAGCTTTGTGTTTGTGTTGGAAGTCAACAGACGCTGGAATGGAATGGCTGTAATACATGTAGAGATGCTGATTTCAGAAAAAAATGCAGTGGACTCTTATTTTTTTCCAGAACTGTATATGACACTGGAGGCATAGCGCGTCAATTGTCTTGCCCAAGGACCCAACAACAGCCTTCATCTGTAGGAGCTGGAATTGCCCTGCCAACCTGTGGATCTGTGGATCTGGCCGCTCAATCAATGATGTTTATGTCGGAGTCGAACCACCAACCCCTCCGTCAGTGGACAAACACTCTAACGGCCAATGTTGCCAATATCAATAGCTCACTGTTTGAGATCAACATTTCTACAGTACAGTAGAGTATAGTGGTACCTCACCTTACGAATGACCCATTAAACGAAAATTTCAAGTTACGAAACGCCTTCACGGTAAATTTTGGTCTCTAGATACGAATGAAATTTTAAGTTACGAAACATGAAATCTCAAAAATTCAAATAATGCGCGCTCAGCCACACACATTATACGCTTTTCTCAGACTGGATTTAAACTTTTCTCACATTTGTCTCTGTTTAAACACTCAAACTTTCATAGATTTTCAACAAAATTATTAATAGTGAAGTGTGGGGGGAAGGAGGAGGGGGGAGAAGACTGCGCTCTGACACGTGTGTGATAGCGGCATGTGTGACAGCTGACCCGGCGCTGCCAGCAGGTCTAGACCTGGACTAAATCAGGATTAAACCTGGACTAAACCTGGACTAGACCTGGACTAGACCTGGACTAGACCTGGACTAGACCAGGACTAGACCAGGACTAGACCAGGTGGATTAAAGCGCCGCGCGTGGGTCTATTTCCTGGTATCGTTTCGAGTCACAGCTGAGCCGCGGTCTAGACCTGCTCTCCAGGGCCACTCCAGGCACGGAGCCCCAGACATCCAGGGACCCAGGGGGACACTGCCAGCCCGCCTTAAGAGCTCCATAAGCGGGCATGGGTCCGGGGATTGTCCCGGTCACCGGCCTGGAGGTCTTGAAGAGGTCGACCTCACGGTTCTGTCCATGCCGCTCTGTGAGCACCTTACGCGGGCAGGTCTGGAGCAGCGGCTCGCCTCAGCTGTGACTCGAAACGAAACCAGGAAATAGACCCACGCGCGGCGCTTTAATCCACCTGGTCTAGTCCTGGTTTAGACCTTGGTCTAGACCTGGTTTAGACCTTGGTCTAGACCTGGTTTAGACCTTGGTCTAGACCTGCTGTCAGCTCCGCGCCGGGTCATGTGCGCTATCACACGTGTCAGAGCGCACACTTCTCCCCCCTCCTCCTTCTCCCACACTTCACTATTAATAATTTTGTTGAAAATCTATGAAAGTTTGAGTGTTTAAACGAGAGACAAATGTGAGAAACACACAGAACACAATGTTACACTATAAAAAAAGTTACACTATCAAAAAAAAACTTGGATCGGGGCCTTGGAACGAATCAGGCTTTTTCCATTGAAATACTCAACTTACGAATTTTTCACGTTACGAAACCACTTCTGGAACGAATTAATTTCGTAAGGTGAGGTACCACTGTACTTTATAACACAAAAGAAGGTCAACTTACCAACAAAATGAAAATAAGAAAATGATGAAATAAAAATGATAATAATGATTTGAAACATGGAAACAAGACCAGAGCATAACATGTTGTTTTTCTAGTTCAGATGGACACGTTCTCACACGTACTGTCCTATTTCTGAGCTCTCAGTCAGAGTGGGCATCTGACTGCTCTGACAGCTGGGTACCCCACATACACCGCTCTTTTATTTAGTATTCTGTTTCCTCCACATACATCTCTCACTTCCTCTTCCATTTCCACATTCCAGCACTGGAAGTCACTCAAGTATTTGTGTCTGTACAGAGAAGAGAGCTCTGGTTTTAAAGTTAGATAACATCACCGTGGAACCAACTGAGTCACAATGAAACTCAGAGGAACCAGGAGGCACTTTTTGCTCTTGGTAACATTACAATTTGCAAATGTCCAAAAAGCAAATGCAAAAAATATTGAGTAAAAGTAAAATGTCTGAAAACTACTCCAAGAAATACTTTAAAAAAACACTAAAATAAATGATCCAGATTCAGATTCAGATTCAGATTCAGACGAGGTTCTTAATCCCATAAAGAGCAGTTAGTTTGAGTTGTAAAAATAGACAAACATTCAACACACGTTTGTGATTCTGAACAAAGAGGAGCTCTGAGGTCAAAGAAGCACCCAATAGAAAGACAAGACACTGCATCCACATTTAAAGGAAAAGTAACGTTTTTTACAATTTGAGCCTTATTTCGGTAATAAAACAAGTTGTTTTACTCACCCATAGCACTTTGCTGTCATATGGAGCATTTCCAGGGATGTTTTAGATTTGCGGTTAGCCTAGCGCGACTTCTAGCCATAGCTCGGGGCATATAATATATTCCCCAAGCATGTAATATGCCCCGTGCGGGCTCCAAATAACACAAACTTTAGCACTTTTCAAATCATAGAAGAAGAAGAAGAAGAAGAAGAAGAAGAAGAAGAAGAAGAAGAAGAAGAAGAAGAAGAAGAAGAAGAAGAAGAAGAAGAAGAAGAAGAAGAAGAAGTGACTTTATTGATCTCACACTGGAGAAATTCTTCTCTGCATTTTAACCCATCCTATATATATATATTAGCAGCAGTGGGCAGCACACTTCTGCGCCTGGGGACCATCTCCATGATCTTCTTGCTTCGGTTTGGTCAGGACCTAAGCTGGAGGTACCTATGGTGCATGTAAGCCCGATGTCTTAGTCTACGATTTCATTTGAAGCAAAAGTGGCCTGTAATCCGAGATTTATCCATAGTTTACAGCTTTGCGTTTCATGTTTGGGTCCCGGGAGCTGAGAGCACAGTCCGCACATGCGCACTGGCCTCCTCATCTACTCGAAACTATGGCTAAATCTCGGATTACAGGCCACTTTTGACCACACGAAATCGTAGGATAAGACATCGGGCTTCTATGATTTGAAAAGTGCTAAAGTTTGTGTTATTTGGAGACCGCAAACAAGTGCCCCGAGAACTCACATTATGGAGATCGCAAATCTAAAACATCTCTGGAAGTGCTCCATATGACACCAAATTGCTATGGGTGAGTAAAACAACTTGTTTTATTACCGAAATAAGGCTCAGATTGTAAAAAACGTTACTTTTCCTTTAAATATTGTCTTATCAGGGTAGATTTTCAAAAAACGTGCAGTCAAAAGTTCTGCTCAAGGTAATTTGGGCCAATTCACCTGGAAGAAAAAATTGTCTGAGGGCCACATTTGTTGTAGTATAGTTTGGACATGCCTGGATTAAATGGGGGTTAGGGTTAAACAGTGGTAGTTGTAGGATTGGTTCCCACTCAGACCAAGTTCTGTCATCAGGCAAGACAAGCCACCCTCCTTGCCTAGTATGGAAGTTTGTGTTTGAATACTAATAATAATAATAGGTGTATGTAGGAGGGGCCAATGGCGCAGATCGGCAGCCTCACTTCTATCAGTCTTACCCAGGGCAGCTCTGGCTACAGTAGTATCTTACCACTACAGAGTATGGACTAAATGAAGAATGACTACAGATTTTGTTTCTATGATTAAGGCTACGTTTATATGACGACGGTCTGAACAGAAGACGCAAAAGTGGCGTCGCGTCTTCACTTTTTATTCGGCGTTTAGACGAGCGTTTTCGGGAGGAAATCTGCGTGCATACGCTGACGCAAAAGTGTGTGGAATTGGATTGGGTATGCATGCCAGGCGGCTAGGTGGCGCTGTAATACATACACAATATCACTAAGTCTGCATGCATGCGTAGAATCTTCCTTCTTCTCGTCTGCGCTGCGAAAAGCAAAACAAAACATGGCTACTGGTAGCAAAAAAAAAATTGTGTGGTCAAACGAAGAAGTTCAACGATTGCTTCAGACCACGTTAGACGACAAAGCAACGAAGGCGCAACAAGGTCCTGCCAAACAAACTACACTGATATATGGACCGATGTGACGTAAACGCGTACGCGACGTCAGCAGATTTGACCAGAGTTTTGCGTCTTGGGCAGTGTAGACGAAAACGCTACGGCGGAGCGTATTCAAGTTTTCCACTTTGGAGAGCGGTTTCAGTTTTTTGTGTTTTTAAGCGCCGTCACCGTCTAAATGAAAGGCACTTCCGATACAATATATAATATATATATATATAGTGACTGATTCTGGTGATTCTGCCATTTTAGTGCTTTTAGACTTGACTGCTGCCTTTGACACAGTGGACCATGCAACTCTTTTTAATCGGTTGGATAACTGTGTTGGTGTCAGGGGGACTGCACTTGAGTGGTTCAGGTCCTTCCTCAGTGGGAGATGCTGCTCAGTCAGACTGGGGGACTCCACCTCGTCCACTGCTCCTCTTAACTGTGGAGTCCCCCAGGGTTCCATTCTCGCGCCTATTCTGTTCGCTTTGTACCTTCTCCCACTGAGTGAAATCTTTAAAAAACACAATATTCAATATCACTTTTATGCAGATGACTGCCAAATTTACCTGCCACTGAAAAAACGTTCTTCCGGTCCCCTGACACCTCTCCTTGCTTGTCTGAGTGACGTCAAGGCTTGGTTGGCCCACAATTTTTTAAGTCTTAATGAGGGTAAAACTGAAGTTGTGGTGTTTGGCAAAATTGACCCCCTCTTGGACTTGGGCCCACTTAAACAACAAGTCAAATCTTCTGTTACCAACCTTGGCGTCACTATTGACAATGATTTTAAGCTTGATAAGCACGTGAATGCGGTCGTCAAATCTGGCTTTTATCATTTAAGGCTTTTATCCAAAGTCAAATCCTTTTTATCTTTTAAATCTTTCGAACAAGTCGTGCACGCTTTTATCTCTTCTCGTTTAAACTACTGTAATACACTTTTCTCTGGCATTAGCCACCACGCACTTTCTCGTCTACAGCTAGACAAGAGCACATAACTCCGATTTTAGCCTCTTTGCACTGGCTCCCCGTTCGTTTTAGAGTTGATTTTAAAATTTTATTGTTTGTTTTTAAAGCTTTGAATGGACTGGCCCCGGATTACATCTCGGACCTCATCCAGATTTACACCCCCGCCCCCGCTCTGAGGTCCGAGGGCCAGCTCCAACTCGTGGTTCCTAAGACGAGACTTAAAACCAGAGGAGACAGAACCTTTTCTGTGGCTGGACCAAAGCTGTGGAACGCTCTGCCTCCTCACATTTTACTTTATCTTGTTTTTACTTACTCCATGGTTCTGATTTGATTTTACTGGTTTTATTGTTTTGGGACGAGTGAATCATTTACAGTACCTGATGTTTGTTGTGTCGCTCGCTGTAGTTTTTCTGTCTGTACAGCACTTTGGAAACTGTTTATGTTTATGAAATGTGCTATAGAAATAAAGTGGATTTGGATTTGGACAATATTACCCATAAACGTTCTCGTGTAAACAGGCCCTAAATGTTTCATAGTTTGTTATGCATTTCCTGTCACTAATTTCAGATGGAAAAACTGCTCATCCACACTATTCACACTCAGTTTGAAGCCAAAATTGTGTACTGTCATGTTTCCCTTTGATTTGGGAAAAGTACCTGTATTCTGAATAAATGAAATGAAAGCCTAACTGTACCTGAATACATAAATTAACCTACGAGTTTTTCTTTGTTAACGACCAACTGGCGTTTTTCTGCCTATTGACAAAACTGCACCCAAAAAACACTATATTTTACGTGTCACGCTAAATTTACTGTCCACGGCGCAAACATTCTATTTTTACCCAGAAAAGCTGTTCAGGATTTCCTCGTCGATGTTTTTTTTTACGTGCGTCTTTCAAAATTACTGGTTCTGTTTCCTCCAGTCATGTCTGTGTGGTAAAGCAGAGACAGTCGTTCTAATGAAAAACACAGACGGGACTTTAAATATCCACGCTCTCTGTTCTGAGCCCGCCGCTGCCAAAAGGGGCGGGGCCACAGAGGGGAGGGCGTGGCTAAAAGAGCGGGGTAATGCCAGTATTTTGAAGGTTACAGTGAAGGTAATGAAAAACATGTTGTTAGGGGTTAGAAGTGTATATGAGTCATGTTGTAGCAATGCCCCGTACGCAAAATGTGGAGATGTAACGATGAAACCAGCTGGTGTGTAAAATGGTAGAACGATAACAGTTAATTTTTTATGAAGTGAAAGTTCAAACTACTTTATTTATTTGTTTGGTCATAAAAATGTGGAGATATTTGTTGCAAGACGTTGGTTGGTTTGTTTCCATGATCCTTTCTGGTTCGAAGCAGTCCCAAATGAAAGACATGCACAAAATAATGAAGGTGTGGTCAGTTCTGTGCGATTCTCCAAAGCATTTTTAACGTAACGAGATTTGCGTATTTTGAAGGTCTTTTAGCTTCACTTTCTTACCACAGAGAACAGGCACAGTCAGGGCTGGACTGGGACAAAAAAAACGGCCCTGGCATTTTTGGCTTAGACCTGGTTTAGTCCTGGTTCAGACCTGATTAGTCCTGGTTTAGTCCTGGTTCAATCCTGATTTAGTCCTGGTTCAGACCTGATTTAGTCCTGATTTAGACCTGATTAGTCCTGGTTTAGTCCTAGTTTAGTCCTGGTTTAGTCCTGGTTCAGACCTGATTTAGTCCTGGTTTAGTCCTGGTTTAGTCCTGGTTCAATCCTGATTTAGTCCTGGTTCAATCCTGATTTAGTCCTGATTTAGTTCTGGTTCAATCCTGATTTAGTCCTGGTTTAGACCTGATTAGTCCTGGTTCAGACCTGATTTAGTCCTGATTTAGTTCTGGTTCAATCCTGATTTAGTCCTGGTTTAGACCTGATTAGTCCTGGTTTAGTCCTAGTTTAGTCCTGGTTTAGTCCTGGTTCAATCCTGATTTAGTCCTGATTTAGTTCTGGTTCAATCCTGATTTAGTCCTGGTTTAGTCCTGGTTTAGTCCTGGTTTAGTCCTGGTTCAGACCTGATTTAGTCCTGATTTAGTTCTGGTTCAACCCTGATTTAGTCCTGGTTTAGACCTGATTAGTCCTGGTTTAGTCCTAGTTTAGTCCTGGTTTAGTCCTGGTTCAGACCTGATTTAGTCCTGGTTTAGTCCTGGTTTAGTCCTGGTTTAGTCCTGGTTCAATCCTGATTTAGTCCTGTTTAGTCCTGATTTAGTTCTGGTTCAATCCTGATTTAGTCCTGTTTAGTCCTGGTTTAGTCCTGGTTTAGTCCTGGTTCAATCCTGATTTAGTCCTGGTTTAGTCCTGGTTCAATCCTGATTTAGTCCTGGTTTAGTCCTGGTTTAGTCCTGGTTTAGTCCTGGATTAGTCCTGGTTCAATCCTAAATTGTGGGCCTGTCTCTAAGAAAAAAAAACAAAAAACGGCATCAGCTCCTAGGACTGTCGGCCCACCGGGAAAATGCCCGGTATGCCCGATTACCAGTCCAGGCCTGGGCACAGTGCTCAGTCTTTACACCAGATGCCCATCCTGTCACTAGATATGTAAACAGTGGCAAATGTGTTAGTATTATACAGAAACACAACAACTGACGACAAATCTCTTCTGAGGTCGAAAGCGAAGAAGAGTTGTGCTTTGTTACCTGGATGGGAGATTACCAGGTGCCATAGTGGGTGACTCTAGTGCAGGCATGTCCAAACTATGGCCCGTGGGCCAAATGCAGCCCTCAGACAATTTTTTCTTGGCCCTCAGGCTTCCAGGTGAATTGGCCCAAATGACTTTGAGCAGAACTTTTAACTGCAAGTTTTTTTTAAATCTACTTTGATAAGACAATATTTAATATTTATTGTGTGGTTCTGAGGATCTCAGCATGAATGAAGGACTGAAGCTCATTCTAACGTGTTAAACATGCATATTATTATTTCAATTATTGACTGTCCTGAGCACCAGTCTATGGCCCTCGATCGGCCCTCTGCTTCTTCTGCGTTTGGATATGTGGCCCTTGGTGAAAAAAAGTTTGGACACCCCTGCTCTAGTGCAAACTGTTGTGGTGTCCTTAAGCAACACACTTTGTCCACCTTAACTAGTATAAATATGGTGAGTGAGCGGTTGGAGGTGGTGTGAAGGGCCGATTAAGCAACTCACAGAGGAAACAACATTATAACACAGGGGTGTCCAAACTTTTTTCATCAAGGGCCACATACAGTATCTAAACACAGAAGAAGCAGAGGGCCGATCGAGGGCCATAAACTGGTGCTCAGTACAGTGGTACCTCACCTTACGAAATTAATTCGTTCCAGAAGTGGTTTCGTAACGTGAAAAATTCGTAAGTTGAGTAGCTATTTCAATGGAAAAAGCCTGATTTGTTCCAAGGCCCCGATCCAAGTTTTTTTTTTTATAATGTAACTTTTTTTTATAGTGTAACAATGTGTTCTGCGTCCTGCGTCCTTTTCTCACATTTGTCTCTCGTTTAAACACTCAAACTTTCATAGATTTTCAACAAAATTATTAATAGTGAAATGTGGGGGGAAGGAGGAGGGGGGAGAAAACTGCGCGCGGACACGTGTGTGATAGCGCACATGACCCGGCGCGGAGCTGACAGCAGGTCTAGACCAAGGTCTAAACCTGGACTAAACCTGGACTAAACCAGGACTAAACCAGGACTAAACCAGGACAAGACCAGGTGGATTAAAGCGCCGTGCGTGGGTCTATTTCCTGGTTTCGTTTCGAGTCACAGCTGAGGCGAGCCGCTGCTCTAGACCTGCCCGCGTAAGGTGCTCACAGAGCGGCATGGACAGAACCGTGAGGTCGACCTCTTCAAGACCTCCAGGCCGGTGACCGGGACAATCCCCGGACACATGCCCGCTTAGGGAGCTCTTAAGGCGGGCTGGCAGTGTCCCCCTGGGTCCCTGGATGTCTGGGGCTCCGTGCCTGGAGGGGCCCTGGAGAGCAGGTCTAGACCGCGGCTCTTGCAGGCGAGCAGCGGCTCGCCTCAGCTGTGACTCGAAACGAAACCAGAAAATAGACCCACGCGCGGCGCTTTAATCCTCCTGGTCTAGTCCAGGTTTAGTCCTGGTTTAGTCCTGGTTTAGTCCTGGTCTAGTCCTGGTTTAGTCCAGGTTTAGTCCAGGTTTAATCCTGATTTAGTCCAGGTCTAGACCTGCTGGCAGCGCCGGGTCAGCTGTCACACATGCCGCTATCACACGTGTCAGAGCGCAGTCTTCTCCCCCCTCCCCCCTCCCCCCCCACACGCTTCACTATTAATAATTTTGTTGAAAATCTATGAAAGTTTGAGTGTTTAAACGAGAGACAAATGTGAGAAAAGTTTAAATCCAGTCTGAGAAAAGCGTATAATGTGTGTGGCTGAGCGCGCATTATTTGAATTTTTGAGATTTCGTGTTTCGTAACTTGAAATTTCATTCGTATCTAGAGACCAAAATTTACCGTGAAGGCGTTTCGTAACTTGAAATTTTCGTTTGTTGGGTCATTCGTAAGGTGAGGTACCACTGTACAGTGAATAATTAAAATCTGCATATTTAACACGTTAGAATGAGCTTCAGTCCTTTGTTCATGCTGAGATCTTCAGGACCACACAATAAATATTAAATATTGTCTTATCAAGGTAGATTTTAAAAAACTTGCAGTCAAACGTTCTGCTCAAGGTAATTTGGGCCAATTCACCTGGAAGCCTGAGGGCCAAGAAAAATTTGTCTGAGGGCCGCATTTGGCCCACGGGCCATAGTTTGGACATGCCTGTTATAACAGATCGGAGAATACATATAGGTCTTTTAAGAAAAATATTGCTTAATCTTTTCATATTTTTTCATAATCCATTTGTCATAATATTCTCCTCATCGGATTTATTCCATTTATTTCATCACTTCAAACTTCCACTCTGATCATTTACATTGGAGGCACGTCCCTGAACTGTTTCCAAAAATAGCGCTCTTGTCAGCTTCTCTTTGAGCGTGACATGATTTGCTCGAATTTAACCGAGACCTTCCACCAAATTCTAAACTTCCAAAAAGAAATTACAGTTTTAGTGAAAAGGTGCCAACGTCTGGAGGGTGCAACGCTTTTAGTCCTGAGTCAAACTGTTGTCATCGCTCATGTTTTGTCTTTGATATGTCACTCTGAACCTCGCCAAACCTGGTCATACCTGATTGAGCACAAGAGCATGTAGTAATTTACCTTTTTAGTGATGTTATGTTTTCAAAGACTCGAATGGTGTTGACGTCTGTGCACATCTCATTAGTAAAGCCTGAACCACATGCTCTTGGCAGCAAATGAACCAGCTAATTTCATTCCCCAGAAACACATTTTGTGTGGTTGACACCAGGTTGAGGGTGAATTTCAGCATCTTTTTAGAATCCACTGTTTTTCATACCCTTTCAATACAGTCATTTTGTAACTATACTGCTTATTCGTACACCCAGGGGCAAGGAGGGTTAAAGGAAAAGTAATGTTTTTTTACAATCTGAGCCTTCTTTCGGCAATAAAACAAGTAGTTTTACTCACCCATAGCAGTTTGGTGTCAATTGGAGCAGTATCGCAGAACTTATGTTGAGCCGTTCTGTTCTGCTAATGATCCCGTATCCGTTAGCGTGAGTGCTCGGGGCACTGATTTGCGGTGTCCAAATAACACAAAATTTAGCACTTTTCAAATCACAGAAGATCGCTGTGTCAGCGTAGACTTTTAGTAGATTCCAAAACGGTCTGAAACCCGATATCGCAACAGAAAAGTAAAGTTCAGAGCGGTGTTAGCTTCTTTCGGACTAGCGGTGTTTACAAAACAGCTGAGTTCACGCATGCGCATTGTCCTCTCTGATGACGTCATCAAATGAAACTATAGCTGGATATCGGGTTTCAGGCCATTTTGGAATCCACTAAAAGTCTACCCTGACACAGCGATCTTCTGTAATTTGAAAAGTGCTAAAGTTACTTGGACACTGCAAAGCAGTGCCCCGAGCACTCACGCTAACGGATACGGGATCATTGGTAGAACAGAACGGCTCAACATAAGTTCTGCGATACTGCTCCAATTGACACCAAACTGCTATGGGTGAGTAAAACTACTTGTTTTATTGCCGAAAGAAGGCTCAGATTGTAAAAAAAGTTAATTTTCCTTTAAGTATCTTGCCCAAAGACACAACGGCAGTATGCATCTGTGGGAGCTGGAATTGCATCGCCAACCTGTAGTCAGTGGATTTTCCAATGATGTCTATGTCAAGATCAATGGAGAAACCCTCACCACACACACCAACTAAACTACTGTCGTTTTACAACTGTTGACACTATTACAGCTCTGGAAAAAAATAAGAGACCACTGCATTTTTTTTCTGAAATCAGCATCTCTACATGTATTACAGCCATTCCATTCCACGCCCTCACTTATCAGGTGTATACCTTCATGTTTCTATCTTTATATAGTTTATACTTTATTTGATTTGAGGACGATTGCGACTGAAAACGACAAAATATTCTATCGGAAGTGTCTTTCGTTTACACGGCGGTGGCGCCGTCGGGCTCTGAAACCGCAAAAATCTGAAGACTCCTTCCAGAGTGTGGAGTTCTGAAGACGACGTCGTGTCTCCGTCTAAACGGCAAGAAGCGCAAAACATGTTCACGTCGCATACACCTGACTGGATGCGCCATAAAAACAATAACAATACGTCGCAGGCGACAGAGGCGAGTTTGGACAAGACCGGGCAGAACCAGTCAGTGGTGGGACAATTTTGAGAATGGATTAGTTGCTGACAGTGCTTGGGTGGAAAACTTCAGAATGACTAAACAAGCTCTTGTTGCATTAAGCAAAGAGCTCCGACCCGACATCGAGGGCGAAACAACCGTGATGAGAGCTCCTGTCGGTGTCCTGAAAAAGGTAGGTGTTTTTATTAGCGGCCTGGCATGCATATTCAATCGAATTCGCCCACTTTTGCGTCTTCGTATAAACAAACACTTGTCTAAACGGGGATAAAAAATTGAAGACGAGACGCCACTTTTGCATCTTCTGTTTTGATCGTCGCCGTATAAACGTAGCCTCAGTTGCCATGTTAGTTTTCACTGTTCACGCCTCTTTTTCCTTTGCCTTCGAGGTGATTGGTGGAGACATTGATTTGGAGGCGCGCCCTTATCAATGCAGTTCAGGTGCACTCCATCATCCTGATCTAGACTCTACCAAGTGCTGCTTTAGGAGGGGAGGTTTATCTGGGGAATTTATTTTAACCAACTATTGATGTATGAACTAATATTTAAAAACTGATTATACTCCAACAATGTGCAATATTTTGTATTCTACTATATATTATATTTATGAAATGTGAACCTGTAAATAGTGCAATAGATTTGGTAGTTTTTGTATGTGTAAAGGTACCTGTGTCTGGGGCTTAGTGGTTTAGGCTGGGCTTTATAAGGGGTTTTGTTTCACTGTTGTTGCCTGTTGTCTGTCAGGGGGAGATGCTGTCGGTTAACTCTGCAAATGGTGTGACCACATTAAAGAAAGTGAAGAGCTCAAACTGTCTTTTCTTCCTTTTTTTGTTTTGTTTGACCCTTCGCATGCTACCTGGGCTCGTAAGTACACTGAGGTACTTCAGTTCTTGCACCAGGAGTGGAATAAAGTCACCCAAGAACAATGTGAAAGACTGGGACTAAACCAGGACTAAACAAGGACCCAAGAACCATGTGAAAGACTTGTGGAGAACATGCAAAGACGCATGAAAGCTGATTAAAATAAGGGTTATTGCACCAAATATTGATTTGTGAACTCTTCTTAAGTGTAAACATTAGTATTATGATGTTTTAAAATGAATTTGATCTTGTTTCTTTGCATTGTTTGAGCTCTGAAAACATGGATCTTTTTTGTTATTTTGACAATTTGTCATTTTCTGCAAATAAATGCTCTAAACGATCATATTTTTATTTGGAATTTGGGGGAAATGTCAGAATTTTAGACTCAAACAAAAATGTTCCTTTTGCCCAAACACAAACCTATAAGTAGTAAAATCAGAAAAACTGATCATTTTGCAGGTCTCTGTACATGTGACTTATATAATTCAAGTGAAGTTATGTAGTTCTGCCTTATATTTGGATGTCTTTGCAATACAGATAATCTTTGGTGCTGTAGACGTTACATCCCAGAACAACTTTAAGAATTTAATAGTTTGAGGACAACTTGGCCCAGACCATAGACTGTGTAAAGAAGTGGACTAATGGAGCGTAACGTCACCCATAGTCTGACAAAATGGTGAAATAAAAGCAACATCATGTAGAGATGGTTAATATGAACATTTTAAGACCAAATTGACGAGGCTCAAAGCAGCAGTTACAGTGGAATAAGAGTCGACGGAGCCAGAAGTGCCCTCGTTCTCACTTCCTGTTTGAAACGCAGCGGCGAGTGGGTTATGTCCATTTATGTATACAGTCTGGGAGTTTTGCCTTTTCTTTGGATGACACACAGTCCTTAGTGCTGTAAGTATTTCAGCCCAGAACAACATCAAAAATGTGACACTTTGAGAATGACTTGGTTCAGGCTGTGAGATTTCCTGTTGTGGAATGATGGAAAATGAGCTCATCTCACAAGTGTTCTGTCTTTTTTTTAAATGTTTTTTAGTGCGGCCATTTACTTTGCAGCTTTGTTAGAAGATACAGTATAAAAGAAGAGGGGATTATATTTAGTAGGGATGCACCGATGTGGACAGTTTAGCTGATACCGATATCTGATATTAATGTTGCTGATATTGGCCGATACCGATATTTATTTATTTTTAATTCTGAGAAAACATTTTATACAGACTGATGATCATGCAAAATGAATTTTTGAATGTCTTTTATTTTCAAAACGTGTTTTGACTCCTGATTTTTTTATTTACTATTTCAACTTTTTTAATAGTGTAACATTGTGTTCTGCGTCCTGATTGGCTAAGGGACCTTTGCCGATTGATGTTATAGATGGGGGGGCAGACTGGAACTAGAGACTGGTCTCAGTAGATGTTGTTTTTTAGCAGTATCTCAGTTGGTGGAGCGTTTGTCCACTGATCCAAAGGTTGGCGGTTCAAATCCCGCTCTTGACATAAGAAACATCAGTGGTTGAGCGGTCAGATCCACTGACCCACAGGTTGGTTGGTACGATTCCAGCTCCCACAGATGAATGCTGCCGTTGTGTCCTTGGGCAAGACACTTAACCCTCCTCGCCCCCAGTGTCTGCGTACACTGGTGTGTGAATGGGTGATTGGTTCCTTGTTGTAAAGCGCTTTGGGTGCCTTGAAGGTGGAAAAGCGCTATATAAAGGTGTGACCATTTACCATTTAGACCGGGACCAGACCGGGACCAGACCAGGACTAGACCAGGACTAGACCAGGACTAAACCAGGTCTAGACCAGAATTAAACCACCTCGTGCGGCTCTTTGTCTTTGCTCTTTTCGTACTGCCTGCCTCCTCCTCAGGACGGCGTCCACGGTCCTGAGGAGGAGGCACGCAGTCCGAGCACATCAAACCTCGACATGAACGAACGCAAGAGCCGCACGAAACCAGGCAAAGAGCCGCACGCCGTGGTTTAATCCTGGTTTAGTCCAGGTCTAGAGGAGGCACAGTTTGGGCACGGGTCTCGTGCTCGCAGCCCCGGGTGGGACGCGCGGTCTCGCGCCGGTCATCACCTCCCCCACACACACACACTTCACTATTAATACATTTTGTTAAAAATCTACGAAAGTTTGAGTGTTTAAACGAGAGAGAAATGTGAGAAAAGGTTAATTCGAGGGATTACTGTACTGACAAATATCGGTCGTTAATATCGGCCCACTTTTACACATGATATATTGTGCATCCCTAATATTTAAAGCCCCAGTGTGTAGGATTCGTGGCGCATAGGTGGATGGTGCTATTGCACTTTCTGTTTTAGCTACGGCAGACCTCGAGGGTCACCCGGGCGCGCCGTAACGCGGACAGCTCACAAGCCGCGCACGAGCCGCGCGCCGCTACTGTATAAATAAAATGCGGTCCCGGGTTGTTTTTTTTTCTTTTCTCATGAAAACACACATTCCCGATCATGTACCATGACACTCTACACATCAAATGAAACCTTACAGTCTCCTCTTTTTGACTATGCAATTCATTTTCCTGCACAACAATCACTCCCCGAGCACATGGGGCTTTTATACGGAAAAGCACAAAACGAGGTTAGCTTACCTTAGAATGCTTTGCACAGATCAAACTCTGTATTTCACCATAAACTTGCTCTCAATTTGTCCGTAAGGATCCAGCGAATAAAATCCAGTAAAACAATTTAGTCCAAAACACGTGTTAGATCCATTACGACGTCTGATCCGGCAGCATGCTTGTGTTGTTTATCCAAAACCACGAGCCTTGCCAAAGGCGGAGCCCAAATGTCCTTCTGCGGCTCTCGTATTCAAAATGGCTGCCTCTGCATGGGGAAGATCCCCCTTTTATGTGACTATATCTAAGTCCAAAAGAATACTTTGATTTCATGATGGAAGTGAAAAGGCTTGGAAAACACTGTATTTTTGAATGGGTATCTTCAATTTCAGTAATTAACGGGTAAAAATCTTACACACTGTCCCTTTTAAGGTTTATTATTATCCACGTTAATTGAATCCTGTGTTTTAATGCTCTGATTACTGTCTACAAATACACCTACTCGCATAATCATTACACATTTTGTTCTAGTTCAGTTTTTGATTCATACAAGTATCCAATATTTGTAGTGTATATTTGCAGAAATCTTCACCCACAGATTCTAACATTGCATTTTGACCTTTCTACCACCTCAGTTTACTTTAGTCGTGTTTTTTCTTCATTTTTTCTGCACCACACTGGTTAGATGGTCTCAATATTTCTTGTTTGCTTTTATATGGAGAGAGATGTCCATTAGGAGGGAGTGACTTCACAGCAGCCCCAGCGCGGCACCAGCTCTTATTAGTGGTGTCCCAGTCATATAACCATCTCTTCCTCAAAATTTCCTGTGCTTTACGAACCTTTGCCAAAAATGATTCCAAGATGTCTGTTGTTGAGTGAAAATCCTCGCCGCCTCGGGCTAGAGACTGAAAAACAGTCTGCTCTCCAGACTGGCATCGCGTCAAAATCTGCAGAACTATTTTATATTTTATACCAGCTTTTTGTACCTCGTAGACTTCCAAGCTTTCCATTCCAAGTATTTAAATGACTCAGGCCTCACTCGATCCATTGGCTGCCATTGCGGTTCCACATACACACTTACTAAATACACAGTTTATTTAGGCTTTCTCACATTGGTCATTTACTGTCACTGCTTGGACCTGCTGACAAGTGAAGAGATGATTAAGAGGCAGACATGTTGGGGCTGTGACCGGTTTGCAGTTTCTCAAAGTGGTGGTAGTTTTGGTGCTAGTCCAAACTACTTAATGGAATACTAAAGGGTGGTCTTTGCCCGGCGTTCAGGTTTTGCAGTGAACTTTATTTGGCATTTGGCATTTTATTATGACATGGGTGATGATGTGGAGGATTTTTTAGTTAATGATCCTTTTTATGTTGAGTTTTGTGACTTAAGGAAAAGTAACGTTTTTTTACAATTTGAGCCTTATTTCGGTAATAAAACAAGTTGTTTTACTCACCCATAGCACTTTGGTGTCATATGGAGCATTTCCGGAGATGTTTTAGATTTGCGTTAGGCTAACGCCGTTAGCCTAGCGCAACTTATAGCCATAGCTCGGGGCATTCCCTGAGAATGTAATATGCCCCGTGCGGGCTCCAAATAACACAAACTTTAGCACTTTTCAAATCATAGAAGCCCGATGTCTTACTCTACGATTTCGTTTGAATCAAAAGTGGCCTGTAATCCGAGATCTGTCCATAGTTTACAGCTTTGCGTTCCATGTTTGGGTCCCGGGAGCTGAGAGCACAGTCCGCACATGCGCACTGGCGTCCTCACCTACTCGAAACTATGGCTAAATCTCGGATTACAGGCCACTTTTGACCACACGAAATCGTAGAGTAAGACATCAAGCTTCTATGATTTGAAAAGTGCTAAAGTTTGTGTTATTTGGAGCCTGCACGGGGAATGCCCCGAGCTATGGCTATAAGTCGCGCTAGGCTAACGGCGTTAGTCTAAGGCTAATCTAAAACATCTCCGGAAATGCTCCATATGACACCAAAGTGCTATGGGTGAGTAAAACAACTTGTTTTATTACCGAAATAAGGCTCAAATTGTAAAAAAACGTTACTTTTCCTTAAGTCACAAAACTCAACATAAAAAGGATCATTAACTAAAAAATCCTCCACATCATCACCCATGTCATAATAAAATGCCAAATGCCAAATAAAGTTCACTGCAAAACCTGAACGCCGGGCAAAGACCACCCTTTAGTATTCCATTAAGTAGTTTGGACTAGCACCAAAACTACCACCACTTTGAGAAACTGCAAACCGGTCCCAGCCCCAACATGTCTGCCTCTTAATCATCTCTTCACTTGTCAGCAGGTCCAAGCAGTGACAGTAAATGACCAATGTGAGAAAGCCTCCATATGACACCAAATTACTATGGGTGAGTAAAACAACTTGTTTTATTACCGAAATAAGGCTCAGATTGTAAAAAACATTACTTTTTCTTTAAGGATTGCTTGACTGTGCTTTTGCAGTTATACACCAAATTGGTCTTAAAAAAAGCATAAAAATAAAGTACAGGTCTACAGTAAAGTAAGGTATAGTTATAGCTAACCTCCCGAGACCCGGCCCATTCATTTGTGTCCTTTATCCTCCTGGGACCTGAAGAAAAAAGTGTACCTAAATTATTATCATTATTATTTAAATTTTCTATTTGGAGGTAAATGAACACCTTAGCATTTCCATTTTGTTCATTTTATTTTTATTCATAATGTCATAACATGTCCTCTGTAATGGACGTCAGGGACATTTTGGTGTTAAATCCATGTGAAGTTACCAACAAAAACATTTTTTTTGGTGACCAACATCTCTGACTTCTACAGTCGCCTCCCTTTTAATTTCTTATTTAAATTTCTTTTAAAAATATATATTTTATTAATTTTATTTTATTTTTATGTATAATTTATTTATTCATTTATTATTATTTTTTTATAATTACGTTTTTAGATTTTTATTTTTTTTTATCATAGTGCAGCCACAAACTAGTCTCAAAACAAAAGACAGACCGGATAACTCTGTGTCCACTATAAAACAGATCAGAAAAAAGTGTAATAAATATTTAAATATCAAAACAATAACTTGGAAATATTTTTGAATTCCTTTGTTGTTTTGATTGCCAAGACAGTCAGACAGACATCGCTAAAATCTAAAATTAAAAAAGAAGAAGAATTATCTGAACATTTTCACAAAGGCCACAATTATGGTGCCTTTTCAACTGTTCAAAGACTCACTATCTCACAAGTGGAAAAATGCATCCAATTTCCTCTAAAAACCCTTTGCCTGATTTTTGGTCATGAAAAAAATAAAAAAAATAAAAAACATAATTGAAAGCAGGAAATGAGGAAAACCAAGTCCTGCCCGTGGAGAGAGGGTGGCCAAGCTCTCCGGATAATTAACACTGGTGATGGGTGTTCTGGAAGTTCAAATCAACACAGACACACACACACACACACACATACACCTACACATACACCTACACACACACATACACCTACACACACACACACACACACACACACACATACACCTACACACTGCTTGTATTAGAATAAAAGTGGCACATTTAGTACAAACTTTTCTCTCTGCAAAGGAAATTGTATTTTTGAATTATGTTTATTTTATGGTATAGCATTTAAAGGTCCCATGCCATGGAATTTTCACTTTCTGAGGTTTTTGAACGTTAATGTGAGCTCCCCTACCCTGTTTAGGCCCCCCCCATGGCTAAAAGTTGCGAAATGTGTAAACTGAGCATTTGCGATCCTTTTCCGCGTTTGTAAAAAACACAGCCCAAACGGGCGATTCTGAACAAGGAAACTTTCTGACGTCACACTCGCGGAAAGGTTTCCACCCCCCGTCTGGATGTCCACCCACCGTCTCTGGAAATCACGCCCAGAGAGTTTGGACTGCAAACGAGCTATGAAATGCGAGATGCGTTTTTTTATTTGCCTGGAGACACGTGAGAGTGTTTCCAGGCTCGGATGTCCTTTATCCGAGCCTCCGAACCTCTGAAACAGCAGTGGTTTCATTTTATTTTCTGTGGAAATGTGTTTTTTTTTAATGGAAAGCGTCTCATATCTTCCTCCGCTCTTAAAACACAGAAGTGGGTGAGAGCGCACAGCGCACCGCTAATCCAGGAAACAGCGGCGTATTTGGCCCCACCCCCACCCGCTGCACTGGCCTGTCTCTGTCCTCATTTGTATTCAAGCAACAACGTCCAGAATAAAGTGTTTCAGAGACATATTTATGACTCTGACTGTCTTCATGAGGCTCTCTCATGCACTGAGGCTTGATTTTGAAGAAGGATTCATTTACAGTATTAGGGAACCATTAAAGCCACAGTGTGTAGGATTCATGGCGCATAGGTGGATGGTGCTATTGCACTTCCTCTTTTGGCTACGGCAGACCTCGAGGGTCACCCGGGCGCGCCGTAACGCAGACAGCTCGCGTACCCGCGCCGACAACTACGGTATAAATAAAACACGGTCCCGTTCACTGTTTTTTTTTTTTTCTCATGAAAACACACATTCCCGATCGTGTACCATGACACTCTACACATCAAATGAAACCTTACAGTCTCCTCTTTTTGACTATGCAATTCATTTCTCTGCACAACAATCACTCCCCGAGCACATGGGGCTTTTATACGGAAAAGCACAAAACGAGGTTTGTTACTTAGCTTACCTTTGAATGCTTTGCACAGGTCAAACTCTGTATTTCACCATAAACTTGGTCTCAAACTGTCCGTAAGGATCCAGCGAATAAAATCCAGTAAAACAATTTAGTCCAAAACACGTGTTAGATCCATTACGACGTCTGATCCGACAGCATGCTTGTGTTGTTTACCCAAAACCACGAGCCTTGCCGAAGGCGAAGGCGGAGCCCAAATGTCCTTCTGCGGCTCTCGTATTCAAAATGGCTGCCTCTGCATGGGGAAGATCCCCCTTTTATGTGACTATATCTAAGTCCAAAAGAATACTTTGATTTCATGATGGAAGTGAAAAGGCTTGGAAAACAATGTATTTTTGAATGGGTATCTTCAATTTCAGTAATTAACGGGTAAAAATCTTACACACTGTCCCTTTAAGGCGCCATATAAAAGCATCAAGAAGTACCATGTCATGGGATCTTTAACTATCTCCATGGAGACGAGCAGGGCAAGTTACCGGTCAGATCGGTGGAGAAGTTTGCCCGTTTAGAGTAAAAATGCAAGTTTTGCGGTAGTTTTGGAGAAAAAAAAACTCCTATAATTTAATAAATGAAAGCTATATTTGTTTAATGCCATACTGTGGAACATCCCAGCAAAGCAATAACCACCATGGAGTCGAGCAGAGTGCACCTTTAATCAGACTGATACTTTTCACTTCTGTATGTAATTAGAATAAAGATTTTTAAAACAATTTTTCATTGTCACAGAAGATTTAAATATTGTGTTTGGCAGAATTCGGCAGATATTGTTTGGATTGGTACAAAACAAAACAAAAAAGTTGAAATCACTTAAAGGAAAAGTAACGTTTTTTTTTACAATTTGAGCCTTATTTCGGTAATAAAACAAGTTGTTTTACTCACCCATATCACTTTGGTGTCATATGGAGCATTTCCGGAGATGTTTTAGATTAGCGTTAGGCTAACGCCGTGGATAAATCTCGGATTACAGGCCACTTTTGCTTCAAACGAAATCATAGACTAAAGACATCGAGCTTCTATGATTTGAAAAGTGCTAAAGTTTGTGTTATCACGCAGCCCGCACGGGGAATATTACATGCACCGGGAATGGAGTTCCCCTATGGCTATAAGTTGCGCTAGGCTAACGGCGTTAGCCTAACGCTAATCTAAAACATCTCCGGAAATGCTCCATATGACACCAAAGTGATATGGGTGAGTAAAACAACTTGTTTTATTACCGAAATAAGGCTCAGATTGTAAAAAACGTTACTTTTCCTTTAATAGAGACAAGAGACATTGAGCGTTTGTGTTACGTAGGCCAAAGGTTCATGAAGAAATGAGAAGAATACATGTTAAAAAGTCATCAGAACAGGGCAGTTCTGGTGGAAGTTCAAATGATTATCGACTTTTCCTCTCGCCGTGTGTGTGAGCACAGCAGGCAGTCTGGGCAGCACCCGCTCAGAACAATGCATTACTTCAAAATTGCACCACAATAAAGCAACGCCACTGCAATATAATAGTTCTTTTTATGTTCTTTCAGGGTGATTGCAACGTTAAAATGTGAAAAGTGAAAAGCAAAGGTCCAAGTTGGATTATTCCCCCTCATCGGTATCCAAAGGAATAAGTGTTGGCTTGTTTAACCAAAGCCCACCACTGTTGACGTTTGCCCCCCACAACTTGGTTCTTAAAAGGACCACCTTGAGTTTTTGGCTGGGTTTTGTTGGCTCTAGTTTGAGTTTTAAATGTCAAAATATCCAAGTCATAAACACAATGCTCTGTTGTTAGTGGAAACAGAGTTGGAAATTCATGTTTTTTATGCCAAGATATGTGTTTTTTTTTTAAACTGCTGGCAAAAAAATACAGTTTTTATTTGATTAAATACAAAAATACCATACTTCCATGTTGTATAATTATCCATTATGATCCATTTTAAGGTATTTTGAGCAGTAACACCTGTAATTGAATAAATGATTAATGCTATATTCTGGAATTTTACAAGCAAAGCAAAAACATGGTAATGGTTGTGGACCCCTTACCTGAAAAGCTACATCGTGCACTACAGGTGAGTTTGCTTGAAAAACATCTTACTCTGAATAGGCTTGCATCTCCACAGATCTGGCATGTAACTTGTCTTGGTGGTGTATCTGTTTGTCTCCTTCATATACATTTAATGCCATACTGTGGAATATTCTAAGCAAAGCAATACACGGAGACAAGCAGTGGGCGGAACTTCCTCCAGGAAAGTTACATCAGGGCTCCAGGCGTCCACCTTGATCCCAAAGGGGCAGAAAACTCATGGCAAATACACCCCAAAATAGCACTTGTATTGGCGTAGTGGTGTTTAAGATTATATTCCTCCAACACCGCCACTTGTAGCAAACACACCGAGCGTACAGGTTTCCCATTCACCTCCGTGAACAAATAGGAATTAGTAAATTTTTCTTGGAAAATCCTGCACTCGGCGTCCACTTTTCTCATTTTTGGACATTTTGCTGATGAGGGTGTCACGGTCAACAGTCAAAACGATGGTCCTTTAAGAGCGTTTGGAAAGAGGTGAGTCTTCATTTGTGCTGCAAATGCTGTATCCGCTGTATCGCGGATTTTAATTTTTAATTTTTTTTTTTTATAGCGTAACATTGTGTTCTGCGTCCTGATTGGCTAAGAGACTGTAGACCTTTGCCGATTGATAGATGGGGGACGCAGGGGGGACCGGGACTACACCAGGACTAAACGTGGACTAAACCAGGTCTAGACCAGGTCTAAACCAGGTCTAAACCTCGACTAGTCCTGGAGTAAACTGGGACTAGTCCAGGTCTAAACTAGGATTAAATCACCCCGTGTGGCTCTTTGCTGGTTTCGTGCGGCTCTTGCGTTCGTTTGTGCGTGTTCGGTTTGTGGCTCGGGCTGCGAGGACGCGGTCCTGAGGGGGAGGCATGGTCCGAGTGCCGCAGTTTGATCTCGTGCTCGCAGCCCCGGCCTTGTGCCAGTTGTGCTGCTCTGTCACGGATTTGACCACGGGCACTTCTCCAAGGGGTTGCCCGGGACGTGGCAGTGCCGTTGGATGAGTGCGGTGCTTCCAGCGGATCCAGTGACTCATGTCTCCGCTCCCCTCGCGCGTCCGGTGGGGCTTCCGGAGCCGTGTCTCCCCTCCACGCTTCACTATTAATACATTTTGTTGAAAATCTACAAAAGTTTGAGTGTTTAAATGAGAGAGAAATGTGAGAAAACGTTAATTCCAGTGTTTTAAGGCGTTTACAGCCTTAAAACATGTATAATAATTGTAAAATATAAAGTTGTCCTACTTCGCGGATTTCACTCATGACGGGTTATTTCTGGAACCTAACCCCCGCGATAAACCAGGGACCACTGTATAATTAAAATATTTTAAAAGAACATCAGTCTAGGGCCAGATTAAAGGTCTTGGAGGGCCGGATCTGGCCCCCAGGCTGCATGTTTGAAACCTTTACTAACTCAACTATTTATTTCTATAACAACAGTCACATTTATTTACATTAACAAAAGTTGAATCATGTTTGGAGCGATGAATCCTTCCTGAATTTAATGAAACACACACACATGTAAACACACACACATGTAAACATACACACACACACACACACATACACACACATGTAAACACACATACACACACACATGTAAACACACACATGTAAACACACATACACACACACATGTAAACACACACATGTAAACACACACACGTAAACAGACATGTAAACACACACATGGAAACACACACACACACATGTATATACACACACACACGTATACACACACACACACATGTAAACACACACACACACGTAAACACACACATGTAAACACAGACATGTAAACACACACACACATGTAAACACACACACACATGTATACACACACACACACATGTAAACACACACGCACATGCACACACATACACGCAAACACACACATACATACGCACACACAAGCACACACATGTAAGCACACACACATACGCACACACGCAAACACACACACACGCAAACACACATGCACACACACAGACACGCGCACACACACACGTAAACACACACGCAAACGCACACACATACATACACGCACACACATACACACACACACGCAAACACATACACACACGCACACACTCACATACGTAAACACACACACACGCATGTAAACACACACACACACGTAAACACACACACATACACACGCACACACACGCACACACATACACTTAAGGTCCACTGCATGGTGCACTTTTCTGGTAGAGGGTCTGCCATCTGCTTGACTATGTTGTTTTTTCCTGAAATGTTTTATGGTATAGCATTTAACTATCTCCATGGAGACGAGCAGGCCACATCACCAGGCCAAGTTACCGGTCAGATTGGTGGAGACGTTTGCCCGTTTAGAGTAAAAATGAAAGTTTTGCAGTAGTTTTGGTACTTTTCTGATACTTTTCACTGTATGTAATTAGAGTAGAGATTTTTAAACCATTTTTTTCACAGAAGATTTAAATATTGTGTTTGGCAGAATTTGGCAGATATTGTTTGGATCGCTACAAAACAAAACAAAAGTTGAAATCACTTAATAGAGACAAGAGACATTGAGCGTTGGTGTTATGTAGGCCAAAGGTTCATGAAGAAATGAGAAGAATACATGTTAAAAAGTCTTCAGAACAGGCAGTGTGCAGTGTGGAGTCTGCAGGCTGGAACACTTAGTCAGGCTGGCTCTCTCCCTGGAAAATATGGACAGCTCCCACTGGCCTCTGGAGGGGCATTTTTGAGGTTGTTAGTGGGAGGTTTGGTGGTGGTCAATGAAAACCACTTAACTGACATAGAATAAAGGTTTAAAATGTGTTTTGAAATGCTACTGTTTAACAAGTTTAAGAAATTAAATCATTATTAAAGGTCCTATATTACGCATGCTGATAAAGAGCACCAGTAGTGTTAATGTACTGGTGTTAAATATAGAAATTATAAACTTTTGTGAAAGAAAATGTTATAGCAGACCACCACTCACTCCAACAGTGCATCCTAGTAAACACAACAGGTCAACCACAAGCTAAAAGCAATACACTTAAAACAAAACTTTGTCTTTTTTATAGCAAAGTGAAGTCCAAAAAGTCACCCCAAAAACTTTTTTTTGCCATTAAAAGTGAAAAGCACACGGTTTAGCTAACAACACCACTTCATAACGGCACACAAAGCTCTAAGTATAATCAAATAAAACCAGGTGAAACTCCAAACGACTGAATTTTGTGAGCTTTAATCTGTGTTAGAATGTTGTTACTTCATCAAAAATATACCTAGAGTTGTGTTTTGTTTCATTCACATTTTTGAGTACTCGTCTGCATACATCCAAGGCTACGTTTATATGACGACGGTCTGAACAGAAGACGCAAAAGTGACGTCGCGTCTTCACTTTTTATTCTGCATTTAGACGAGCGTTTTCGGGAGGAAATCTGCGTGCATACGGTGACGCAAAAGTGTGTGGAATTCGGTGGAGCTGGGTATGCATGCCAGGCAGATAGGTGGCGCTGTGATACATTATCACTATGTCCGTGCGCATGCGTAGAATCTGCCTTCTCGTCTGCGCCGTGAAAAGAAAAACAAAACATGGGTACCGGTAGCAAAAAAAAAAAAAGTGTGGTCAGACGTTCAGAAGTTCAACGATTGCTTCAGACCACGTTAAAGTCCTGCCAAACAAATACAAAGTACACTGATATATGGACCGATGTGATGTAAACAGGTACGCCACGTCAGCAGATTTGACCAGAGTTTTGCGTCTTGGGCAGTGTAGACGAAAACGCTACGGCGGAGCGTATTCAAGTTTTCCACTTTGGAGAGCGGTTTAAGTTTTTTGTGTTTTTAAGGGCCCAAAAGGCCGTCACTGTTTAAACAAAAGGTACTTCAGATAAAATATTTTGTCGTTTTTACCTGTAAGCGTTCTCGGGTGAACAGTCCCCAAAACTCAAACTGCTCTGTTCAGCCTTGTGATATAGTTTTCGTCTTAACATTTACATTTTACCTTTTGTTAAAGGAAAAGTAATATTTTTTACAATCTGTGCCTTATTTCGGTAATAAAACAAGTTGTTTTACTCACCCATAGCACTTTGGTGTCATATGGAGCATTTCCGGAGATGTTTTAGATTTGCGATCTCCATCATGTGAGTTCTCAGGGCACTTGTTTGCGGTCTCCAAATAACACAAACTTTAGCACTTTTCAAATCATAGAAGCCCAATGTCTTATCCTACGATTTTGTGTGGTCAAAAGTGGCCTGTAATCCGAGATTTGGCCATAGTTTCGAGTAGATGAGGAGGCCAGTGCGCATGTGCGGACTGTGCTCTCAGCTCCCGGGACCCAAACATGAAACGCAAAGCTGTAAACTATGGATAAATCTCTGATTACAGGCCAGTTTTGATTCAAACGAAATCGTAGACTAAGATATCGAGCTTCTATGATTTGAAAAGTGATAAAGTTTGTGTTATTTGGAGATCGCAAATAAGTGCCCCGAGAACTCACATAATGGAGATCGCAAATCTAAAACATCTCTGGAAGTGCTCCATATGACACCAAAGTGCTATGGGTGAGTAAAACAACTTGTTTTATTGCCGAAATAAGGCTCAAATTGTAAAAAATGTACTTTTCCTTTAAGAAACTATAGGCTACTTCATAACAGCTTTCTATTCTGTTGTAAATATTTGAGCACATTACAGAAAATGTGGCTCAGTAGAGTGTTTGCCCTCTGATCCGGAGTTTAGAGGTTTGAATCCCAGCTCCCATGGGTGATTAGTTTTTGGCCAAAACACAGTGTTTGCATTCACTGTTGTATGAATGTTGTGTGCGAACAGTTGTTTTGATTGCCTGGAAGGAGAAAAAACGCTGTCATTGTCATTGCCATTACATGTCATTACCTGCACGGTCGACTGTTGTGTCAGTTGTCTAGACACTTCAACAAACAAACTTCCAGTGTCTGTTTATCTACGGCAATATCGTAATGCGTGTTTAGGTGACAAAAGAGGTCTTAAAGTAGAATAGCCACAACACAGGCCAGGCCATACTGTCTGAATTATAGTGAACTTTTGATATTTTGACTTTTATGAATTGGAAGGAAAGTAAAATATTAGATTTCCACATGTGTTTAGAAAGCAATCATGACAGAATAGTGAAGGCCTACTCCACTTCCTTCCCTGTACAGTATTCTTGCACTCCAAACACAGTAATAGTCTGTCTGAATGAATGAGGGAGAGCAGTGGTATTGTGCCAGTGGCCAGGCAGAGTGCTGGGTTACACACTCGAGCAGACGGTGAATGAGTTTCCTGTGATTGTGATTCAGAAGAGGCCTCCAGGCTCAGCTCCAAACAAACATGACACTTCGCCACAGAGTCCAGCAAACAGCCAGTCCTGCAGGATCCTCCAACAAAGCCAAACAGGACGAACCACTGACAGATAAATGACATGAGCTGTGACACCTCCAGAGGATCTATGTCTGTAGACTGTTCTTATATTTATAAGGTTCTACAGTCACAGCTCAATAGCCGGTGCCTTAACCTGACTAGGACACATACACATTCTTCTCATTCTCAGTATATGGCCAGACCATGTCTCCTGTGAAAGATCAGAACCTCCAGAATTTCCTCACTGAGCTGCAGAGGCTGCACCAGCACTGGTTACTGACTGGCTGTAGGTGTTGGGTTTAGGGAGATAAAGATTCCAGGTTTTATTATTATTATCACAAAAAACAAACATCCATCCATCCATTTTCTTCCACTTATCCGGGGCAACAGTCTAAGCAGGGACGCCCAGACTTCCTTCACCCCGGACACTTCCTCCAGCTCCTCCGGGGGGACCCCAAGGCGTTCCCAGGCCAGCCGGGAGACATAGTCCCTCCAGCGTGTCCTGGGTCTTCCCCGGGGCCTAATCCCGGTGGGACATGCCCGGAACACCTCCCGAGGGAGGCGTCCAGGAGGCATCCGGAACAGACGCCCGAGCCACCTCAGCTGCTCCTCTCGACGTGGAGGAGCAGTGGGTCTACTCCGAGCTCCTCCCGTGTGACTGAGCTCCTCACCCTATCTCAAGGGGAGCGTCCAGCCACTCTGCGGAGGAAACTCATTTCGGCCGCTTGTATCCGTGATCTTGTCCTTTCGGTCATTACCCAGAGCTCATGACCATAGGTGAGGAGAGGAACGTAGATCGACCAGTAAATTGAGAGCTTCGCCTAGTTCCGGGTGGGTGGGGAGTCCTTGCCTCAGGTGGAGGAGTTCAAGTATCTCGGGGTCTTGATCTCGAGTGAGGGGAGGATGGAGCGTGAGATTGACAGGCGGATCGGTGCAGCGTCGGCAGTGATGCGGTCGCTGTACCGGACCGTTGTGGTGAAAAAACAAACAGACAATGAAATTATGTTTAGAGCATCAAACACTGCCTATTTTTGTCTAACCAGGTGGTTAGTGGTACTATAATTTCCCGCCACACTACGTCCACGAATGCGTCGCCGTGCGCCGTGCTCCCGGCGTCACTGGTCAGTAACAAGAAATACAGTTGGTGCGCACGCCTCATAGGGTGCCCCCCCTTCCAAAATCAAGGTAAATATCTTTTATGGGGTAGATTTGGGTTGGTGGCTTATGCATTCCTAGAACTAACTCTTGTATTTTGCAGATTGCTGCTGCTACTGTTTTTTCTCCTCGTGTTAGTTGTTATGGGTGTACCTGGAAAAAAATGAAACAAAATGTCTAGAATATTAAATAAAGCTATGTATTTTTTTTAATACCACATTGCCTTTGTTCTCTTTTATGCCAAAAGGGAATGTGTGAGTCGTTAATAAGGTGACCCAAACCTACCACTCGGTTACATTTGTTTGTTTGTTTTTTTAGGTAGTGAGGATTGAGATCAGAGAGAGTCCTTCCAGGTTTATACAACCAAACTGGACCAAATAAGAGACTCGTGTGAGACTCATTCTGCCTTTAGATTGTGTTATTGATAATTGTCTTGAGAACTAAAACACCAAACTATAACAGGAACAACGTGGCCATCACGGCTGATGTTTTTACAGTTGATATCGGGAAAAGCTAGATTGGATCTGAACACATTTACTTTCTATCTTGGAACATAGTTAGGTCATGTTTATGGGATTTAATATCACAATTGTCTAAATGTCATCATAATTTTACTTTCATATTTACAGAGGTTTAATTGAAATCCTATCCTAATATGAAGAAGTATCTGTATTATTTCATATTGTAGCTATATCATGGAAGGGCTGCAAAGTACCCATAATTACCAGGCTATTACCATATACAGTGGTACCTCACCTTACGAAATTAATTCGTTCCAGAAGTGGTTTCGTAACGTGAATTTTTCGTAAGTTGAGTCGCTATTTCAACGGAAAAAGCCTGATTCGTTCCAAGGCCCCGATCCAAGTTTTTTTTTTTTAATAGTGTAACTTTTTTTATAGTGTAACATTGTGTTCTGCGTCCTGATTGGCTAAGAGACTGTAGACTAGGGTGACCATTCATCCGGATCTGTCTGTCCGGCCGTCTGTCACGTGTCCTCCTTTTTTACATTTTGTCCTCCTTTCGGACCGTCGTCGCCCACGTTGCATAAATCGTCATAAATCCCCACCCATTATTTACACTTGCTAGTAGCAAGTATTCTTATTATTTTTTAACATATCCTAGATGAGATCTATGGTTATGCGGTGGCACAGAGTGAGACTTCACACAGAAACATCAACACGTGCGGCATGACACGCTATTGGTTAAATACACGGAAGCAGCTCGAAGTGCAAAGCGCGAGTACAGAGAGGAGATAAGAAGAGCGCTATAATGAGCACTATAAGAACGCTATAATGTTTGGCGAGTATGTCTGGGTCTGGAAATACTATAAAGTTGATGACAACAACATTGCCATAGCAAACGGTGGGATATGTAAACTTGGGATTGTGAGGGGTGGAAAGGAAAGGGCGACATTTAACACAACAAACCGATACGGCACCTCAAAAACAAACACCCGACACAATACAGCGAGTTACAGGCAACCCAGCCAAAGACGAGTCAGCTCACGCTGCAGGAGAGTTTGAAAAGGAGACAAAAAAATGCCCCTTGACAGTGCGAAGGCCCAGGAGAACACAGCCAGGAGCACAAATGATCGCAATGAGTGACTTACCATTCGCCTTTGTAGAGAACCCTGGATTTCTTCTGCTTATGGAGCACGTTGGACCTCGTTAATAATAATAATGATGATAATAATAATAATAATAATAATAATAATAATAAGCCCCGCGCCGGGTCATGCTGCGCTATCACACACGTGTCCGTGCGCAGTCTTCTCCCCCCTCCCCCTTCCCCCCACACTTCACTATTAATTCATTTTGTTGAAAATCTATGAAAGTTTGAGTGTTTAAAGGTCCCATGGCATGAAATTTTCACTTTCTGAGGTTTTTGAACGTTAATGTGAGCTCCCCTACCCTGTTTAGCCCCCCCCCCCCCCCTCCCCCCCATGGTTAAAAGTTGTGAAATGTCTAAACTGAGCATTTGCGATCCTTTTCTGCGTTACAAAAAATCGGAGCTCAAACGGGCGATTTTGAACAAGGCACCTTATTGACGTCAGATCGAAAAAAGAAATGCAAATGCAGTTCCACCCCCGTCTGTCTGTACTCAGCGTCTTTTTATTTGCCTGGAGGCACGTCCAAGTGTTTCTAGGCTCGGAAGTCCTTTATCTGAGCCTCTGGACCTTTGAACAGCAGTGGTTTAATTTTATTTTCTGTGGAAATGTGTTTATTTTTCAATGGAACGCTTCAAATCTCTCCCCCCATGCAAAAACACGGAAATGGATCAGCTGAGAGCTGAGAGCGGAGAGTTTGGCCACGCCCCCACCCTCTACTATAGGCCATCTCTTTTCTCCTCATTTGCATTCAAGCAACAACGCCCATAATGGCCTGTTCAGAGAGAGAAAAAATACTCTTTCTCATCTTATCTCTGTTTCTCATACACTGAGTGTTGATTTTGAAGAACGATTCATTTACAGTATTAGGGAACCATTAAGGAGCCATATAAAAGCATCAAGAAGTACCATGTCATGGGATCTTTAAACGAGAGAGAAATGTGAGAAAAGTTTAAATCCAGTCTGAGAAAAGCGTATAATGTGTGTGGCTGAGCGCGCATTATTTGAATTTTTGAGATTTCGCGTTTCGTAACTTGAATTTTCTTTCGTATCTAGAGACCAAAATTTAACGTGAAGGTGTTTCGTAACTTGGAATTTTCGTTGGTTGGGTCTTTCGTAAGGTGAGGTACCACTGTATTTGCCTGGAAGAATCCATGACTCATCGCTGTACCAGCGAGTGAGTCTGGTAACGTTTGATCCACAGAATATGCTGCGGTTGCGCGTAGACAGACAGCTAAGTGAACCAATCAGAGATTGCGCCATCTTGATTCAAAACTGAGGCGGAACTTCCGCTGCCTAAGAGTGACTTTGCGGGCAAAGGCGGGTGCACTGACGTCACCATCTTTGAACGAATCAGAATCGCGGAGTCGGTTTGGAACCGGAGGAGCGAGAGTGGATGGAGAGTGTCCAAATGGTATCGCGGTGTATAGGAAATACAGAGAGATATCATTTGGCTGGCCAGGTAACCACTGTATCAGTATTGTGTTGTAAAGTGCAATCAAATAAATACATCCAAATATCAGAAAAAGGTCAACTTGATTACATTTAGCATCTTAGCAGTTTCTCCAGTATTTCTTCCAAAATCTTGAATCTACCGCCTGTATGTCTGACTCGTGAGACCACCGTGCAGGTTATACCTTCTGTTGTGAGTGAGAAAAAACAGTCACCATATATAAAATTTCCCAAATCCGCCTTAAATCCACTTTAAAAGCTCAACTGTGGTGTAAGGATTAAGACACAACGGTACATTCTTCTTTCGTGTACAGTAGAGTTTGGGTTTGCACCAAAACTTCCATCAACTGCAAAATAATGAGCCAATACAACCAGTGTGGCTTGGAAATAAGAAGCCAACTGTCAAATGTTTTATATCAGGGAAGGAATTCATATTAATGCTAGAAACCTGCAACTTTTCTCTGTCGACCCTTTAGTGATTCTACTTCCACACGTCTCGAAATGAAATACACATGGGCACAGGAAGGCCCCTCTAAACTTTCAGCAGACGTTGTGTTGAGATAGTATATTACCTTTACTATTAGCTGTAGAAGGAGCGTATATCTGGGCAGGCAGGGAGACCACCGTGGGAGTGAGGCAAAGTAGTATTTTAAAAAGCATTAACAAGAATTTTCCGCAGTCTACACCAGTTTCATTTTGAGTTACAGAAAAGATCGAACATATCTACATTAAAGGAGCTGTAAGGCCAGTAGTGCTGTGTTTAAAATGTGAAAAACAGAACTCTTTTATTTTATCCTCCTGAGACCGGCCCATTATTTTGTGTCCTTTATAGTGCACACTGAGTTAACCAGTCTGTCTTTTAAGTGTGTAGAGATACACTCTAGTTTGTGGCTGCGCTATGAGAAATAAATACATAAATAAACAAACCAGGTCTCAACTTGGACTAAACCAGGACTAAACCAGGTCTAAACCAGATCTAAACCATGACTAAAAGAGGTCTAAACCAGGTCTAAACCAAGACTAAAGGTCTAAACCAGGTCTAAACCAGGTCTAAACCAGGTCTAAACCAGATCTAAACCAGGTCTAAACCAGATCTAAACCAGGTCTAAACCAGGTCTAAACCAGATCTAAACCAAGACTAAACCACGTCTAAACCACGTCTAAACCAGGACTAAACCAGATCTAAACCAGGTCTAAACCAGATGTAAACCAGGTCTAAACCAGGTCTAAACCAAGACTAAACCAGGTCTAAACCAGATCTAAACCAGGTCTAAACCAGGTCTAAACCAAGACTAAACCAGGTCTAAACCAGATCTAAACCAGGACTAAACCAGATCTAAACCAGGTCTAAACCAGGTCTAAACCAGGTCTAAACCAAGTCTAAACCAAGTCTAAACCAAGACTAAACCAGGTCTAAACCAGGTCTAAACCAGGTCTAAACCAGATCTAAACCAGATCTAAACCAGATCTAAACCAGGTCTAAACCAGGTCTAAACCAAGACTAAACCACGTCTAAACCAGGTCTAAACCAGATCTAAACCAGGTCTAAACCAGGTCTAAACCAGATCTAAACCATGACTAAAAGAGGTCTAAACCAGGTCTAAACCAAGACTAAACCAGGTCTAAACCAGATCTAAACCAGGTCTAAACTAGATCTAAACCATGACTAAAAGAGGTCTAAACCAGATCTAAACCATGACTAAAAGAGGTCTAAACCAGGTCTAAACCAAGACTAAACCAGGTCTAAACCAGGTCTAAACCAGATCTAAACCAGGTCTAAACCAGGTCTAAACCAGGTCTAAACCAGATCTAAACCATGACTAAAGGTCTAAACCAGGTCTAAACCAAGACTAAACCAGGTCTAAACCAGATCTAAACCAGGTCTAAACCAGGTCTAAACCAGGTCTAAACCAGATCTAAACCATGACTAAAAGAGGTCTAAACCAGGTCTAAACCAGGTCTAAACCAGATCTAAACCAGGTCTAAACCAGATCTAAACCAGGTCTAAACCAGGTCTAAACCATGACTAAAAGAGGTCTAAACCAGGTCTAAACCAGATCTAAACCAGGTCTAAACCAGATATAAACCAGATCTAAACCATGACTAAAAGAGGTCTAAACCAGGTCTAAACCAGATCTAAACCAGGTCTAAACCAGATCTAAACCATGACTAAAGGTCTAAACCAGGTCTAAACCAAGACTAAACCAGGTCTAAACCAGATCTAAACCAGATCTAAACCAGATCTAAACCATGACTAAAAGAGGTCTAAACCAGGTCTAAACCAGGACTAAACCAGGTCTAAACCAGATCTAAACCAGGTCTAAACCAGATCTAAACCATGACTAAAAGTGGTCTAAACCAGGTCTAAACCAGATCTAAACCAGATCTAATCCATGACTAAAGGTCTAAACCAGGTCTAAACCAAGATTAAACCAGGTCTAAACCAGATCTAAACCAGGTCTAAACCAGATCTAAACCAGATCTAATCCATGACTAAAGGTCTAAACCAGGTCTAAACCAAGATTAAACCAGGTCTAAACCAGATCTAAACCAGGTCTAAACCAGATCTAAACCAGATCTAAACCAGATCTAAACCATGACTAAAAGAGGTCTAAACCAGGTCTAAACCAGATCAATAAATAAATAATGAATAAATAAATAAGAAATTAAGGGGGCTGGTGCATTGTGTTCTGGGCAGCAGAACACTGCTTGGACTGCTGCCCCCGCGACCCAGAAAATGGAAAAAGCGGAAGAAGATGAATGAATGAATGAATGAATGAATGAAAAAAATTAAAAGAGAGTCTAAAAACTTTTTGAGGCGACTGTAGAAGCTTGTCAGAGATATTGGTAATCAAAAAACATTTTTTTTGTTCGGTTGTTAACTTCACATGGATTTCACACTGTTACAGTCCATTACAGAGGACACAATATTATGAATAAAAATAAAATAAACAAAATGTGAATGCTAAAGTGTTCATTTACCTCCAAATAGAAAATCACACACACACAAAAACAAAACCTGAAATACACCTTTTTCTTCATGTCCCAGGAGGTTAAACAGGTTTCAGTGGTCCAAAATGATCCCTCACTTACCTTATGTATTCCATCCTAATTATTCACCATAGTGCATGTGTAGGAGTTTTGATGTGACTGTAAAGCTAACAACAACTAGCGTGCTAACATGTACTTCCTGATTATTGTTTTCTAATGAGATGAATAAAGCATGACCTTATTTTGATCTCTGCTTTTACAATGTACCGGTATATGTATTTGGGCAAGACAGATTTAGCTAAAATACATGTGAAAAATCAGATACAGGGCTTTTAAAGTGCACTCTGTAACTTTTTGGTTGGCGGTCCATCACCTGCTTGTTTCTGTGGATATGTCATTGCTCTGCCTGGAATCGCATGAAACAGCTTTACCTTATATTGGTGCTTTTATAACGGAAAAATACATAGAAAAACAGGCATTCTGACTGTAAGCGGGATTGCCTCTCCAAAGATCTGACCTGTAATTTGGTCTGATTTGGTCTCCATGGACATAGAAAGTTTTAATACCATACTGAGAAACATTCCAGACAAAGCGATAATCTGTCCATGGAGAAAAGTGTCAGAAAAGTTACACAATGCACCTTTAAAGAAGCAATACTGATACAATGTTATAGTCTACAGATAATGAAAAGTCCAGTTGTGTGTGTTAAACAGCAGGTAATAACTTCTGGACAGACATAAAATACAAAGCAGTGGAATCAAATACAGTGGTACCTCACCTTACGAATGACCCAACAAATGAAAATTTCAAGTTACGAAACGCCTTCACGGTAAATTTTGGTCTTTAGATACGAAAGAAAATTCAAGTTACGAAACGCGAAACGCGAAATCTCAAAAATTCAAAAATTCAAATTCAGCCACACACATTATACGCTTTTCTCAGCCTGGATTTAAACTTTTCTCACATTTGTCTCTCGTTTAAACACTCAAACTTTCATAGATTTTCAACAAAATTATTAATAGTGAAGCGTGTGGGGGGAAGGGGGAGGGGGGAGAAGACGGGAGAAGACTCTGACACGTGTGTGATAGCGGCATGTGTGACAGCTGACCCGGCGCTGCCAGCAGGTCTAGACCTGGACTAAATCAGGATTAAACCTGGACTAGACCAGGTGGATTAAAGCGCCGCTCGTGGGTCTATTCCCTGGTATCGTTTCGAGTCACAGCTGAGGCGAGCCGCTGCTCGCCTGCAAGAGCCGCGGTCTAAACCTGCTCTCCACGGCCCCTCCAGGCACGGAGCCCCAGACATCCAGGGACCCAGGGGGACACTGCCAGCCCGCCTTAAGAGCTCCCTAAGCGGGCATGGGTCCGGGGATTGTCCCGGTCACCGGCCTGGAGGTCTTGAAGAGGCCGACCTCACGGTTCTATCCATGCCGCTCTGTGAACACCTTACGCGGGCAGGTCTAGAGCAGCGACTCGCCTCAGCTGTGACTCGAAACGAAACCAGGAAATAGAGCCACGCGCGGCGCTTTAATCCACCTGGTCTAGTCCTGGTTTAGTCCTGGTTTAGTCCTGGTTTAGTCCTGGTTTAGTCCTGGTTTAGTCCTGGTCCAGTCCAGGTTTAGACCTTGGTCTGCTGTCAGCTCCGCGTCGGGTCATGTACGCTATCACACGTGTCAGAGCGCAGTTTTCTCCCCCCTCCCGCTTCACTATTAATAATTTTGTTGAAAATCTATGAAAGTTTGAGTGTTTAAACGAGAGAGAAATGTGAGAAAAGGACGCAGGATGCAGAACACAATGTTACACTATAAAAAAAGTTACACTATAAAAAAAAAAAAAACTTGGATCGGGGCCTTGGAAGGAATCAGGCTTTTTCCATTGAAATAGCTACTCAACTTACAAATTTTTCACGTTACGAAACCACTTCTGGAACGAATTAATTTCGTAAGGTGAGGTACCGCTGTACAAATAAAATGTTTTAGATCATGACTGGAGCCTGATTTTGATAGATCATGGACCACTGAGTCAAAAGAAGTATTAAAAATTGTAGTCAAGCTAATCATGAATACCACTGGTTACACTTAATAGTACCTTAAAAATCATATAATAAAAATTTTACCATTGACCGTAAGCTGAGCTAATCAAGCATTTGATAGTTTATTACCTATTATTGATGAATATGTAGCAGAAAATCAGAAAAGTGAAGGTTTATTTTTCAAGAATTTTAAAGCCAAAATGTCCTCCAGTTCTGGAATGGCCCAGTAAAAGCAGTCATTGTTGGGTCATTTGAACAAGTGTTTAGTGTCAGGATATGAGCTTTTTAATTAAGAGCTACAGTTCAAGTTTCCATAGGAGGGGTTACCTGAGGCGGGCCCCTGCTCGGCTCTGGCCCTGAGAATAGAGGGGCTGGGGTGGAGGTCCCGGACAGGATAATGTTACCGCTTTAGGGGACGGAGATGAGTGAGGTGGGGTCTGGGGTCAGGCTGGGGATGGGTGTGTTTAGTGTGTGCTGTTGTCCTGATGAAGGCCGGGGCACCCTGCAGAACTAAAACAACACACACAGGGGCCACACTGGTTTTAATGGGCCCAAACAATAACATCCTGCATGAGGAGAAGGGCAAAGTTTTCCATGGAGCAACTGCTGTGCAATGTTGGCAGTGTAGATGAATCATGGAGATCTTTCAGTTCTTTAAGGACAAAGAAAAAAAAAAGATAAAACATAATAGGAGCTGTTGGAATGGATAAAACTGTGTGTGCTTAATTTCTTCCATAAAGCCCCTTAGCTCTATCAAATATCCTTTGTCCTGTATTTCTGTAAACTGTATAAGTAAATGGACATAGTTAAAAAATAGGTAGTGTTCATGAGGGCGCTTCTGGCTCCACTGACTCTGGTTCCAGTGGATTTACAATGAAAAGTCCTGTAACTGTCCTGTAACTGCTGCAGTGAGCCTTGTCATTTTGGTCTTAAAGGTCCCATGGCATGAAATTTTCACTTTCTGAGGTTTTTGAACGTTAATGTGAGCTCCCCTACCCTGTTTAGGCCCCCCCCCCCAATGGCTAAAAGTTGCGAAATGTCTAAACTGAGAATTTGCGATCCTTTTCTGCGTTACAAAAAATCGGAGCTCAAACGGGCGAGTTTGAACAAGGCACCTTATTGACGTCAGATCGAAAAAAAGAAATGCAAATGCAGTTCCACCCCCGTCTGTCTGTACTCAGCGTCTCTGTAAATCACGCCCAGAGAGTTTGGACTGCGAATGCGCTAGGCAATGCGAAATGCGTTTTTTTATTTGCCTGGAGGCACGTCCGAGTGTTTCTAGGCTCGGAAGTCCTTTATCTGAGCCTCTGGACCTTTGAACAGCAGTGGTTTAATTTTATTTTCTGTGGAAATGTGTTTATTTTTCAATGGAACGCTTCAAATCTCTCCCCCGTGCAAAAACACGGAAATGGATCAGCTGAGAGTGGAGAGTTTGGCCACGCCCCCACCCTCTACTATAGGCCAGCTCTTTTCTCCTCATTTGCATTCAAGCAACAACGCCCATTATGGAGTGTTCAGAGAGAGAAAAATTACTCTTTCTCAGCTTATCTCTGTTTCTCATGCACTGAGTGTTGATTTTGAAGAAGGATTCATTTACAGTATTAGGGAACCATTAAGGAGCCATATAAAAGCATCAAGAAGTACCATGTCATGGGATCTTTAAAAATTTTAATGTTCGCATTAACCCACTCTACATGGTCCTTGTGTTTTAATTTCACTCTTTTTTCTGTAAATAAATTCCCATTCCTAACATGGAACTGGCTCCAAATTTGCCCCTATAACTGCTTCCCTCTTGAGCTTCGTTTGACCTGAGCAGAACGGTATGGGTGACGTCACACTCCCTCAATCCAATTTTTTATAGAGTCTATGTGTATTTCTCAATGTCGCCCTGTGAGGATCAATAAAATACTTAGATATAATACTAGGCAATACTTTTGAATGGTGATGATGTACATAAACAAATGTATTTCATCCAGTAGTGGATCGTAAACCTGAAGATCTGTTCATAACAAAGATTGTCCCCTGTGTCTGTAAACGAATGCTGCATGAAACTGTATAACAACTTTGAGCATCTGGAAAAGGAATACAGTAAATATATTATTGTACGTTATTGATATTATTAAAGGGATAGTGTGATTTTTTTATATTAATCTGTATGGGTTTCCTTCTAAAAGTTCCATGTGTTGACACCGGCTTACCTCTGACAGTCTCAGCTGATCCCGGTTCGGCTCGCTTTCTGGAGCCCACGTAAGTAGGTCCGGTAACTTCCCTGGAACATGAAATAAAGCTTGTTTTTCTTCTCAAAACAAAACATTTGTCCGAAAGGTGATATATTTGCATCCGAAACAGTCCACGAAACATCCAGCAGCGTATTTCGCATTCGCGTATTCGCCTATTTGACTCGTATCACTACGCCCATGTTAACTCTATCAGCCTGTTCACCTTTAGCGGAAGTCTAAGCCGAAGTTTACAAGTGAACAGGCTGATAGAGTTAACATAGGCGCAAATATATCACCTTTCGGACAAATGTTTTGTTTTGAGAAGAAAAACAAGCTTTATTTCATGTTCCAGGGAAGTTACCGGACCTACTTACGTGGGCTCCAGAACGCGAGCCGAACTGGGCTGAGCGCAAACTGTCAGAGGTAAGTCGGTGTTACCGCACGAAACTTTTAGAAGGAAACACATACAGATTAACATAAAAAAACGCACTATCCCTTTAATACTAAACAGTCAACCTCAGTGTCATTTTTAGAGCCTTTAGAGGTCATCAGTTTAAGAATGTGGGGCGGCAGTAGCTCAGTTGGGTTCGTTCACTGATCCAAAGGTTGGCGGTTCGATGATATCATCCCGCTCTCGACATACGATCATTGGTTGAGCGTTCAGATCCACTGACCCGCAGGTTGGTGGTACAATTCCAGCTCCCACAGATGAATGCTGCTGTTGTGTCCTTGGCCCCCCCCCCCCCCATGGCTAAAAGTTGTGAAATGTGTAAACTGAGCATTTGCGATCCTTTTCCGCGTTTGAAAAAAAGACAGCCCAAACGGGCGATTGTGAACAAGGGAACTTTCTGACGTCACATTCGCGGAAAGGTTTCCACCCCCATCTGGATGTCTGCCCACCGTCTCTGGAAATCACACCCAGAGAATTTGGACCACAAACAAGCTACGAAACGCGAGATGCGTTTTTTAAATTTGCCTGGAGACACGTGAGAGTGTTTCCAGGCTCGGATGTCCTTTATCCGAGCCTCCGAACCTCTGAAACAGCAGTGGTTTCATTTTATTTTCTGTGGAAATGTGTTTTTTTTAATGGAAAGCGTCTCATATCTTCCTCCACTCTTAAAACACAGAAGTGGGTGACAGTGCACAGCGCACCGCTAATCCAGGAAACAGCGGCGTATTTGGCCACTCCCCCACCTGCTGCACTGGCCTGTCTCTGTCCTTCTCATTTGCATTCAAGCAACAACGCCCAGAATGGAGTGTTTCAGAGACATATTTATGACTCTGACTGTCTTCATGAGGCTCTCTCGTGCACTGAGGCTTGATTTTGGAGAAGGATTCATTTACAGTATTAGGGAACCATTAAGGCGCCATCTTTAAACTCCATCTTCACTAAAATAATTTGGATCATTTCAGCCCTGGGATTGCCCATGTCTACCAAACTAAAGATAAAAGGTAGATGCTAACTGTCATGTAGTGACATCACAACATGGAACAGGATGTAAACAGACTAATAATAAAGGGTTACTCAAACATGTGTGAATGAAACAAAACACAGCTCCGGCTCTGTTTGTGAGCTGGTAACAATAATTCAACATGGCTTAAAGCTCACAAGAGTAAATTTTGCATAATAGAGGAAACATAAAAGGCTCACACACACACACACAGAGATAAATGACTGTTTCCATTACTCCAAGTTTAACTGATCCCACACAATCTTCCGCTCACTTCATTCAAATGACCTCAAGACTCCTGGATACGGCTCATAAATTCAGATGGTGTACAGACCTGAGCCGCCCCTTTTTGCTTAATCCCGCTAATCTCGATGATCGCGTCGCAGTGGGGAGGGGCCCTTGGGTGCAGCCGGGCTCCCTGATTGGCTGTGACGTTGCGTTCCTCCTTTCCTGATATGAGCTTTAAGTGCTTTCCACTGTGTTTCAGATCAAAAGCCACTCTCACCACAGCCTCTCTCATCAGCCCCTCTGCTGGGGGCAGGTGGGCCCACGTGATCCCGGGGCTGTGATATGCAAAGGGTTACTGGCATTTCCAAAGATAGCCAGGCTGACATTTCTCTTGACTTTGATGTTGATAATCCCTCACAAGTTCCCCAAAGCTAACTGATATGTGTATGTACAGCCTCTAAGTAATAACTGTAGGTGTCTGGGTCCGAATCAACATTATCAGTGTTTACCTACGAAAACGGTCCAGACTGGAGAGTAAACACGTTTTATAACATCAAGGCGGATTTTTTTCATATGTTTGTGCATCCTTTGATCCCAGTGATTTCCCTGTGGACGAATCAGAGTTCAGCTGCATGACATCAGGTTTAAAGGGCACTTAAATGCCTCGTTCATCCAGGGCCAGGCCACGGGGGGCACAGAGAGGAAAAGTCTTTAATATGCTGAAAGTGTAACCCGCAGAGAGAAGAGGGAGAAGTGGAAGGGGCTCATAACATCACTTAGCCCTAAAACCAGGTCTGCAGCATAGTTGAGTGATTTCTATGGGTAAACAAATTAGACTGCTCTATTTAATATGTGTACAAAGGTTCAGTGGAAAAAAGTCCAGTATATAGTGGTACCTCACCTTACGAAATTAATTAGTTCCAGAAGTGGTTTCGTAACGTGAAAAATTCGTAAGTTGAGTAGCTATTTCAATGGAAAAAGCCTGATTCGTTCCAAGGCCCCGATCCAAGTTTTTTTTTTATAGTGTAACTTTTTTTTAT
>JAVJIX010000136.1:1830000-1862500 GCA_036785185.1 Paratrypauchen microcephalus
CAACAGGCCTTGATGTATCTTCTGCCATGGGGGCTACCAGTGTCCACAGAGGCGAGGTGGAGGACACAACGGCAGCGCTCATCTGTGGGAGCTGGGATCATATGCGGTCAACCCATCAAGAGCGGGATTCGAACCGCTAACCCCTGGATCACTAGACATATGCTCTACCAACTGAGCTACTGCCGCCCATATAGTAATAATATAATAATAATAATAATAATAATAATAATAATAATAATGCAGTATTAGCACATCCTGAGCTCCCTCCTGTCACCATGGAGTGTCTCAGATCTTACAGTGATGTCATGTCTTGATGTCGCACAAAAACAGTTGAATTTTGTATGATGTAATATTATATTTACTCCCTCCTCACGCAACCATCACCGTTTTGTATAACATTCCTGTCGTCTTCTAAATCCTGTATTCCCACAAACACATGGAGCTGTAACCAGTGTTTTGCTGAGTTCCAGGTTGGCTGCAGACATGAGTGCGTGCTCGGCCCTTTCACATGATCATTAGCTATAGCGCAGACAGAAAATTACACCATTTTGTGAGGAAGTAGCAGGCAGCGTTAGCATGTAGCCCACCTCTGCTCCGTCAGCCCGGCGTTAGGAACAGAGCGGCCGACCGGAGACTGGGCAGGCCTCGGCACGCCGGCTGTTTGTCTTCCTCTCTCCAGCCCGAACAGGTGGTGCTGTCTCTTATCAGCAGTCGGGCAGGAAGTACCCCATTTACTTTGTTTGATTTGAGGATTAAAGAGGTTAAAAAAATATTTTAAAAATGTACATTTTATCATCTTTAAATTTGTTGTTTTAAAGGTGCACTGCGTAACTTTTCTGGTGGAGGATCTGAAACCTGCTTGTTTTCATGGAGATGTTATTGCTTTGCCTGGAATCTTCCACAGTGCGGCATTAAACCGATCGATCTCCATAGAGCCAAGCAGGTGGCGTCACCAGGAATCACGATTTACAGGTCAGATCTGTGGAAAGGCAATCCAGCTCACAAAATGTACTTTTCAACCATAAAATGAATGTAATAAGTGCATTTTAGGAGTTACAGTGGTACCTCACCTTACGAAAGACCCAACAAACGAAAATTTCAAGTTACGAAACGCCTTCACGGTCTCTAGATACGAAAGAAATTTCAAGTTACGGAACGCGAAATCTCAAAAATTCAAATAATGCGCGCTCAGCCACACACATTATACGCTTTTCTCAGACTGGATTTAAACTTTTCTCACATTTGTCTCTCGTTTAAACACTCAAACTTTCATAGATTTTCAACAAAATTATTAATAGTGAAGTGTGGGGGGAAGGGGGAGGGGGGAGAAGACTGCGCTCTGACACGTGTGTGATAGCGCAGCATGACCCAGCGCGGAGCTGACAGCAGGTCTAGACCAAGGTCTAAACCTGGACTGGACCAGGACTAAACCAGGACTGGACCAGGACTAAACCAGGACTAGACCAGGTGGATTAAAGCAGCGAGGAGGGGACTGCACGCAGTCTGAGCGCATGAACGAGACCCATGGTCTGGACTAAACCAGGACTAAACCTGGACTAAACCAGGAGGAGCCCGCGGCTCTTGCATGGGTCTTGTTCATGCGTTCAGGCGCTCAGACTGCGTGCAGTCCCCTCCTCGCTGCTCTAATCCACCTGGTCTAGTCCTGGTTTAGTCCTGGTTTAGTCCTGGTTTAGTCCTGGTTTAGTCCTGGTTTAGTCCTGGTTTAGTCCAGGTTTAGTCCTGGTTTAGCCCAGGTTTAGTCCTGGTCCAGTCCAGGTTTAGACCTTGGTCTAGACCTGCTGTCAGCTCCGCGCCGGGTCATGCTGCGCTATCACACACGTGTCAGAGCGCAGTTTTCTCCCCCCTCCCGCTTCCCCCCCACACTTCACTGTTAGTACATTTTGTTGAAAATCTATGAAAGTTTGAGTGTTTAAACGAGAGACAAATGTGAGAAACACACAGAACACAATGTTACACTATATAAAAAATTACACTATAAAAAAAAAAACTTGGATCGGGGCCTTGGAACAAATCAGGCTTTTTCCATTGAAATAGCTACTCAACTTACAAATTTTTCACATTACGAAACCACTTCTGGAACGAATTAATTTCGTAAAGTGAGGTACCACTGTATTAGTTTTACTGTGAAACATTTCAAGCCAAGATCCATTTTTCAGACTCCACACCAGAAAAGTTACATTGTACATCTTTAAGTCGGAGTAATGAAGTATTTTTCCACATATTCCATAGCTCCAAACTTTTGGAGTGGTACTGCAATCCTATTCTCTCCAGTTCATGTTGTGCCATAAACACGACACTTCACCTATACTCATACAAGGCTGGCTGTTGTTTCTTTGAGCAAGACACTTCCCACACTTGGCCTGCATCAGAAAATGATGCAAATTTATTTTTTCAAACAAAACGTGAAGTACATTGTAACACACTAGTATAAAATGTATATATTTATTGATAGTTATAACCTTGTTGCCTTAACCCAGTGCTTCTCAAATAGTGATGCCAGGGGGCTTGGTGTGATGCCAGGGTGGGCGCGGTGTGACCCTGGGAAACATGCTTTTTTGACGTACTGTTCTAGAACTAAGTGTAATTGCACATCCACAACAGTAGTTGGCAGTGGCGTTCTCATTGTCGCTCTGGGGCAGGGGGCGGCAACCTTAAATACGCGATATACAGAACAGACTCACCATCAGCAGAACATCCTCTGTCACAGAAAAAAACACGTATATTCCACTGAGTCGTGTCCTTTCGTCCGACAGAAGCTGAAGCATCAGCGGCACAAGGACAGAGCGTTTTTTTTTTCAGCGCTTTTAGTTTATGCAAATGGACCATGTGGTTTTAAGTTTCGTTTCTGTAAATCGTAAACAAATGTGCGCAAAGCTGCATTAAAAACACATTAATATTTGAGTCCTCAGTGCAAAAAGACAGTGCAGAGTACAGTCTTTGTTGTAAGTTTCTTTCTTTCTTTGTTTTTAATGTTAATAAAGGATACAGTGTTATGCAGAGGTGTACTAATAACAATTTTCGAGACAAATAATACTATTAATAGTCGCACGCAGGGAGGGGGCGTGACATTTTTTCTTCTTCCTAGGGCAGGGGTCGGCAACCCGCGGCTCCGGAGCTGCATGTGGCTCTTTGATCCCTCTGATGCGGCTCAGTACAGTGGTCCCTCGTTTATCGCGGGGGTTACATTGTAAAAATAACCCGCGATAGGCAAAATCTGTGAAGTAGTCAGTTTTATATTGCGTGTATAAAAATGCGTGTATTTCACAGTTCCTCTGATAGAGGCGCCTGGCGCCGCTGTGCTGTTGCGGGTTTTATTGTAGTGAGAACGCTTCCGTGCGCTCTCAGGACTGGTTCCACCGCGTGGACTCCTGGTTCGTTCTGCGGAAACACCGCCGCTACTTCCCGATGCGCATTGACCACCCGGAGAAGTGTGCGCGCGGACATGTGCACCTGCTCATCGTGGTCAAATCCGTGACAGAGCATGACCGGCGCAACCAGCCCCAGGTGAGACGCACGGCCGTGGCCCTTCTGGCATGTGCCCAAATACCAGACCGCTCAGTCCTCACTGCTTCAGAGTCACACTGCTCGTGATCAAACATTTAAATAAATTTGGCAAACTGAACGCATTCTGTACTGTACAGGAGACACGGAGGAGAGTGACTGACAAATCAGCAAAGGTCTACAGTCCCTTAGCCAATCGGGATGCAGAACACAATGTGCGTTGATAAAATTTTTTTTTTTAAATCAGCGAAACAGCGAGGGACCACTGTATTTAATTAAAATATATTTTATTTTAGTTTGTTCATTTTCAAAATATAATTCTATGGCACAAAGGTAAAAAAAAAAAAAAAACGGGTTTTGTGGCTCCCAGTGTTTTCTTTACTGTGTGAAACGGGTCCAAACGGCTCTTTGAGTGATAAAGGTTGTCGACCCCTGTCCTAGGGGGAAGGGGGCGTCACAGAAAATAATAGAGAAGCACTGCCTTAACCTAATAAACCTCACTATTCCACCTCCACCTCGGTTTTTCTTGGACAGGTCATCTCCACAGAGGAAGCCCCTGTCATCAGATACGCTCCATCTCAGGACGGCCTCTTTATTCCGGTGTAGCCCCTGCCTCTCTCCACCCCTCCCACCGCCCTCACCCTTTTCTCCGCACAGTTCAAAGGATCTCCGGTTACCCGCTCGATAGTTCTACTCCCTCTACTCTGCAGTGATACGCAGCAGATGAGACGAGCTGACAACACTCTATGAAAAGACCAGTTCTTACTGTCGGGATTAGTCCTTTAATAAAATGAACACAATGAACAACCACTCCTATATTTACTATATAAGATTTTCAATACTATGTACTTTAAGCATATGACGTAGGTTCTAGTGCATCCTATCATAGTGCGTCCTAGTAATCACAGACTATGGCAATAAGGAGGAGTCAATGTAATTATAGGGGATTCCTCTTTTAATTGATGTTGTTTCTTTGTCTCATAGCATATCATTATGAAACGGGTCTAAAACATGACCTGAAGACCTCATCTTGAACCTGCAATTATTCTATTTTATCCACAGGTTTCAGAATGATTCAAAACCAGGACTACTGCCATGACCAATGTTCCCCCTAATTTTTCATGTGTCTGAGCAAACACACTAACTCCCTGAGCGTTCCTTGGACCCCCGTGAGCGACATCCGACATGCACACTGTGGCCACACCAGTATCACACCTGAGATCATCTCAAGTTACATAGGTTATTCATCAAATTACTGCAGTGATTTCCGTTAGATTACTTTTAATACAACTGATTTTTTTTGGTCCGCTTAGAATGACAAAGAAAAAATCTGTTAATGAGCTTTGTACCTGTTGTATGTCAGTGTGAGTCCTGCTGTGGTCAGTGAAACATTGAACATTACAATATTTGAAAAACAACCTCATACATACATACAATTAAATTATTGTGTATAAACCTGTAAAACCACATGAAGAGAGATTTTTTCAGCTTGATAAATATATAACCTGCATATAGCTGCAGATTTTTTCAGGGATTAGGACCACTATAAGATGAGTCTTTCCCAAAATAGTGATCTCCAAAATAAGTATACATTTTTATCACTTTATATCTTGCTTTTTAATCATCAGCATATTTAAGTAATTTTGTGTGAGTGTCAGAGCTCTGTGGAATAACGCTCTGGGGAGAGGATTCACACTTTGAGAAAGTCCCGTTTTCTTTTTTTTTGGCTCACAAAAAACTATGACTGGGACAGAAAAAAGAAAACAGCCGAGGATTAAATAATGGCTCTACCTGTCTCCTCTTCTGTTCTTCCCTACGTGGAGTGTGTGCAGCAGCGCTCCTGTCGGCTGGTGGGGACCTGCCGCTGCTCGGAGATGTGCAGGACAACTACGGTGATACTGAAGGAAGCGAGCGAAATGCGGTCGAAATGTGTCTGTTTGTAGTTGGCTTGTCCTTAATGCATGTGCACATTCACATGTGCAAACTGAATCTATCAGACTGGATTCCATGTGTCAAACCAGGGCAAGTTAGATTTTATTTTATGCGCTGAAAAGAATTTGATGTGCGCTCTGAACGTCTGGGCAGTGCGCACCTTAGAGGGAACATTGGCCATGACAATTGGCCATTCAAAACTAAATACTAGATCTTCTGAGTGGTGAAAGTGCTCTGCTTACTTTTAAAATCTGGATTGTTGTTTTGTTTTGTGCACTCTCTTGTTTTTTGATAAAGGTCCATTTTATTGGTGAGTACTTCACATTGAAGTTCAAAAATTCTATTTAGTTCTACTACTACTTGTGAACTTCCGGATCATGAAACAACAAAACACTGCCAAACATAAAAAATGTTCAGGGGCTCCTCTGCCTAATATTGTTCACATGTTATTGTGTCCTTGAGCAAGACACTCCACCCACCTTGCGAGCAGAGTAAGTGCACGTTTTATTGAGCTTGGAGTGGGTTAGACGTAGACTTGGCGGCTGTACAATGCCGTGGGACTAATAAAAGTGATCTTATCTTGTTCTTGTTTTCAGCATCTGAGACTTCCTGAGCACAAGTCCCTCTCTGTTGCACAATACCACCTGCACGTCATCCTGTTTTACTGGATTAAATGTCCTCTGTAAAAGTAAAAGTGATGAAGTGGAAGGCAGGTGGAAATGTCACCTCTTGGGTCATTCCAGAACTGGAGGACATTTTGGCTTTAAAATTCTTGAAAAATAAACCTTCACTTTTCTGATTTTCTGCTACATATTCATCAATAATAGGTAATAAACTATCAAATGCTTGATTAGCTCAGCTTACGGTCAATGGTAAAATTTTTATTACATGATTTATTTGGTTTATTGATTTCCTCTAATCACAGTAACAGGGTTGCAGGTAACAGGGTTGCAGATCCGCACTAATGTTCACTTTATCTCAGGAGGAGAAGCTGTTTAGCTGTTACTGCTAATCAAGAGGAAAAACTTATTTATGCAAATAAGTAAAGGAAAAATAATAATAATTGTCTTATTCTGATCATTTGCATAACAGGGTTGCATGAGGCAGAGTGAGACATTCAGTCAAGGCTAACGATGTTATAAAAATATGAAAAACAGAAGACAAACCTTTGCTCTGCCCATTCTTTTGGAAAACTGTTTGATGATGTCAAGTCCAGGGGATCATGTGGTTCACTGTTGATGGATTGATTGATTGATCATGTGGTTCTGCTTTCTTCTTCTTCTACCAGGCTAAAAATGTTCTGGTAACAGGGTTGGTGCAGGTTGTGGGACACATGTTCCATGAATAATAATTATTATTTGAAATATTATGTCTATTAAAACAAATGTTCCACAGTTACAAGAGATGGAAATGAAACAAATTATACAAAAAACAAGAAATTTCAATTTTAACTGTTTTATTTGAGATTCGGTTTGGTCATTAGAGCTCATTTTGGGGGATACTCCAGACTTATTTGGTATTTTAAGAACTATTTTCAAACATTATTTTCTCTTAGTTTTTTTTTTAGATTTGGTCTCAGGACAAGTAAATTCACTCAGAAACTGTATGTTTTAGTATTTTGTGTGTGGATTATTTCATATTTGATGGGTGGAACGTAAAATATCCTCCAATTCTGGAATGACCCTCTTACGTTTTTGTTCTGGGCATTAGAATGTACTCTATAATCTGGAATGAACACACAAAGTAAACAACAAAACAGGTCATACAAATCTGAATATAGAATAGAATCTATTCAAATGATCTGGATGCTAAAGCTGCTGTGAAACACGACGTCCTTCCAGCACAGGGAACGAAATCTGGACAAAATGCACAAAGGGCAAAAGAATTTACAACTGTCATAAATATAAAGTCTAATCTTATGTCTAATTGTTGCCATCTGCCCTTTTTTCAAGAGCTAGAGACATTTGGTCTCTTTTGTCTTTTTTATATAAACACACTGGATCATAGCCATGAGCTAGTTTGTCTGCGCCATTCCCTTCCATATTGAGAAATTACACACAAGTTCATTTACCGCTGTGCATTCACAATATTTACAGCTGAGGACAAAATTATTAGCCCCCCTACAAAATAGTCATTGTTTTAAAAGTATTTCTAAAGTGCTTTTAAAGGAAAAGTAACTTTTTTTTTTGTTACAATTTGAGCCTTATTTCAGTAATAAAACAAGTTGTTTTACTCACCCATAGCACTTTGGTGTCATATGGAGCACTTCCAGAGATGTTTTAGATTTGCGGTTAGCCTAGCGCGACTTCTAGCCATAGCTCGGGGCATATAATATATTCCCCAAGCATGTAATATGCCCCGTGCGGGCTCCAAATAACACAAACTTTAGCACTTTTCAAATCATAGAAGCCCGATGTCTTAGTCTACGATTTCGTGTGGTCAAAAGTGGCCTGTAATCCGAGATTTAGCCATAGTTTCGAGTAGATGAGGACACCAGTGCGCATGCTCGGACTGTGCTCTCAGCTCCCGGGACCCAAACATGGAACGCAAAGCTGTAAACTATGGATAAATCTCGGATTACAGGCCACTTTTGATTCAAACGAAATCGTAGACTAAAGACATCGAGCTTCTATGATTTGAAAAGTGCTAAAGTTTGTGTTATTTGAAGCCCGCACGGGGCATATTACATGCTCGGGGAATGCCCCGAGCTATGGCTATAAGTCGCGCTAGGCTAACGGCTTTAGCCTAACGGCTTTAGCCTAACGCTAATCTAAAACATCTCTGGAAATGCTCCATCTGACACCAAAGTGATATGGGTGAGTAAAACAACTTGTTTTATTACCGAAATAAGGCTCAAATTGTAAAAAAAACGTTACTTTTCCTTTAATGACCTCTGATCTGTGAGAAGTGACTGCACTTGACACCACAGGCTGCAAAGACAGTGGGCCAACACAAAGCAGCAACAACACAGAAAAATATGGGATTTGATTAGTAAATATGAACAGATTAGGGCTTAACACGGCCACAGCTTCTCTTCTGAATATGTCCATATCTTAGACCAGAAATTTTTACTACACTGTCTAACTAGATGGACAACTGATTCTGTATTTTTTTGTAGGTCAAGTGCCTTTTTAAGTACCTGTTTAATTCTGGCTGAAAAGGATATGGAAAATTTAAATTAATTTCCTGGTAATTTGATTCCCCGCTAATCTGATTTCCTATACACTGGAGTAATCCAATTTCTTGCTAATCTGCTTTCTTGTTTTCCAAAGTAAATTGATATCCCAGTTATCAAATTTTCCAAAGAAATCAGATTTACAGAGTATTTTCCAGAGTAAAATGATTTTTTGGCTGAAGATTTGGCTGAAGATCAGATTTTTTTAATATTAACTTTTCTGATTCTTTAAAGATCCCATGACATGGTACTTCTTGATGCTTTTATATGGCTCCTTAATGGTTCCCTAATACTGTAAATGAATCCTTCTTCAAAATCAACACTCAGTGCATGAGAAACAGAGATAAGATGAGAAAGAGTCATAAATATCTCTCTCAAACTCTTTATTCTGGGCGTTGCTTGAATGCAAATGAGGAGAAAAGAGATGGCCAATAGTAGAGGGTGGGGGCGTGGCCAAACTCTACGCTCAGAGCCCACAGCTGATCCATTTCCTTGTTTTTGCACGGGGGGAGAGATTTGAAGCATTCCATTGAAAAATAAACACATTTCCACAGAAAATAAAATTAAACCACTGCTGTTCAAAGGTCCAGAGGCTCAGATAAAGGACTTCCGAGCCTAGAAACACTCGGACGTGCCTCCAGGCAAATAAAAAAACGCATTTCGCATTGCCTAGCGCATTCGCAGTCCAAACTCTCTGGGCGTGATTTACAGAGACGCTGAGTACAGACAGACGGAGGTGGAACTGCATTTGCATTTCTTTTTTCGATCTGACGTCAATAAGGTGCCTTGTTCAAACTCGCCCGTTTGAGCTCCGATTTTTTGTAACGCAGAAAAGGATCGCAAATGCTCAGTTTAGACATTTCACAACTTTTAACCATGGGGGGGGGCTAAACAGGGTAGGGGAGCTCACATTAACGTTCAAAAACCTCAGAAAGTAAAAATTTCATGCCATGGGACCTTTACTCTTTAGAAATGAAGTTTCAAATGTGTGCGTGACTTGTGATCATATGTTTTGAGTTGCAGAAATGTCAGATATCTGAGGGCAGAAGTGAGCAGACGGCTTGGCTCCTCCAATATCTAAGTCACAGTGACATTGTCCCTGTGATAGATGTCATATCTGGAATTATCTTACAAGTGTTTTTGTTTTAATGATTATGTTTTGTCGGCTGTCCTGCCACGTGTTCCCCCACCCCTTTATGAGCAGGACTGCATGTGTATCTAGGGTTGTGAAAAACTGAATAAATACGCAGCGGAAGCCACAGAGGACCAGAACGCTCAGAGCAGATTGTGCCAAGAGCATTTGTCACCTGGGCTTTCTCTCTGACCATTCTCCGCTTGCAAGTGAAAAACCTAATCTGTCTCGTCTTCCTTTCCTTGTGTACAGAATATGTTGGGTTTTTACCAGCACCCATCAAGAATGAGTCAGATTTCTCGGGCAATCTGATTTCCCAGATTCCCACAGAGTAAACTAATTGTGAGAATAATATCATTTGAAATTTCCAAAAGAAAAAAAAGCACTTACTGAAATTTCCCCCCAAGTAAATCAGATTGCAGAGGGAAATTTGAGTTATCCGATTTCCTGGATTACTCTGTGAACTAGGAAACCAGATTACATCAGGAAATCACATTATTCTGGAAACTGGGAAATCTGAAAACTGGTAAATCTCTTTCAGATTTACCCAAATTCATTATCACCTCAAATCAAATGACCAAAAGAGCACTGAGACAGATTTCCCAGTAATTTAGTTTCCAGAGTAATAAGATTTCCAGGTTTCTGACACAATACGATTTATGGAGTAATCTGATTTCCTGATAATCAGATTTTCAGGAGTACTCAGATCAGATCATCACTTCTACATGTTTGTGTTTGTTTTGAGCCCTTGCCCCCTCACTGCCCCACACTCTCACCCCAGGGTCCGGATGCCCCTGCTGCTGTGAGCCGGTGATAACCACCTTCTTCTTCTGTAATTGCTCTAATTATTGTGTGGAGGTGCCTGTTAGCATGTGAGATTACATATCTGTGCATTTCTACATGTGAGTACCGTTCACACTATATAGTCATAGGGGCTAGGAGATAGGAAGTAGGAGATAGGAGAGGTAACAGTGCACGTCTCAGCCCCCGGGGCCCTTCTCCTCAATCCATCATCCTGTCACACGCAGGGCCAAACACAAACTACGGCATCAATCAAACCCAAACCTGTTTTTACCTTTTCTTTACAGTGTCTTCTTGTTAAACACTGCAGAGTAATTGCAGAATTCTCTTGTGTCATTGTTCATAGACGAGTTACATGACAATTTCATTACTGCTAAAGTGTCTTTCCAAATGAGTACAGATGATGATGAACGGTGACAGCTAAAATGTAGCCTACTCAAAGTTAGATTTTGATTGATTTATGCATCTTTGAGTAACTCTTTAAGTAACTTTTTTCACCTATAACCTAATCTTCACTCACTACTCTGTACTTAGTTTCATTTATTTAAAAAATGAATACACTGAGCAATAGTTGACAGGGTTCTAAAATATCACAGCCACTTCTCAAAAATAAAAACATGTACAGTGTTCAAAATAACAGCAGTCCAATGTGACTAACCAGATTAATCCAGGTTTTAGTATATTTTTATTGCTACACTACACTGAGTTAGACCTACACTGCGATGAGTCCCCATTTTTGCAATGATATAAAATAATTGCTTCACAGCAAGAAGGTTCCGGGTTCGATCCCCGGGTCGCCTGGGCCTTTCTGTGTGGAGTTTGCATGTTCTCCCCGTGTCTGGGTGGGTTTCCTCCGGGCACTCCGGTTTCCCCCATCAACCCAAAACATGCTCCATAGGTAAAATCCTCCAGCTTAGGTCCTGACCAAACCGAAGCAAGAAGATCATGGAGATGGTCTTCGGGTGCAGGAATGTGCTGCCCACTGCTCCTAATATATGTATATATATATATATATATATATATATACAGTATATATATATATATATAGGATGGGTTAAAATGCAGAGAAGAATTTCTCCAGTGTGAGATCAATAAAGTTAACTTCTTCTTTAATACATCAATAAATTGATTTGTTGTCATTACTAATACGTCTTGTTATCATTATTTATGAAAGTTCAGAAATACACAATCATCCTAATACTTTTGTCAGGAAGTGTACGTGGAAAACAAGTTACCAGTCGGTGCAGTAGTTCCTCAGAAAACACAAGATCAAGACCGAGCTTCATGATAAGATAAGATAAACCTTTATTATGACGTGCAGCTCTTAAGGCTGTGGAATTGGGCAATGAGTTGAAAAGGGTGTGCTCAAAAAATAGCAGTATCTGCCATTTGACTTTACAAACTCTAAAATATTTTGTACAAACTTGTTTGATTCTAGGATTTTTAATCCTGTGAATCACTAAACTAATATTTTAGTTGTATGTTGTATGTACAGTTTTTTACTGCTTCACGTCTGTGTGTCTGTGTGACGTTTCAGCTCTTATTCCACTCCAAGATTCTTTAACAACATTCCACAATTCATTTACATTTCTTGGTTTTGCTTCTATTTTTGATGTCACCCACAAGTTCTCTATTGGATTAAGGTCTGGGGACTGGGCTGGCCACTCCATAACATTCATTTTGATGTTTTGAAACCAAGATTTAGCTTGTTTACTGGTGTGTTTGGGGTCATTGTCTTGTTGAAACACCCATTTCACGGGCATGTCCTCTTCAGCATAAGGCAACATGACCTCTTCAAGTATTGTGACATATGCAAACCGATCCATGACCCCTGGTATGCCAAAAATTGGCCCAACACCACAGAGAAACCCGCCCATATCCTGATGCTGGCAGCACCAGGCTTCACGGTCTTCACTGTGGCTTGAATTCAGAGTTTGGGGGTCGTCTGACAAACTGACTGTGGCCCGTGGACCCAAAAAAAACAACTTTACTCTCATCAGTCCACAAAATGTTCCTCCATTTCTCTTTAGGCCAGTTCAGGTGTTCTTTGGCAAATTATAACCTCTTCTGCACATGCCTTTTTAAACAGAGGGACTTTGCGGGGGATTCTTGTGAACAGATGATCTTCACACAGAGGTCTTCTGTCACTGGACTTACAGGTAACTCCAGACTGTCTCTGATCATCCTGGAGCTGACCGTTGGCTGAGCCTTTGCCATTCTGGTTATTCTTCGATCTATTTTGATGGTTGTCTTCCATTTTCTGCCACGTCTCTCTGGTTTTGCTCTCCATTTTAAGGCACTGAAGATCATTTTAGCCGAACAGCCTATAATATTTTTTGCACCTCTATAAGTTTTCCCCTCTCAATCAACTTTTTAATCAAAGTACGCTGTTGTTCTGAACAATGTCTTGAATGACCCATTTTCCTCAGGCCTTCAAAGACAAATGCATGTTCAACGGTGGCTGAGTGGCTAGCACTCATGCTTCACAGCAACAAGGTTCCGGGTTTGATCCTCGGGTCGCCCAGGAGATCGAGCCCTTTCTGTGTGTGCCCCCCCCATGGCTAAAAGTTGTGAAATGTGTAAACTGAGCATTTGCGATCCTTTTCCGCGTTTGAAAAAAAGGCAGCCCAAACGGGCGATTCTGAACAAGGGAACTTTCTGACATCACACTCAAGAAAAAATGCAAATGCAGGTCCACCCCCCGTCTGTATGTTTACCCACCGTCTATAGAAATCACACCCAGAGAGTTTGGACCGCAAACGAGCTACGAAATGCGAGATGCGTTTTTTTATTTGCCTGGAGACACGTGAGAGTGTTTCCAGGCTCGGGTGTCCTTTATCCGAGCCTCCGAACCTCTGAAACAGCAGTGGTTTCATTTTATTTTCTGTGGAAATGTGTTTTTTTAATGGAAAGCGTCTCATATCTTCCTCCGCTCTTAAAACACAGAAGTGGGTGACAGCGCACAGCGCACCGCTAATCCAGGAAACAGCGGCGTATTTGGCCACACCCCCACCCGCTGCACTGGCCTGTCTCTGTCCTCCTCATTTGCATTCAAGCAACAACGCCCAGAATGGAGTGTTTGAGAGGGATGTTTTTGGCTCTGGCTGTGTTCACGAAGCTTTCTCATGCACTGAGTCTTGATTTTGAAGAGGGATTCGTTTGCAGTGTTGGTTAATGATCCGATGTACTTTGGTATAGCCACGTTTCATTTGTAAATGACATGACTTAAAGTTCAGTTAGATTGTCGACTATATAAACAGCTCAATTTCAGTGCTTAGAGAGAGACGGGTCGGGAAGAGATCATCTGCAATCGTATGACCTGTACCTGCTGAGCTGAAAATAAAGTGCCTGTATGTGAAACTGCTTTCGTCTCCTGGTCCTTGATGACATCGCCTTCTGAGTAATCTGACAGTCTCACCTAATTCACATCCATTTTGTCACAAAATTGATGACCTTACTGATTGAATGCCACACTGCTATGTTTTTTGAACCCCGTTCAACTTATTGCCCAATTCCACAGCCTTAAGAGCTGCACATCATGAAGCTTGGACTTGGTCTTGTTTGTTTTCTGAGGAACTACTGCACCGACTGGTAACTTGTTTTCCATGTAGCAATAAAAATATTCTAAAAACCTGGATTAATCTGGTTAGTCACATTGGACTGCTGTTATTTTGAACACCACTGTAGATACAATCTGCAGCTTGTTTCTGGTAAAATAACACTAAAGAGTTGGGGCCAATCAGTTCTGCAGTTTTCAACCGTCAATAGACTAATTAATTTTAGAGGTAATGTCTGAGTTTACTTGAAAAATGCATAATAGGCCTATTTTACTGACGTACTGAACATATACTTTTTTTAGATTTGAAATATTACTTTTTGTAATGTATCTGTTAATCAGCTTTTTATATCAATGGGGCCGTTCAAGACATTATTCGTTCTGGTCCCCTCACATGCATACATTCTCACTCTCACATGCATACATTCTCACTCTCACATGCATACAATCTCACTCTCACATGCATATATTCTCACTCTCACATGCATACATTCTCACTCTCACATGCATACATTCTCACTCTTACATGCATACATTCTCACTCACATGCATACATTTTTACACTCATATATTCTCACTCTCACATATACACACATACATGGTGGTAAATTGAGGACGGGGGACCGGAGGCGGGGGATTGGAGGTGTTCTGATCAGGTCAGCGCAGTCTGTCCGGGGGATTCAAATCGGCGGGTAAGAGACAGCCGCTTGGTGCTGGTCCCACCACTTCCTCCGAGGTGGTGCGCCGCGACCGGCTCAGGGACAGCCAGAAAAGGCTCGAGGTGAAGGTGGCACAACGCTCCGGCTGTGTGCTTTACTGCTCCTCCCGCCCGTACCTCACAGTTTCCCGGGGTCATGGGATCAGTGGGCACTGACTTTGTAACACGCTACACCCAACACTGGTGAGAGTGAGAATATACAGTGTATATACAGTGAATATACAGAATATACAGAATATCATATGTACGTGAGAGTGAGAGTGTATGTATGTGAGAGGAGAATGTATGTATGTGAGTGTAAAAATGTATGTATGTGAGAGAATGTATGTATGAGACAGGACCAGAATGAATAATGTCTTGAACGGCCCCTCATACATATCCTCAGAGTAAATAAACAGTGTCTGTTATGTCTTAAGGTAAGGTGCAAAACGTAAAAGTGCACACTGGTCAGTCTGTACTGAATGATCCTTTCACAGTGGGCTCCAGAGGGACTGACGTGACCTAGATTCAGACCAGCGATTTGTTTCACTTGATGTTGTTCATGTGTCCTCTTTTCCAAAATCAGCACTTATTCTCGCAAGATTTTTTTGATCTTAATCCCCAGACCAGTTTGTGTGTATATATATATATATATATATATATATATATATATATATATATATATATATATATACTGTATATATTATATAACATTAACATTATGATTAACATTATTTAATCACAGAAACAGGTCTCTTGTTCAAAGCTGCAGAAAATAGTGGCATTTTATTTTAAAGGTCCCATGGCATGAAATTTTCACTTTCTAAGCTTTTTGAACGTTAATGTGAGCTCCCCTACCCTGTTTAGCCCCCCCCCCCCCCCCCATGGCTAAAAGTTGCGAAATGTCTAAACTGAGCATTTGCGATCCTTTTCTGCATTAAAAAAAAAATACAGCTCAAACGTTCTGACATCACAGCGAAAATGCAGTTCCACCCCCCATCTGTGTTTCCACACGTCTCTGTAAATCACGCCCAGAGAGTTTGGACCGAATGAGCTACGCAATGCGAAATGCATTTTTTTATTTGCCTGGACGCACGTGCGAGTGTTTCTAGGCTCGGAAGTCCTTTATCTGAGCCTCTGGACCTCTGAAACAGCAGTGGTTTAATTTTATTTTCTGTGAAAATATGTTTTTTTCATTGAAAGTGCTCTCCTTTCTTCCTTCGTGCATAAAACGCGGAAGTGGGGCCAGCACACAGCGCAGCGCTAATCCAGGAACCAGCGGTGCATTTGGCCCCCCCCACCCGCTCCTCTAACCTGTCTCTGTCCTTCTCATTTGCATTCAAGCAACAAGGCCCATAATGAGGTGTTCAGAGAGATATTTTTTTACCATGTCTGTGGTATGTGTCTTTCTCATGCACTGAGTGTTGATTTTGAAGAAGGATTCATTTACAGTATTAGGGAACCATTAAGGTCCCATATAAAAGCATAAAGAAGTACCATGTCATGGGATCTATAAAGAGGTGGAGCCTCTGAGGTGGAGACTTGGCTGCTTGATTGTTTCCATGGAGATGTTATTTCTTTGCCTGGAAACTTCCACAGTAGGGCATTAAACACATCTCACTTGTGTTTGTTCAATTCCTGGTGTCTTATAGCCCCAGATACCTTAAAAACATGAAATCTTACTATGTGCAGGCTTGCTTCTCCATAGATCTGACCATTGACTTGTCTCAATTGTGATTACAAAGTTTATTCCCATACTGTGGAATCATCAAGGCAAAACAGTAAAAGCTCCATATACCTCCACCAGAGAAGTTACACAGTGCACCTTTAGAAAGATTTGGTATCACTCACGCCTCAAAAGCAGCACAATACAGGATAATCAAACATACATGAATGATAAAGCTGGTGAATGACGAAGGATCATTGTTAAAAACATAGTTAAAAGCTCATAAATGTCTAGACTCTTGGTAAATAGAGCTGTTCTCCTCGGTTTTCTGATTGATCCAATGTGCTCTTCCTTTGACATCATTTATTTGTTTCACATGATTTATTTTTGTCCAAGTTGAAGCAAAACAGCCTTGATTTTTAATAAGAACATTTTGGTTTGCAGATGATGTCACAAGTTTCACGTTTCAGCTCATCTTTTCCAGGAGATGCTCACACGTTTTACATCACTATTTCACTTCTCACTGTGACGCTTTTCTGAGTGGAGTTACTGCAATAATCATAGAACATTGTGTGGTGCTTGTCAATTTAACTGCTCAGATGAAAACTATGATATAAACTGCAGCTACAAAGAGCACTGGGAAAATAAACTGCAAGTTCTTCCTCTACATTACAGCGAGTTGTCTGTCACAGTTTATTGTAATTAGGGACCGAGCCCGAAGGGGGACGAGGTCCCTATTGTTCTCGCTCTGTTTCTCTATTATTATTACGGTTCTTGTTCACACACTTTTGGGCAATTTTGAGCATGTTCCCATGCTTCAAAACGAACGAAACTTTGCACGGGCATCACGTAGGGCGGCAGCTACGCCTCCAAAAAGTCCCGTCCCCCGGTGACCCCCAGGAGCTCGATAGCGCCCCCTAGCACGTTGTGTTTCGGGGCTGGCATACCGTTTAAGATAGGCACACGGAATTCGTTAGGGACGTGTATCTCAATAAGACGAACAAACGCCTCACTGCAATGTCATGGCCACGCCCAACAGGAAGTGAGATAATTGGGCTTTTGTGTGATTTTGTGGTATTTGACATAGAATGGAATTTGAAACACTTCTCCTACAACGTACCTCAGATGGGCTTAAATTTTGGTGAACATAATCTTAAGACGTTGGAGATGTTAAATTGCGAAGGATTTTCAAATAGGCGGTAATATGACGATACGGCGGATCGATAAAATTAGGTATTTATTGAATGGGAGTTATGAGTTATGAATGGGAGATATTTATTGAATTTGGAGTTCTTCCTCAGACTAAAACTTCACAGGGTAATGTAGATGAGGACTACCAAGATTTTCATGCCAAATAACTGGCAGTCTGACATAGCGGTAAAAAAAAAATTCTGGAGGACAGTCTTAACTGGAGTTGACAGGATGGCAGACCGAAATAAGGTGGGCGTTAACTCAAAATGTTTGTGCACTTTTCTGATATACTGTAACTGTACTTGTAAAGGACTGTAACCAGCCAAGACTGTCCTCTAGAATTTTTTTTTTACCGCTGCAGACTTCAAGTGGTCTCGGCCGACGTGACGTGATGACGTAACCGATGACGTATTTTTGTCCACTTTCTTCCATCTGAGAAATTCGTATTCGTACATAAGTTTGCAAATATTTATTTTATGCTCAACTACAACCAAAGACGCGTGTATGTCCAAAATATGCATGGATTAATTTCTTGTGACTACACATTTTTGCGTGGATTAATTTTATTCGCGTGGATTAATTTCTTGTGAATACACATTATTTTGTCCTCTTTCTTATTCCATACGAGACCACCTAAAAAGCTCGGTCTCGGCACGGTTCCATTTAAACTCTGGTGCGGTTTGTTTGAGGTGAGAATGCAGACCGGACTCGATCTGACACAAGGCTTTTTGTACTTAACGAGCTCCCGACGTACGTCGAGGATTATGGGAAACCGAGGCTGACGAAACTAAACTAAACTTACGAGGCTTACTTATGCCGGGGGAGGGGGGAAGATTTTAATTTTAAAAATTGGATAAAATTAATTAATTGCATTTTTTCCCTTGATGTTTTTATTTGAATATTTTTATTTGCTCAAACTGCTCATGTGTTAAAAATAAGCCCCCAGGTTTTTTAGCAGTTCAAAATACAAACTTTCAAAATATTGTGAGGTAAAATTAAAATGTATTCACTTTAAAATGTACTTATGTAAAGTAAAAAAAATACCTACAGTTTATATTTAAAGCCCCAGTGTGTAGGATTCGTGGCGCATAGGTGGATGGTGCTATTGCACTTCCTGTTTTAGCTACGGCAGACCTCGAGGGTCACCCGGGCGCGCCGTAACGCGGACAGCTCTCGTATCGGCGCAAGAACCACGCGCCTCTACTGTATAAATAAAACGCGGCCCCGTTCACTTTTTTTTTTTTTTTTTTGCATGAAAACACACATTCCCGATCATGTACCATGACACTCTACACATCAAATGAAACCTTACAGTCTCCTCTTTTTGACTATGCAATTCATTTCTCGGCACAACAATCACTCCCCGAGCACATGGGGCTTTTATACGGAAAAGCACTCAGCATTTCACCATAAGCTTGGTCTGAAATTTCTCCGTAAGGATCCAGCGAATAAAATCCAGTAAAACAATTTAGTCCAAAACACGTGTTAGATCCATTACGACGTCTGATCCGGCAGCATGCTTGTGTTGTTTACCCAAAACCACGAGCCTTGCCGAAGGCGAAGGCGGAGCCCAAATGTCCTTCTGCGGCTCTCGTATTCAAAATGGCTGCCTCTGCATGGGGAAGATCCCCCTTTTATGTGACTATATCTAAGTCCAAAAGAATACTTTGATTTCATGATGGAAGTGAAAAGGCTTGGAAAACAATGTATTTTTGAATGGGTATCTTCAATTTCGGTAATTAATGGGTAAAAATCTTACACACTGTCCCTTTAAATGACTTATACTACTTGACTATACTTATACTACAGTACATACTACTTTAAGCCCTGCTTTCCATGCATTTGGACTGGCACATATACTTTATAATTTGCAGATACTCACTCTTCGCCTCTTCATTACAGGTTTCTATCCAAACCCAACTTTCATGTACAAACACAAAAAAGATCCGACAAACTCAAAAGAAAGAAAATAAAAGACAAAAACAAGTACTGATGTTTTTCTTTCAGACATTTCTCGACAAAATCCTCGCCGAACAAGAAATCCTCACAGCAACATTATTTAAAAAAACAAACACATTATTTATTAAAGAGTTCAAGAGTAAAGACATCTCAGTGAGGTCTTAATATGTGTAAATATGGTGTGAAGGTGTTTGAAGCCTCCTTGTTCTGTGACATGTTTGAAGTGTTGAGAAAACACAAAGGTGCTCATAAAACAGACTAATGATGAATTACTTATGTGCTGTGCTTCCCATTGGCTGTATTGATGTAGTTTTCACCTGATGCACGGCCACTGGATGTTGTGCAGCTCAAACGCTCGCTCAGAGAAGAAGAAGAAGATCCTGGAGTCAAGCAGTCATTATCAGTTATCAATGTGATGGATGCTGAGAAACACAGAAGAAGAAATGATTGTTTTCCAGAGAGAAGCAGCCAAATGGGAACAGAGCAAAGATACAAACAACTGAAATATTTATAGTCATTTTCTATGTGCTGCTTTACTTTCTTGAATACGATACACATTTCTCTGCCTTTTATGGAAAAAATTTGGTTTAAATTACAACTCTTTTCAAATAAAAATACACAATTTTTTTGGAGAATAACAAATAAATTTAAAATTTTCTAGAGGTAGAGACATTTTGGCAAATACTCCACAGACAGTACCTGTATTTACACTTTGACTTTAAAGGGACAGTGTGTAAGATTTTTACCCATTAATTACCGAAATTGAAGATACCCATTCAAAAATACATTGTTTTCCAAGCCTTTTCACTTCCATCATGAAATCAAAGTATTCTTTTGGACTTAGATATAGTCACATAAAAGGGGGATCTTCCCCATGCAGAGGCAGCCATTTTGAATACGAGAGCCGCAGAAGGACATTTGGGCTCCGCCTTCGGCAAGGCTCGTGGTTTTGGGTAAACAACACAAGCATGCTGCCGGATCAGACTCGTAATGGATCTAACACGTGTTTTGGACTAAATTGTTTTACTGGATTTTATTCGCTGGATCCTTACGGACAGATTGAGACCAAGTTTATGGTGAAATACAGAGTTTGACCTGTCACAGACGGGAGAGCCAGAGTGGACCTCAGTCTGCCGTACATCTCCACCTAAAAGGACCTCAGTCTGCCGTACATCTCCACCTAGGAGGACCTCAGTCTGCCGTACATCTCCACCTAGGAGGACCATCATCTGCCGTACATCTCCACCTGAAAGGACCATCATCTGCCGTACATCTCCACCTAAAAGGACCTCAGTCTGCCGTACATCTCCACCTAAAAGGACCTCAGTCTGCCGTACATCTCCACCTAGAAGCCATGGGCCACTCCTCTGAGGACAGTGAGGTCCAGATCTAGGCCAGAGAAAAGAACTGGCTTGAGAGGAGGAGTTAAAGAGGCTTTTTTTGTCAAAAAAAAAGAGAATCCTTCTTTAAACAGGAATGGGGGAGTCAGACACAATTTGTCTCCCATCTATAATTCCATTCTCAAACCTAAATCAAAACAAACAAAGGAAACAAGGGGACTAGCCAGGTCAGGTCCAGAGGTGTGAAAACAGACATTAGGGTTTGAATGGGTATGCTAAACTAGACGCCAGAGAGAAACTGAAAAACAAAAGACAGAAAGCTGAAAACAAAGAGGTGATAGTTTCAAAATAATGTCAGTGTAGTTAGCTCCTCCCTGCAGCAGTGTCCATCAGCACTCTAACCAGAACTGACGAAGTAGTTTGGATGAGCTGCGAAACGTTTTCGACCAAATAAACTTTGTCCAGTTGACAAATTGAATTTCTCCTTTTACCTTTTTTGTAAGTACTTCAAATGATGAAAAAAGACACTTTTATGACTGTTATAATAAATTGTATTATGGGTATTGTTGTTGATGGAATAATTATATATTATTAACTTTTGTGATTCTTTAATCTTTAGAAATGAAGTTTCAAATGTGTGCGTGACTTGTGATCATATGTTTTGAGTTGCAGAAAGGCCAGATATCTGAGGGGAGACGTAAGCAGACAGCTCGGCTCCTCCAGTATCTAAGTTTCAGGGACATTGTCCCTGTGAGAGATGTCATATCTGGGAATTATCTTATAAGTGTGTTGGGTGTTATGATTATGTTTTGGTTTTAATGATTATGTTTTGTTGGCTGTCCTGCCACATGTTCCCCCACCCCTTATGGGCAGGACAGACCACGTGTAAACTAGGGATGTGAAAAACTGAATAAATAGCAAGCTGGGGGCACAGAGAACCAGGACGCTCAGAGCAAAATATGGGCCGAGAGCAACGTTGTAACCTGGTCGTATTTCTCTGACTGTTCTCCACTTGCAAGTGAAAAAACCTAATCTCTCTTGTCTTCCTTTCCTGTGTACAGAATATGTTGGGTTTTTACCAGCACCCATCAGTTGTAGAATAAACTGAAGTAGCTCAAGAGTTTTAAGAAGAGTTTATTTACTGTCAATATGTGGCCCCATGACACTGTGGGAGTATGGACCAGTCCAGTCTCATCTAGTCCAATCTCCGCTTCTGTTGTAGGGAGTATTATACCTCTGATGATGCCGGCCACAGTAACACGGACTATCAGATTGTCTATTAAAGGAAAAGTAACGTTTTTTACAATTTGAGCCTTATTTCGGTAATAAAACAAGTTGCTTTACTCACCCATAGCACTTTGGTGTCATATGGAGCATTTCCGGAGATGTTTTAGATTAGCGTTAGGCTAACGCCGTTAGGCTAACGCCGTTAGCCTAGCGCGACTTATAGCCATAGCTCGGGGCATTTCCCGAGCATGTAATATGCCCCGTACGGGCTCCAAATAACACAAACTTTAGCACTTTTCAAATCATAGAAGCTCGATGTCTTAGTCTACGATTTCTTTTGAATCAAAAGTGGCCTGTAATCCGAGATTTAGCCATAGTTTACAGCTTTGCGTTTCATGTTTGGGTCCCGGGAGCTGAGAGCACAGTCCGCACATGCGCACTGGCCTCCTCATCTACTCGAAACTATGGCTAAATCTCGGATTACAGGCCACTTTTGACCACACGAAATTGTAGACTAAAGACATCGGGCTTCTATGATTTGAAAAGTGCTAAAGTTTGTGTTATTTGGAGCCCGCACGGGGCATATTACATGCTCGGGGAATGCCCCGAGCTATGGCTATAAGTCGCGCTAGGCTAACGGCGTTAGCCTAACGCAAATCTAAAACATCTCCGGAAATGCTCCATATGACACCAAAGTGCTATGGGTGAGTAAAGCAACTTGTTTTATTACCGAAATAAGGCTCAAATTGTAAAAAACGTTACTTTTCCTTTAACTTTGTCTTATCGATTGCATTGATCATTTTAGTTAGTGATTATTGTACGATTACATAAACCAGTGCAAACCCAGTAATAGTTATTGCCATCTGGTGAACTTAACCTATCTGTGTCTCCGTGGAAACAGCGCTCTGGTGTGTCAGTCGTGGGGGCCCTCGGTCTCGATTTAGTGCTGTCAGAATAAACAAGTGTGCAGCAGTAAATGTAATCAGTCTCTTTCAGCTCTTAACACTTCAGCACATCATAAATCTGCTCCCAGACAGCAGAGCATGGGCCAGATTCATTTACACTGGAGCAGAGGCTTCAGTACAGGCCTGAGTTCTGAGTCTGTATGAGATAGATCACTAATATACTGCTCTGAAGTGGTACGTGTGTCTAAGAGGTTTATGTTTGTGAAATCAACAACTATGATAATAACTTTGCAGCCAACTTCTTTTTTTTAATTGTAATTTATGTCTTTTGTAGCAGTTATGTCACTGGAAAGTAACGCTTGAAAAGTAAGTACAGACATTAAAGTCCTTCTGGTACTTCTAGTTTCAGGACTTCTTCTATATCACATTACTTACTTTAAAGGTCCCATGGCATGAAATTTTCACTTTCTGAGGTTTTTGAACGTTAATGTGAGCTCCCCTACCCTGTTAACCCCCCCCCCCCCCCCCCCATCGTTAAAAGTTGCGAAATATCTAAACTGAGCATTTGCGATCCTTTTCTGCGTTACAAAAAATCGGAGCTCAAACGGGCGATTTTGAACAAGGCACCTTGTGGACGTCAGATCGAAAAAAGAAATGCAAATGCAGTTCCACCCCCGTCTGTCTGTACTCAGCGTCTCTGTAAATCACGCCCAGAGAGTTTGGACTGCGAATGCGCTAGGCAATGCGAAATGCGTTTTTTTATTTGCCTGGAGGCACGTCCGAGTGTTTCTAGGCTCGGAAGTCCTTTATCTGAGCCTCTGGACCTTTGAACAGCAGTGGTTTAATTTTATTTTCTGTGGAAATGTGTTTATTTTTCAATGGAACGCTTCAAATCTCTCCCCCCGTGCAAAAACAAGGAAATGGATCAGCTGAGAGCTACAGCGGAGAGTTTGGCCACGCCCCCACCCTCTACTATTGGCCAGCTCTTTTCTCCTCATTTGCATTCAAGCAACAACGCCAATAATGACCTGTTCTGAGGGAGAAAAAATACTCTTTCTCATCTTATCTCTGTTTCTCATGCACTGAGTGTTGATTTTGAAGAAGGATTCATTTACAGTATTAGGGAACCATTAAAGAGCCATATAAAAGCATCAAGAAGTACCATGTCATGGGATCTTTAAAGCCATAATGTGTAACCTTCTAAATAGACATGACATAAGCATGTTTTGTTGTTATGGATGTGATTTTATTCCAGTGAAAAACACAAAACAACATGTGTCTTATACTGTATTTACCGGATTTCTGGACTCTTATTTGGCCTGTTCCTGCTTGTTTCTGTGGAAATGTTGTTTCTGTGGATATAATATTCCACAGTATGACATAAAATGTCTCTTCTTCCTCGGAGTATGGTTTTAACTTTCTATTTCCGTGGAATCATGAAGGAGAATCTTGATCCTCAGAAAGTTACAAACTATCACTTTAAAGGGCACATGTCTAAAAGTTAGAATGTGTCGATATCAACAATTAATAAAAGGACAGTTTTGTTCCATTTATCAGAGTAATTCAATATATTTCTACGTTGAAATCAGTAAATGTCATTGTTTACAGAAGCTGCTAAGTTCTGTGTTATTATTAAGTAATGAGAGAGTGAGGTTTTACAAAAACTGGATTTATTCAGTAAAATAATTCAAAACAATGGTAAACGTGAAACATTTGTAACTCTTTTTCACTCACATTAACCCCACAATGTTTTCTGAGTTTAACTTTAAAGGAAAAGTAACGTTTTTTACAATCTGAGCCTTATTTCGGTAATAAAACAAGTTGTTTTACTCACCCATATCACTTTGGTGTCATATGCAGCACTTCCGGAGATGTTTTAGATTTCCATCATGTGAGTTCTCGGGGCACTTATTTGCGGTCTCCAAATAACACAAACTTTAGCACTTTTCAAATCATAGAAGCCCGATGTCTTAGTCTACGATTTCGTTTGAAGCAAAAGTGGCCTGTAATCCGAGATTTATCCATAGTTTCGAGTAGATGAGGAGGCCAGTGCGCATGTGCGGACTGTGCTCTCAGCTCCCGGGACCCAAACATGAAACGCAAAGCTGTAAACTATGGATAAATCTCAGATTACAGGCCACTTTTGCTTCAAACGAAATCATAGACTAAGACATCGAGCTTCTATGATTTGAAAAGTGCTAAAGTTTGTGTTATTTGGAGCCCGCACGGGGCATATTACATGCTTGGGGAATATATTATATGCCCCGAGCTATGGCTAGAAGTCACGCTAGGCTAACCGCAAATCTTAAAACATCTCTGGAAGTGCTCCATATGACACCAAAGTGCTATGGGTGAGTAAAACAACTTGTTTTATTACCAAAATAAGGCTCAAATTGTAAAAAACGTTACTTTTCCTTTAACTTTGTATTAAGACACCACAATGTCTTTGTTTGCCAAATAATATAATACAAGAAATGTCACAACATTTTTGTCCAGCTGCCAAACTGTGTAGAAAAAGTCAAAGTTATCATGTTTAGTGTTTTTTTTCTTGATCAGTGAGAGAAATGTCGCCTCTGTTGAGCTTTAACAAGTGCATCAAAGTCAGGTTCATGTTTGAGGTGGAGATGTGAAGCACAGACAGATCGCGGGCCGTATTTGGCCCCCGGGCCTTGAAATGCCTGGGTCTGCACTATAGTATTAAGATAAGATAAGCCTTTATTGATCTCACACAGGAGAAATTTACTACTACTATTATCATGACAGGCCTATAACTATTATCAGCCTGTAACAAATAACATCCATTTCAACTGAAAATATTCTATATATTCTCGACAGTGTGCTAATGATGTGAACCAGAGGATGGCATGATATGTGCTTGTGATTCTGTGACAGGAAGCACTGGAATCCTCTGTTGTTCTGTTACGAGATCAAAGCTCCTGACAGACAGTGTGCAGACCTGGGCTGGTGCTGTGGAGACCTGCGCTCTGCTCTGGAGCTGACAGGAGCGCCTGCTATGTCCCACACAGATAAGAAGAGGCCCACCAGACCACCGCTCTAAATAGAACTGGGGAATCCTGTATAAAGATAGACCCAGACAAGTATACATACAACTGGGCCATTGTTGAGTTATAAAAGAATTCTCACTTTGTTCTATCTTGTACAAAAAAAGTAGAACAATGCATTAATTAAAGATCCCATGACATGGTACTTCTTGATGCTTTTATATGGCTCCTTAATGGTTCCCTAATACTGTAAATGAATCCTTCTTCAAAATCAACACTCAGTGCATGAGAAACAGAGATAAGATGAGAAAGAGTAATTTTTCTCACTCTGAACACTCTATAATGGGCGTTGTTGCTTGAATGCAAATGAGGAGAAAAGAGCTGGCCAATAGTATAGGGTGGGGGCGTGGCCAAACTCTCTGCTCTCGCTCTGAGCCTCAGCTGATCCATTTCCGTGTTTTTGCACGGGGGGAGAGATTTGAAGCGTTCCATTGAAAAATAAACACATTTCCACAGAAAATAAAATTAAACCACTGCTGTTCAAAGGTCCAGAGGCTCAGATAAAGGACTTCCGAGCCTAGAAACACTCGGACGTGCCTCCAGGCAAATAAAAAAACGCATTTCGCATTGCCTAGCGCATTCGCAGTCCAAACTCTCTGGGCGTGATTTACAGAGACGCTCAGTACAGACAGACGGGGGTGGAACTGCATTTGCATTTCTTTTTTCGATCTGACGTCAATAAGGTGCCTTGTTCAAAATCGCCCGTTTGAGCTCCGATTTTTTGTAACGCAGAAAAGGATCGCAAATACTCAGTTTAGACATTTTGCAACTTTTAACCATGGGGGGAGGGGGGGCTAAACAGGGTAGGGGAGCTCACATTAACGTTCAAAAACCTCAGAAAGTGAAAATTTCATGCCATGGGACCTTTAAAGTGTCTGTACCCGATTTTTGCCCATGTCGAGCAAATTAAGTTTGACTCCAGTTCAGATATTGTGTAAAAGCAGCTCTTAGATGTGAGACAGCAGCCAGAACCACAACTGTATTTAATTCTATTTGTATTTTAGCTATTTTATTCTTTTTAGTACAGTTTTTATTTATTCATTCATTCATTCATCTTCTTCCGCTTTTCCATTTTCTGGATCGCGGGGGCAGCAGTCCAAGCAGATCTGCTGCCCAGAACACAATGCACCAGCCCCCATGAATCCTCCCGCGGGTGGTGGGTCCACATGAGTCTATTTATTCATTTTAATATTATTAATGTTCAGCAGGGGCGTTCTTTGACGGGGGCCACCCAAGAAAAAAAAAAAAAAGCCGGTGGGGTGCAGAGGCGCGGACCAGAGTACTGACTGATTCTGCAATATTGTGACCACCAGGGGGTGCTGGAGTGCACTTTTGCTTTCTTAAAGGTCCCATGGCATGAAATTTTCACTTTCTGAGGTTTTTGAACGTTAATGTGAGCTCCCCTACCCTGTTTAGCCCCCCCCATGGTTAAAAGTTGTGAAATGTCTAAACTGAGCATTTGCGATCCTTTTCTGCGTTACAAAAAATCGGAGCTCAAACGGGCGAGTTTGAACAAGGCACCTTATTGACGTCAGATCGAAAAAAGAAATGCAAATGCAGTTCCACCCCCGTCTGTCTGTACTCAGCGTCTCTGTAAATCACGCCCAGAGAGTTTGGACTGCGAATGCGCTAGGCAATGCGAAATGCGTTTTTTTATTTGCCTGGAGGCACGTCCGAGTGTTTCTAGGCTCGGAAGTCCTTTATCTGAGCCTCTGCACCTTTGAACAGCAGTGGTTTAATTTTATTTTCTGTGGAAATGTGTTTATTTTTCAATGGAACGCTTCAAATCTCTCCCCCGTGAAAAACAAGGAAATGGATCAGCTGTCGGCTCTGAGCTCTGAGCAGAGAGTTTGGCCACGCCCCCACCCTCTACTATTGGCCATCTGTTTTCTCCTCATTTGCATTCAAGCAACAACGCCCAGAATAAAGAGTTTGAGAGAGATATTTATGACTCTTTCTCATCTTATCTCTGTTTCTCATGCACTGAGTGTTGATTTTGAAGAAGGATTCATTTACAGTATTAGGGAACCATTAAGGAGCCATATAAAAGCATCAAGAAGTACCATGTCATGGGATCTTTAAATACCTGTAGGCCTACATGGCTATAATGTGAAATAATTGCGCCTTTGGTCTTTTTTATGTTCAAAAACTTTTTTTGTAATTATTGTTTATATTTTTTATTGCAGTACTCATTAAAACTGTACATTTGTTTTTGAAAAAGTAGTTGTTGTGAATTGAGTTTGTATGGACAACGGTCTTGTTTGGGGGGGGGGGACTTTTCAGAGTTAAATGTTTTATATTGCTACGTGCAGCTCTTTCAAAACTGTCTTGTTAAATAAATAAAAATGTTCTATGCAAATAAAGAGGATACAGTATGTTGACTTTGGGATTAGCTCAAAATTAAATCAACATGGAAGACAATACATTCTAACAACTGTCATATTTTAGTGACATGGGTTCGTCATGTTTGATTAATCTGCACACACTCTGTTCCTGTTGATCATTGGTTTAGTATCAGTTATTATCTTTTATGAGTTACACGTCAATCAAAACTCACACCAGGCAAACTAAGGAATTCTGCACCACTTTTTATGGGGCAGTGGTTCCAAGGGAATCGCTGGTGGTTACTGCCCTCTTCACTTCCTCTTCAGATACTTAAGAAAGACATTGTTAAAGGGCCTTCATTACAATATTATCTGATCTCTGTGATAATGTCGTTTCCTCATCACAAACACACCTGGAGTTGTGTTTTGTTTTACTCACGCATGTTTCACACACACCCTGCATTCTTCTGTTCCACCTTGTGATGTCATGTAGTAACACAGGAAGTGCTCCTTTGTGTTTTTAAACTCCATACACCTTCACTAGAATCCTTTAGATCAGGGGTGTCAAACATGGGGGGCCAGATCCGGCCCTCCAAGACTTTTAATCTGGCCCTCGACTGATTTTATATTAAAATATTTTAATTATATTTTAATTTTCTATTAAAATATTGGTAATTTTCTGTGAATAGCAGAATTGCCTCTTTCCAAACGCTCTTAAAGGAACATCGTTTTGACTGTTAAATGTCAAAAATGAGAAAAGTGGACACCGAGTTCAGGATTTTCCAAGAAAAATTGACTAATTCCTGTTTGTTCACGGAGGTGAATCGGAAACCTGTACGCTTGTGTTGAAATAAATTTTTTCTTAAAGTTTCAGGTTGTTCATAATATTCTGTAAAAGAAAGAGTTCATCAAATAAAAAAAACACTTCTGTAATAGATTTGTGTTTTTCTGGACAAATATTTGGACTTATTTCTATTTTTGGGGTATATTTGCCGTGAGTTTTCTGATCAGGTAGGTTGGATACGGCCCCCGGACCAAAATGAGTTTGACACCCTTGATATAGATAATTTCAGTCCTGGAACTGCAAATCTCTAAACAAAATGTAAAAGGTAACTCTTAAAGGAAAAGTAATGTTTTTTACAATCTGAGCCTTATTTCGGTAATAAAACAACTTGTTATACTCACCCATAGCACTTTGGTGTCATATGGAGCATTTCCGGAGATGTTTTAGATTAGCGTTAGGCTAACGCCATTAGCCTAGCGCGACTTATAGCCATAGCTCGGGGCATTCCCCAAGCATGTAATATGCCCCGTGCGGGCTCCAAATAACACAAACTTTAGCACTTTTCAAATCATAGAAGCTCGATGTCTTTAGTCTATGATTTAGTTTGGTCAAAAGTGGCCTGTAATCCGAGATTTAGCCATAGTTTCGAGTAGATGAGGAGGCCAGTGCGCATGCGCGGACTGTGCTCTCAGCTCCCGGGACCCAAACATGAAACGCAAAGCTGTAAACTATGGCTAAATCTCGGATTACAGGCCACTTTTGCTTCAAACGAAATCGTAGACTAAGACATCGGGCTTCTATGATTTGAAAAGTGCTAAAGTTTGTGTTATTTGGAGCCCGCACGGGACTGTGGCTGTAGAACATTTCTGCGCATGCGTCGGCGTTCTGTTTTGCTCGTTAGCTCGACTCCCAAACAAATCGTTTTTCACAGATAACTAGACAACTTTAGAGGGCGATATTGAACATCGAGGTGGCTTTTTGACTTAAGTCACTACCTGGACCTGTGTCTTTACCCCTGCAAGCACAAAGGATTAATTTAAGCCAACCAACAAAAAAAGCGCGCCATTAGGCTGCGTAGCCACAGGTGAGCCATGCGTCCACTCACCTCCACATCCAGTTGTGACAGCTGCACCGCCCTCGGCCAGAGGGTGGCTACCCTGGAACAACGCATATCCATGTGCGAAAGTCGAGTGGAAAGCGATCTGGATATAATTTTGGGCAAGACTCAGGCCATGGCTAACAGTGCCGAACTGGCGGACACGGCTCATTGCTCCGAAGACGCCTCCGAGCACCAGGCCTCTCCACCTGACTCTGGTGCTCCAGGTACAGACGAACAGTATTGGATTCAGCGAGGGGCTAGGCCCAAAGCCCCGATTAGCTCTACTCCAGTCCGGGCAGACCCCTGGATTGTCGTAGCCCGTAAAGACTGCAGACATGGTAAGCGAATAAACCGCTTGTCCCGCTCCTCCTCCCGTGATGGCTCCGGACATGGTAAGTGCTCCTCCTCTTTGAATGTAGCTTTGTCAAATAAATTCAGTATCCTCGACCATGAGGATTTTCCCCCACTAACCCGCACTTTCAAGGGCCGGTTGCTTTTCACCCCGGCTCCAAAATCAGACCGCCCCGGACTTCGGGGCATGGCTATTAATGTGTCGCCACTAGCCTTGGGTAACTCTCACGAGAGCGATTCTCCACTGCTCTCTGGGACTTCCCCAACTATGGCCCCAGTGCCGCACGGAGATCTGCCCTTGCAAGTGCCGGGCTCGCCCGCTAAGCGTGACGGGGCAAGTCCCACTGTCCCCTCTCCGCGCGCTGCGGCTGCGGCGCCTCCCCCCGCTGCGTCGGTTCCGTCCGCTGTGGCGGTTCCGTCCGCTGCGGCGCCTCCCCCCGCTGCGTCGGTTCCGTCCGCTGTGGCGGTTCCGTCCGCTGCGGCGCCTCTGGCGCCTCCCCCCGCTGCGTCGGTTCCGTCCGCTGTGGCGATTCCGTCCGCTGTGGCGCCTCCCCCCGCTGCGTCGGTTCCGTCCGCTGTGGCGGTTCCGTCCGCTGCGGTGCCTCTGGCGCCTCCCCCCGCTGCGTCGGTTCCGTCCGCTGTGGCGGTTCCGTCCGCTGTGGCGCCTCCGACGGTTCCCCCCGCTGCGGCGGTTCCGTCCGTGCTGATTCTTGGCTCTTCCATGGTCCGGCACGTGCAAATAGACAAAGGCTATACCTCCTGTCTCCCAGGTGCTCTCGTGAAGGACATCATAGACTCTGTCCCTGTCACCCTGGGTGCCTTTCCCACAGTGACAACAGTAGTTGTTCATGTTGGAACAAATGATCTTAAACTGCAGCAGTCTGAAAAACTCAAGGACAATTTCAAAACCCTTATTACTACAATCCACAGTTTAGACAAACAGTGTGCTATCTCTGGACCTTTTGTACCACCCCGTTTTGGAAGTGAGAAGTTCAGCCGTTTAAGAGCTCTGCACATATGGCTCAAAGGATACTGCAGAGACAACAAAATCCCTTATGTTGACAATTTCACCACATTTTTTAAGAGACCTGAACTTTTCTTTAAGGACCGATTACATCCTAATACCCGGATCCCGTCTCCTATCAGACAATATCAAACTCACTCTTGAAGAAGCATGACAAAATATCCAAGCACAGCAAATTCCCGTGATCAGCAGACAGCGGCATGAGCATAAAATTTCTAATAAATCTACTGCCAATGTCCATAATCTCAGATCTCTTCCAAAAGCACACACATCACAAATTCCTATTGCTACTCAGTCTCAGTTAACTCTAAACATGGCCCTTTTAAATGTCCGCTCTCTGCTGAACAAGTCCTTTATTGTTAACGACCTGATTGTAGACCACAAACTTGACTGTTTCTTCTTAACTGAAACGTGGTTAGGTGCAGACGCGCCAGCTGTTCTCACAGAGGCCTCACCACCCACTTTTAACTTTGCATTTTCAACTAGGAACGGTAAAAGGGGAGGTGGCACTGCTTCTATATGTACAAGCACTCTGGCCACCAAACCAATTTCATTAAGCAATTTTACGAGTTTCGAATATCATTCAATTGTTTTTAGCAACCCTCAAATTTTATGTGTCACCATATACAGATCACCAGGAAAATGCAACGTTTTTATCAGTGAGTTTTCTGAGTTTCTATCTATTCTACACAATTCATTTGATATGATTATTATAACCGGTGATTTTAACTTGCACATAGATAACCTTTCAGA
>JAVJIX010000136.1:1867500-1890000 GCA_036785185.1 Paratrypauchen microcephalus
AAAGTTTTATTACAATCTTAAATGTCCCATGGCATGAAATTTTCACTTTCTGAGGTTTTTGAACGTTAATGTGAGCTCCCCTACCCTGTTTAGGCCCCCCCCATCCCCCATGGTTAAAAGTTGTGAAATGTCTAAACTGAGCATTTGCGATCCTTTTCTGCGTTACAAAAAAATTGGAGCTCAAACGGGCGATTTTGAACAAGGCACCTTGTTGACGTCAGATCGAAAAAAGAAATGCAAATGCAGTTCCACCCCCGTCTGTCTGTACTCAGCGTCTCTGTAAATCACGCCCAGAGAGTTTGGACTGCGAATGCGCTAGGCAATGCGAAATGCGTTTTTTTATTTGCCTGGAGGCACGTCCGAGTGTTTCTAGGCTCGGAAGTCCTTTATCTGAGCCTCTGGACCTTTGAACAGCAGTGGTTTAATTTTATTTTCTGTGGAAATGTGTTTATTTTTCAATGGAACGCTTCCCATCTCTCCCCCCGTGCAAAAACACGGAAATGGATCAGCTGAGAGCTGAGAGCGGAGAGTTTGGCCACACCCCCACCCTCTACTATAGGCCATCTCTTTTCTCCTCATTTGCATTCAAGCAACAACACCCATAATGGCCTGTTCAGAGAGAGAAAAATTACTCTTTCTCATCTTATCTGAGTGTTGATTTTGAAGAAGGATTCATTTACAGTATTAGGGAACCATTAAGGAGCCATATAAAAGCATCAAGAAGTACCATGTCATGGGAAAAAGCCAAGACAAGTTTATTTTTATAGCACAATTCGCACATAAAGTAATTCAAAGAAAAACATTAAAGGAATATTAACATTTTTTACAATCTGAACCTTATTTCTGTAATAAAACAAGTTGTTTTCTCACCCATAGCAATTTGGTGTCATTTGGAGCACTTCCAGAGATGTTGTAGTTTAGCGATATCCGTTAACGTGAGTGCTTGGGGCAGGCGATGGCAGTCACCAAATAACACAAACTTTATCACTTTTCAAATTACAGAAGCTCAATGTCTTAGTCTACACTTTCGTTTGAGTCAAAAGTGCCTCTAATCCGAGATTTAGACAGAATGGATACGGAAAGAATGAAGCGGAGACAGTTTTAGGAGCAGCAGAGAACAGCCATCGGTTTCACATTACTTCTCAGAATCGTGCGCTGAATCCGCTGGCCTTCTTTCTTTTCCTTTGCTGGTAAAAAATGGTCCTGACTGAAGTGGGTACTGCAAACACGATGGTCCAAACGTCTTACAGCTTTGCCTTTCATGTTTGGGTCCCGAGAGCTGAGAGCGAAATCAGCTGTGACTCCGCACATGCGACTGTCCTCCTCATCTACTCCAAACTATGGATAAATCTCGGATTAGAGGCACTTTTGACTCAAACGAAAGTGTAGACTAAGACATTGAGCTTCTATGATTTGAAAAGTGCTAAAGTTTGTGTTATTTGGTGACTGCAATCGCCTGCCCCGAACACTCATGTTAACGGATATCGCTAAACTACAACATCTACGAAACTGCTCCAAATGACACCAAAGTGCTATGGGTGAGTAAAACAACTTGTTTTATTACCGAAATAAGGCTCAGATTGTGAAAAACGTTAATATTCCTTTAAATTCCCAATACAAACAAATCAAAACCGAAATAATCATCATAAGATTTACCAACCAACCTATTGCATTCTTAGTACAATAATTACTCACTGTGATGAGATTATCAGCACTTTATAATTCGCTGTAGACAGTACACAGCTTACAGACAGAAATAGGGCACAGGCACTTTAACTATTAGTTTAAAATAAAAGTTTGAAATTGGATATCCAGACAAACAACATTTCTTCTAGTTTCATCTGGTCACCATTCAATGAAGTGGCCTGTGAAAAAAAAAAGAGACCACTGCAAAATGATCAGTGTTTCTGATTTTACTACTTATAGGTTTGTGTTTAGGCAAAAGGAACATTTTTGTTTGAGTCTGTAAACTACTGACAACATTTCCCCCAAATTCCAAATAAAAATATCATTTAGAGCATTTATTTGCAGAAAATGACAAATGGTCAAAATAACAAAAAAGATCCATGTTTTCAGAGCTCAAACAATGCAAAGAAACAAGATCAAATTCATTTAAAACAACATAATACTAATGTTTACACTTAAGAAGAGTTCACAAATCAATATTTGGTGCAATAACCCTTATTTTAATCACAGCTTTCATATGTCTTGGCCTCCACAAGTCTTTCACATTGTTCTTGGGTCCTAGTTTAGGTCTGATTTAGTCCTGGTTTAGACCTGGTTTAGTCCTGGTTTAGTCCCCTTTTTTAACCTGGTTTAGTCCTGGTTCAGACCTAGTTTAGTCCTGGTTTAGATCTGGTTTAGTCCTGGTTCAGACCTGATTTAGTCCTGGTTTAGATCTGGTTTAGTCCTGGTTCAGACCTGGTTTAGTCTTGGTTCAGACCTGGTTTAGTCCAAGTCTTTCACATTGTTCTTGGGTCCTAGTTTAGACCTGGTTTAGTCCTAGTTCAGACCTGGTTTAGTCTTGGTTCAGACCTGGTTTAGTCTTGGTTCAGACCTGGTTTAGTCTTGGTTCAGACCTGGTTTAGTCCTGGTTCAGACCTGGTTTAGTCCCAGTCTTTCACATTGTTCTTGGGTGACTTTATTCCACTCCTGGTGCAAGAACTGAAGTAGTTCAGCTTTGTGTTTGTGTTGGAACTCCACAGATGCTGGAATGGAATGGCTGTAATACATGTAGAGATGCTGATTTCACAAAAAATGCAGTGCTCTCTTATTTTTTTCCAGAGCTGTTTTGTATTATTTTACTTTTCTTTCAAGGCCGCTGGGGCTCTCAGTATCAGTGAGCGGTCGCAGAGCAGTGCCCAGGGACCCATTTCTAGATCTTGATTTGACAGGACCAACGAGAAATCCTGAATGCCACGTGCTGTGAGGTTACACACCCTTTGACAGTTTGCCACGGCCGCTCCCATCCTCTGGACTCTCTCCCCCTTCACATCAGAAACTCAGACTCCCTAAACACCTTCACAAAACTGCTCAAAACACTCCTCTTCCTCACAGCGTACAGCCTCCACACGACTGCGCCTCTGTCCTGTCCTGTTGTAGTGTTACTTTATTATGAAGCGTCTTTGTGTTACCGTGAAAAGCGCTATATTATTATTATTATTATTTATTTATTTATTTATTAATTTAAATTATTATTATTATTATTATTTAGGAATGCACCGATGTGAAAATTTTAGCTGATACCGATATCTGATATTAAAGGAAAATTAACATTTTTTTTTACAATCTGAGCCTTCTTTCGGCAATAAAACAAGTAGTTTTACTCACCCATAGCAGTTTGGTGTCAATTGGAGCAGTATCGTAGAACTTATGTTGAGCCGTTCTGTTCTACTAATGATCCCGTATCCGTTAGCGTGAGTGCTCGGGGCATTACTTTGCGGTGTCCAAATAACACAAACTTTAGCACTTTTCAAATCACAGAAGATCGCTGTGTCAGGGTAGACTTTTAGTGGATTCCAAAACGGCCTGAAACCCGATATGCAGCTATAGTTTCATTTGATGACGTCATCAGAGAGGACAGTGCGCATGCGTGAACTCAGCTGTTTTGTAAACACCGCTAGTCCGAAAGAAGCTAACACCGCTCTGAACTTTACTTTTCTGTTGCGATATCGATATCAGTGCCCCGAGCACTCACGCTAACGGATACGGGATCATTAGTAGAACAGAACGGCTCAACATAAGTTCTGTGATACTGCTCCAATTGACACCAAACTGCTATGGGTGAGTAAAACTACTTGTTTTATTGCCGAAAGAAGGCTCAGATTGTAAAAAAAACGTTACTTTTCCTTTAATCTTGCAGATATCGGCCGATACCAATATTTATTTATTTTTAATTCTGAGATAACATTTTATACAGACTGAAAATCATGCAAAATGAATTTTTGAATGTCTTTTATTTTCAAAACGTGTTTTGACTCCTGATTTTTTTTTTTTAAATATATATATTTATATTATATATTATTATATATTATTATTATATATTTATAGTGTAACATTGTGTTCTGCGTCCTGATTGGCTAAGGGACCTTTGCCGATTGATGTTATAGATGGGGGACGCGAAGGGGGGGGGGGACTAAACATGGACTAAACCATGTGTAGACCAGGTCTAAACCTGGATTAAACCACCGCGTGCGGCTCTTTGCCTTTTGCTCTTTTCGGACTGCGTGCCTCCCCCTCGAAATGAACGAACGCAAGAGCCGCACGAAACCAGGCAAAGAGCCGCACGCCGTGGTTTAATCCTGGTTTAGACCTGGTCTAGAGGAGGCACAGTTTGGGCATGGGTCTCGTGCTCGCAGCCCCGGGTGGGACGTGCGGTTTTGCGCCGGTCATGCTATCACGGATTTGAGCACGATGAGCGCACGTGCCTATTCACTATGAATACATTTTGTTGAAAATCTACGAAAGTTTGAGTGTTTTAACGAGACAGAAATGTGATAAAACGTTAATTCGATTGATAACTGTACTGACAAATATCGGTCGTTAATATCGGCCCACTTTCACACATCAGGCCGATACCGATATGTTAAAATTTTGGCAATATCAGCCGATACCGATGTTAATGCCGATGTATCGTGCATCCCTATTATTAAGACATGCACCACATAGAAAGGCCTCAGACGTCAGACAGTAGCTCACACATCACAACATAACAAAGAACAACAATATAAATGGTAATCATAAATTCACAATAAGTAGCAAAACAGCAAGAGACGAGTGTCAACTATGCCATAATTATGCAAATGTAAAAACACAATATAGAAATAGAGTAACACAAAATACCTCGGCTATATACAAGACCTTGAAGCTAACTGTGCTGCCTGTTAGACTTTGACGGGACTAGTCTTGGTCCTTGTGGTCAGCCTGCTGTTGTTGAGGCTTTATGCTCAATACATTCTGTTCCCTTGGGCTGTCCACTGCAGCGGTCTCACACAAGGAAATGCCTTTGAGGTTTAAGTTTAAATTCTTTTGTGTCAAAGTCTGGAGCCCTGCGTCCTTTCACCTCACACTTCTATGATTATACAGCAGTGTGGAAGGACAGGACCGCAGCTGCAGAGACCAGGCCTGACCGCTAACCGTGCGCCTCCGTGCATTGTAATAATAGAGAGTGTGCCGCAATTGTGTGTGGCTAGTGCCCTGTGAGAGTGGAGGGACATTAACTTTGACCAGAATTACAGCGTATTACTCGAGTGGCCTTAACGCAAGCCTTTAATTAGTGCGACTAAATGAGGCTCAGAGCCCAGGACCATCATGCACTGCTCTGTCCCCAAGTCACTGCCACATGGTAATGTCATATACAGTTAAACAGTTAAAGTGCTTATGACAGGTTGGATTACTAATTTATTATCTTTATATTGATTTATTATATTAAAGGTCCCATGACATGACATTTTCACTTTCTGAGGTTTTTGAACGTTAATGTGAGCTCCCCTACCCTGTTTAGGCCCCCCCCCATGACTAAAAGTTGCGAAATGTGTAAACTGAGCATTTGCGATCCTTTTCTGCGTTTGAAAAAAAAACAGCCCAAACGGGCGATTCTGAAGGGAACTTTCTGACGTCACACTCGGGGAAAGGTTTCCATCCCCATCTGGATGTCCACACACCGTCTCTGGAAATCACGCCCAGAGAATTTGGACCGCAAACGAGCTACAAAATGCGAGATGCGTTTTTTTATTTGCCTGGAGACACGTGAGAGTGTTTCCAGGCTCGGATGTCCTTTATCCGAGCCTCTGAACCTCTGAAACAGCAGTGGTTTCATTTTATTTTCTGTGAAAATGTGTTTTGTTTTTTGTTTTTTATCTTCCTCCGCTCTTAAAACACAGAAGTGGTGACAGGGCACAGCGCACCGCTAATCCAGGAAACAGCGGCGTATTTGGCCACACCCCCACCCGCTGCACTGGCCTGTCTCTGTCCTCCTCATTGGTATTCAAGCAACAACGCCCAGAATAAAGTGTTTCAGAGACATATTTATGACTCTGACTGTGTTCATGAGGCTTTCTCATGCACTGAGAGAAGGATTCATTTACAGTATTAGGGAACCATTAAGGCGCCATATAAAAGCATCAAGAAGTACCATGTCATGGGATTTAACAAATTCCTGTTTAAGGTTTCAAATTTTACTTTCTGGTTGAGAAATCTCACTATGGAATTACATAAGTGGTTACCAGGCAACCAAAACCTATCCAATGTACGCCAAAATTATTATTTGACAAATACAATTTTAAGAAAACACATTTATTTTGTTGAAATAATAAACAATAAAAATAGGTGTTTCTTGTGGAAATTGTGCCAAACTTTGGTTAGAATAATGTCAACGTAACGCCTAAAATTTTCAACACATTTACAACTTTTCTTCACAAATCATCATTTTAATTTAGAAAAGATATTATTCCACCAAATTAAATACAAGTTAGAGAATAATCAAAACCTGTCATATTTAAATGTGAATTGCGGTGCATGTAGCAAACCTACTTTGATCAAAAAGAACTGAAAATGTCTGTTACAAATCAAACTATTGTCTGTGCAAACTCTGGATCCTCTCAGATCATAAAAAAACATCACAACCAATGCTTCTTTTGAGTTCAGTTTCAGTGATTCCATTGCTCCATTGATCTGGCCTTCCTCGAGTCAATGGGAGCGAGCACAAAGCAGTTTACACCTCAGGCCTGCATTAGCGCTGATCAGACCCAGGCGCGGTTCTTTTATGGAAAGACTTGAGGCTTAAAGGAAAAGTCATGTTTTTTTACAATCTGAGCCTTCTTTCGGTAATAAAACAAGTTGTTTTACTCACCCATAGCAGTTTGGTGTCATATGGAGCACTTCCAGAGATGTTTTAGATTTACGTTAGCCTAGCGCGACTTCTAGCCATAGCTCGGGGCATATAATATATTCCCCAAGCATGTAATATGCCCCGTGCGGGCTCCAAATAACACAAACTTTAGCACTTTTCAAATCATAGAAGCTCGATGTCTTAGTCTACGATTTCGTTTGAAGCAAAAGAGCTGAGAGCACAGTCCGCACATGCGCACTGGCGTCCTCATCTACTCGAAACTATGGCTAAATCTCGGATTACAGGCCACTTTTGACCACACGAAATCGTAGATTAAGATATCAGGCTTCTATGATTTGAAAAGTGCTAAAGTTTGTGTTATTTGGAGACCGCAAAGTAATGCCCCGAGCACTCAAGGTAACGGATACGCTACAACATAACTTCTACGAAACTGCTCAAAATGACACCAAACTGCTATGGGTGAGTAAAACTACTTGTTTTATTGCCGAAAGAAGGCTCAGATTGTAAAAAAAAAACGTTACTTTTCCTTTAAGATGGAGAGGGAGCTCGTTTCAGTCTATGGTTTCAGAATAGGCCTGGACTTGTTACATGACGTTGATGGAATACCCCCGTTCTTAAGCCACTTTCTGCTCCTGAAAATGAGCGTTGTCAGTGAGTAAGACCTGAAAGTTTGGTTTGACGGAGACGGCTGCCGTCCATTGTCTGAAACCACTCATCCATTTTGTTGTTTTATCTCTGTTGCTTGGTTTCTTTTCTTCTTTAACATACTGAACACGCGACGCTAACTGGACAGGGCAGCGTTACAGCTTTTCTCGTTGTATTGTCGTTTGTTTTGATACAAGATGTGGACGTCCTTTTCGAGAATTGCTGTTGATTTCATTGAATCGATACCTTACAGCTGATGTCGTCAACATTTTTTCTTGAGTTTTCAAGCTATCTTAAAATATTTTCGGCAGTTTTGGCAGTATTGCTAGTTATTGCTTATGTGTCACCATGGTAACTGTTGAATATTCTGCCAATAGAGATATACAGTACAGCTCTGGGAAAAAAAAATAAAGACACCACTGCATTTTTTTTTTTCTGAAATCAGCATCTCTACATGTATTACAGCCATTCCATTCCAGTGTCTGTTGAATTCCAACACAAAAACAAAGCTGAGCTACTTCAGTTCTTGCACCAGGAGTGGAATAAAGTCACCCAAGAACAATGTGAAAGACTGGGACTAAACCAGGTCTGAACCAGGTCTGAACGAGGACTAAACCAGGTCTGAACCAAGACTAAACCAGGTCTGAACCAAGACTAAACCAGGTCTGAACCAAGACTAAACCAGGTCTGAACCAAGACTAAACCAGGTCTAAACTAGGACCCAAGAACCATGTGAAAGACTGGGACTAAACCAGGTCTGAACCAAGACTAAACCAGGTCTGAACCAAGACTAAACCAGGTCTGAACCAAGACTAAACCAGGTCTAAACTAGGACCCAAGAACCATGTGAAAGACTGGGACTAAACCAGGTCTGAACCAAGACTAAACCAGGTCTGAACCAAGACTAAACCAGGTCTGAACCAAGACTAAACCAAGTCTAAGCCAAGACTAAACCAGGTCTGAACCAAGACTAAACCAGGTCTGAACCAAGACTAAACCAGGTCTAAACTAGGACCCAAGAACCATGTGAAAGACTGGGACTAAACCAGGTCTAAGCCAAGACTAAACCAGGTCTGAACCAAGACTAAACCAGGTCTGAACCAAGACTAAACCAGGTCTAAGCCAAGACTAAACCAGGTCTGAACCAGGACTAAACCAGGTCTGAACCAAGACTAAACCAGGTCTAAGCCAAGACTAAACCAGGTCTGAACCAAGACTAAACCAGGTCTAAGCCAAGACTAAACCAGGTCTGAACCAAGACTAAACCAGGTCTAAGCCAAGACTAAACCAAGTCTGAACCAAGACTAAACCAGGTCTGAACTAGGACCCAAGAACAATGTAAAGACTTGTGGAGGCCAAGACGCATGAAAGCTGTGATTAAAAATAAGGGTTATTGCACCAAATATTGATTTGTGAACTCTTCTTAAGTGTAAACATTAGTATTATGTTGTTTTAAAATGAATTTGATCTTGTTTCTTTGCATTGTTTGAGCTCTGAAAACATGGATCTTTTTTGTTATTTTGACCATTTGTCATTTTCTGCAAATAAATGCTCTAAACTATCATATTTTTATTTGGAATTTGGGGGAAATGTTGTCAGTAGTTTATAGACTCAAACAAAAATGTTCCTTTTGCCCAAACACAAACCTATAAGAAAAACTGATCATTTTGCAGTGGCCTCTTATTTTTTTCCAGAGCTGTATGTAGAACATCCCCAGCATGATGTCAACGACTGAAACAATTTTGATTAATATTGTCTATAAAAAAGAAAACCAGGAGACATGGTCAGAGGAGGAGGCACAAGCTTTCTCTCCTGTTTTACTTTACCCGTTCATCTTAAATTTTGAATTACTTGCTATATGTGTGCACCAAACTCCCAAAGAACATTCCAAGTTTGTGAATTTTTGTTCACTTTTCTGATTCTGTTGCTTCAAACATTTTAAGCAAGATAAATCTCAACAGCATCATGTGCCCCTGGGCAAGACACTTCCAGTCACAGACTGGCTGCAAACACAAACACTGACCTCAACCCACATCTGTATGCTCCCATGGGTGTCCATTAGGGATGCACGATATATCGGCATTAACATCGGTATCGGCCGATATTGCCAAAATTTTTAACATATCGGTATTGACCCGATGTGTAAAAGTGGGCCGATATTAACGACCGATATTTGTCAGTACAGTAATCCCTCGAATTAACGTTTTCTCACATTCCTCTCGTTTAAACACTCAAACTTTCGTAGATTTTCAACAAAATGTATTAAAAGTGAAGTGTGTGTGTGTGGGGGGGGTGTGTGTGTGTGTGTGGGGGGGGGGCACGGTCCTGAGGAGGAGGCACGCAGTCCGAGCACATCAAACCTCGACATGAACAAACGCAAGAGCCGCACGAAACCAGGCCGCACGCCGTGGTTTAATCCTGGTCTAGACCTGGTCCAGTCCTGGTTTAGATCTTGTTTAGATCTGGTCTAGACCTGGTTTAGTCCGCGTTTAGTCCTGGTCTAGTCCCGGTCTGGTCCTGGTCTGATCCTGGTCTAGTTCCAGTCTGGTCCCCCATCTATAACATCAATCGGCAAAGGTCCCTTAGCCAATCAGGACGCAGAACACAATGTTACACTATAAAAAAAATGTTACACTATTTAAAAAAAATTGAAATAGAAAAAATAAAAAAAATAAAAATCAGGAGTCAAAACACGTTTTGAAAATAAAAGAAGACATTCAAAAATTAATTTTGCATGATTTTCAGTCTGTATAAAATGTTATCTCAGAATTTAAAATGGATGGATGGATAAATATCGGTATCGGCTAATATCGGTATTGACCGATAACAGCAAGATTAATATTGGATATCGGTATTGGCTAAATTTTTCACATCGGTGCATCCCTATTGTCCATACGTTATTCATGCCCGTTCTTTCTTCAACTACCTGTGTCATTGGCACCTTTTTTCCCCTCTCCTCTTCCTCCTCTCCCTCTCTCCTCCCTCTTTTCCCCCTCTCCTCTTCTGCCTCTCCCTCTCTCCTCCATCTTTTCCCCCCTCTCCCTCTCTCCTCTTCCTCTTTTCCCCCTCTCCTCTTCCTCCTCTCCCCCTCTCCTCTTCCTCCTCTCCCTCTCTCCTCCCTCTTTTCCCCCTCTCCTCTTCTGCCTCTCCTCTCCCCCTCTCCTCTTCCTCTTCTCCCTCTCTCCTCTTCCCCCTCTCCTCTTCCTCCTCCCCCTCTCCGCCCCCTCTCCTCCCTCCTCTCCTCTTCCTCCTCCCCCTCTCCTCCCTCCTCTCCCTCTCTCCTCTTCCTCCTCCCCCTCTCCTCTTCCTCCTCCCCCTCTCCTCCCCCCTCTCCTCCCTCTTTTCCCCCTCTCCTCCCTCCTCTCCCTCTCTCCTCTTCCTCCTCTCCCCCTCTCCTCTTCCTCCTCCCCCTCTCCTCTTCCCCCTCTCCTCTTCCTCCTCCCCCTCTCCTCTTCCTCCTCTCCCCCTCTCCTCTTCCTCCTCCCCCTCTCCTCCATCCTCTCCCCCTCTCCTCTTCCTCCTCCCCCTCTCCTCCCTCCTCTCCCTCTCTCCTCTTCCTCCTCCCCCTCTCCTCTTCCTCCTCCCCCTCTCCTCCCTCACTCTCCTCCCCTCAGCTGTAATGAAGGCAGACAGTGAGATGACAGGGTGCATTCCTCCAGCGCTGCTCCAGAGAAAAGTCTCAGATCAGTGCACTCTCCATGTTTGGCCCACGCGATCGGAATCCACTGATAAGAAGTGAAGCAGCGCAGGGAGAGGACAGGGCCAAGGGTGTGGGAAAAGCTCAGTGTGGTGTCAGATTCACTTCAGGAACAACACAAACACAAGGCTCACGTTGCCTTTTCACCTGGAGTTGGAAGTAATATCCCTCCTCCGATGCCAAAAGCAACCCGGATTTGACTTATTGTGATTGTATCAGGTTTCTAGTTGTCCCCAGGATGCACAGTGACTAATGTACAAAGTATGTCGTGCAAAACATCATGTGTATTCTATATGTTTTGTTTATATTGCAATATTTCTCTAATAAAAATACAGATAAGTACAAATCTTTTCATTTCAAATTTGTATGCACTGGTATACTGATTAACACTGAACAAGAGTGGGCACCATGAGCGAGAGCTTTATGCACAAGAAAACATATTTAGCATCATAATAACAGTTTGTTTTTCATTATTATTATTGTAGTGATTTAGATTATGCATAATTTAAATGGATGAACACACTCCCACTCTCAGTTCGAACCATTTTAAACAAACAGTCTTGGTCTTTTCTCTCTGTGATTAGTTTGTGCTAAAATGTGTTCTCACTTTGGTTTTTGCCATATACATAAATAATAAAATAGCTTCAGTCTTATGAGAATTTGAAATGAATGGATCCAAAAAAATTCAGATCCCCTAAAAGAGCTAAAAGTCCCATCACTATCGGTGTTGAAGGTTTTACAGCATTAGTACTATAGTATAGTAGAAGAAATGTTGCCGTAACTCTACTTTGTTCCTATAGATATTTGTTTGGGATTTTAAAAAATATATATTTTAATCTTTTTTTCAGATACAGTATGTTGTTGTTGAATATTCTACTGTTGAGTATTTTGTAATGGTTAGATTAAGCACGGGTACGTACTACGGATGCACCGATGTGAAAATTTAGCCGATACCGATGTCCAATATTAATGTTCGTTCCAGAAGTGGTTTCGTAACGTGAATTTTTCGTAAGTTGAGTCGCTATTTCAGTGGAAAAAAACTGATTCGTTCCAAGGCCCCGTTCCAAGTTTTTTTTTAAATAGTGTAACTTTTTTTTATAGTGTAAGACTGTGTTCTGCGTCCTGATTGGCTAAGAGACTGTAGACCCAGGACTAAACGTGGACTAAACCAGGACTGGACACCAGGATTAAAGCGCCGCGTGCGGGTCTATTTCCTGGTTTCGTGCTAGCTCTGCTATTAGCAGCAGCACCGGTGGACCTCACGAGTCACGGCTGAGGCGAGCAGCGACTGCGTGCGTGGGGGGAAGGGGGAGGGCGGACACGTGTGTGATAGCGCAGCATGACCCGGCGCGGGGCTGCGAGCACGAGACCCGTGCTCAAACCGTGCCTCCTCTAGACCAGATCTAAACCAGGTCTAAGCCAGGATTAAACCACCGCGTGCGAGTCTATTTCCTGGTTTCGTGCTAGCTCTGCCGGTGTACCTCACGAGTCACGGCTGAGGCGAGCAGCGAGGAGGGGAGGAGATGTGCCTCCCCTCGGGACGGCACGCAGTCCGAGCGCATGAATGAACGCATGCAAGAGTGGTTTAATCCTGGTTTAGACCTGGTTTAGACCTGGTTTAGATCTGGTCTAGAGGAGGCATGGTTTGAGCATGGGTCTCGTGCTCGCAGCCCCGCGCCGGGTCATGCTGTGCTATCACACACGTGTCCGCGCGCACACTTCCCCCCACACTTCACTATTAATACATTTTGTTGAAATCTATGAAAGTTTGAGTGTTTAAACGAGAGACAAATGTGAGAAAAGTTTAAATCCAGTCTGAGAAAAGCGTATAATGTGTGTGGCTGAGTGCGCATTATTTGAATTTTTGAGATTTCGCGTTTCGTAACTTGAATTTTCTTTCGTATCTAGAGACCAAAATTTAACGTGAAGGCGTTTCGTAACTTGGAATTTTCGTTTGTTGGGTCTTTCGTAAGGTGAGGTACCACTGTATATATTTATTTTTAATTCTGTGATAACATTTTATACAGACTGAAAATCATGCAAAATGAATTTTTAAATGTCTTCTTTTATTTTCAAAACGTGTTTTGACTCCTGATTTTTTTTTTTTTTTTTTATTTCTTTTTTTTTTTTTTAATAGTGTAACATTGTGTTCTGCGTCCTGATTGGCTAAGGGACCTTTGCCGATTGATGTTATAGATGGGGGACGTGGGGGGCAGACCAGGACCAGACCAGGACTAAACCTGGACTAAACCAGGACTAGACCAGATCTAAACCAGGATTAAACCACGGCGTGCGGCTCTTTGCCTGGTTTCGTGCGGCTCTTGCGTTCGTTCATGTCGAGGTTTGATGTGCTCGGACTGCGTGCCTCCTCCTCAGGACCGTGGACGCCGTCCTGAGGAGGAGGCACAGTTTGGGCACGGGTCTCGTGCTCGCAGCCCCCCCCACGTTTCACTATTAATACATTTTGTTGAAAATCTATGAAAGTTTGAGTGTTTAAACAAAAGAGAAATGTGAGAAAACGTAAATTGGAGGGATTACTGTACTGACAAATATCGGTTGTTAATATCGGCCCACTTTTACACATTGGGCCGATACCGATATGTTAAAATTTTTGCAATATCGGCCAATACCGATGTTAATGCCGATATATCGTACATCCCTATATAGTATAGTAGAAGAAATAAAAAATGTTGCTGTAACTCTACTTTGTTCCTATAGATATTTGTTTTGTATGTTTTTTTTAAAGCCCCAGTGTGTAGGATTCGTGGCGCATAGGTGGATGGTGCTATTGCACTTTCTGTTTTAGCTACGGCAGACCTCGAATGTCACCCGGGCGCTCACAAGCCGCGCGCCGCGCGGTCCCGTTTTTTTTTTTTTTTTCGCATGAAAACACACATTCCCGATCATGTACCATGACACTCTACACATCAAATGAAACCTTACAGTCTCCTCTTTTTGACTATGCAATTCATTTCCCTGCACAACAATCACTCCCCGAGCACACGGGGCTTTTATACGGAAAAGCACAAAACGAGGTTAGCTTACCTTAGAATGCTTTGCACAGGTCAAACTCTGTATTTCACCATAAACTTGCTCTCAATTTGTCCGTAAGGATCCAGCAAATAAAATCCAGTAAAACAATTTAGTCCAAAACACGTGTTAGATCCATTACGACGTGTGATCCGGCAGCATGCTTGTGTTGTTTACCCAAAACCACGAGCCTTGCCGAAGGCGAAGGCGGAGCCCAAATGTCCTTCTGCGGCTCTCGTATTCAAAATGGCTGCCTCTGCATGGGGAAGATCCCCCTTTTATGTGACTATATCTAAGTCCAAAAGAATACTTTGATTTCATGATGGAAGTGAAAAGGCTTGGAAAACAATGTATTTTTGAATGGGTATCTTCAATTTCAGTAATTAACGGGTAAAAATCTTACACACTGTCCCTTTAAATATTTCAATCTTTTTTCAGATACAGTATGTTGTTGTTGAATATTCTACTGTTGAGTATTTTGTAATGGTTAGATTGAAGCAAGGGTATCTACTTTAAACGGAGCCAAAAGATATTTAAATAGTTGCCTGTAATTCTAACTCTTTGGAACAGTTCTAGTATTCACATGCATTTATTTTTGAGAGGTGCATGCATAGATTTAGAACAGCTTTTACAAATGGCAAAGAGACAACTGACATATGAAAATCACAGTAATTTATGCCATAATACGTTTTCTTTTCACTTCAAGCTAATTGACCAAACTTCTGATACAGACTGAACTGCATCACTGTTTCATTTCCATAATGTAAAATGTATGTGCATTTGTGTACCGACTATAAGGTCCGTATGTAGTAGTTGCAGAACGAAATCCAAATTTTTGTCAGTATGAAAAAATGTAACCAAATAAACACAAACCGCACTGTGAGACCACCTACTATTAGAGTACACAATGTTTCTGGAAGCTGGACAGGCCATTTCATGCAGTGGATCGTGCATATTTTATCCCCATTATTTCTAATAGCTGCTGCTGGGGGATCAGTCCAAGCTCTCCACATGTGTTGAGGGACACGGTGAAGTGTACAGAGTTTCCATAGAGCTCGTGGATGTGGAGAGGACGGCCTGTGGAGCTCACTGAGAGGATCTGTCAGAGAGGGGGGAACTCAGAACCACTGGGACCAGGCTCCTCTCTGTCTCCTGTACCAGAATACCTCACAAATTATAAGATCTAACTAGGATACAGACAGTTAAAATTAGGGTATAATCTGACCATTTGTACAGGTAAACGGGATTAGGAAAAAATCTGATATTATCTTTTCATTGAACAAATTTGTAGATTTCTTTTTATGCTATGGGGATGTTGCCGGACTGTTTCACTTTCCTTAATCTGCCTAAAGAATCCTTCAGACCAAGATCCTAACTATTAGACATGTTGGAGGAAGGAAAATAATAAGAAAAAAAAGAAAGAATAAGATTTATATGGCATTGCTATGGCATTGAACGTTTGCTATTCTTGTTACTTGAGGATCTTCTATATTATTATTTAAGGATGCACGATATATCGGCCGATATTACAAAATAAAAATAAAAAAATTAACATATCGGTATCGGCCCGATGTGTAAAAGTGGGCCGATATTAACGACCGATATTTGTCAGTACAGTAATCCCTCCAATTAACGTTTTCTCACATTTGTCTCTTGTTTAAAGCCCCAGTGTGTAGGATTTGTGGCGCATAGGTGGATGGTGCAATTGCACTTTCTGTTTTAGCTACGGCAGACCTCGACACCCGGGCGCGCGCACAAGCTTTTCTCATGAAAACACACATTCCCGATCATGTACCATGACACTCTACACATCAAATGAAACCTTACAGTCTCCTCTTTTTGACTATGCAATTCATTTCCCTGCACAAAAAATAATAATAATTCTGTGGCACGGCAACAGTTACTCCCCGAGCACATGGGGCTTTTATACAGCCCCATGTTTATACAGTGGCACGGCAACAGTTAATTGACTTAATTATTTAGAAAAAAAATTGATAATAAAAAAAAAAATTGATCGGAACCTCATGGGTAAGAAAATATTAATTATCATACAGTGATGAACCAACACTGCTATCAGTGTGGTAAATACATTTAAGCAGAACTAAGAAACCTTTAGCGATAGAGCTCCCCCTCCAGCTCCAAAACAGACTCAAAAGTGCTTTATTGTTTTCTTTTTTATTGAAATAATGCAGTATAATCTCATATAACAACATTTCCCAAATATAAAAGCCAGGCTCAGGTGACCCCCATGTTGCAGGGTTAGCTTTCTGCCCATGGACACAGGTGTAGAAGAACACCCCAAAAATACATATAACTTGTAGCTAAAAATGTTACTTTGTTCTGCTTTAAAGGAAAATTAACATTTTTTTTTACAATCTGAGCCTTCTTTCGGCAATAAAACAAGTAGTTTTACTCACCCATAGCAGTTTGGTGTCAATTGGAGCAGTATCGCAGAACTTATGTTGAGCCGTTCTGTTCTACTAATGATCCCGTATCCGTTAGCGTGAGTGCTCGGGGCATTACTTTGCGGTGTCCAAATAACACAAACTTTAGCACTTTTCAAATCACAGAAGATCGCTGTGTCAGGGTAGACTTTTAGTGGATTCCAAAACGGCCTGAAACCCGATATGCAGCTATAGTTTCATTTGATGACGTCATCAGAGAGGACAGTGCGCATGCGTGAACTCAGCTGTTTTGTAAACACCGCTAGTCCGAAAGAAGCTAACACCGCTCTGAACTTTACTTTTCTGTTGCGATATCGGGTTTCAGGCCGTTTTGGAATCTACTAAAAGTCTACCCTGACACAGCGATCTTCTGTGATTTGAAAAGTGCTAAAGTTTGTGTTATTTGGACACCGCAAATCAGTGCCCCGAGCACTCACGCTAACGGATACGGGATCATTAGTAGAACAGAACGGCTCAACCTAAGTTCTGCGATACTGCTCCAATTGACACCAAACTGCTATGGGTGAGTAAAACTACTTGTTTTATTGCCGAAAGAAGGCTCAGATTGTAAAAAAAAAAAAAAACGTTACTTTTCCTTTAACAGATACAAAATATCACATAATAATTCAGTTCACATGTTTTGTATTGTCCAAACTGACCAACATCTACAGGCTAAACAGTGAGACTCAGTAGAATCCAGCAGGTCATGAGGCTCTGTGAACCTTTTCTCCGGTGTGTTTCATGCTGTGTTCAGGCTGAGCTCTCACTAATGATGGCAAAACAATCAATCACTGCAGAAGCTGCCTTTATATACGAGGCCTGTATAATGTATAATTCATATGTCTTCTCACTGTTTTGACATGCTGCAGTTTATTGAAGAGATCTTTTCACCATCCTGCAGCAGTCCAAACACGGAGCAATGATATTTAGGCTGCGTTCATAGTTTAGTTGAAATAAGATTCAGTCCTAGTTCTGGTTTAGTTCTAGTCTGAACCATAGACTGTATAAGGAAGTGGACTAAGGCAGTGTGACGTCACCCAGTCAAATGAAGCTCACGAGGCTAGCAGTTATAGCAACGAATTTGAAGCCAATTTCATATTAGAAATAGGAATTTATTTACTAACAAAATAGTGAAATAAACACCAGAGTGGGGTAATATGAACACTTTAAGACCAAAATGATGAGGCTGTAGCACTTACAGAGAGAGGGGTGACCATTTTTCAGTGTAAATCAATTGGAGCCAAAATCGATGGAGCCAGAAGTGCCCCCATGAACACTTCCTATTGGAATGCAGTGGTTAACTATGTCCATTTATATATACAGTCTGTGGATTGAACACACTTTTGAAACGTGTTAGATCTTCCTGCAAGTACAAAAGGCCCTACGCAAAGCGCCTCGTTCTTGCAACTGCAGAGTACGACACCCACTAGTGCAGGGGTCGGCAACCCGCGGCTCCGGAGCCACAGCCGCTCTTTGATCCCTCTGATGCGGCTCAGTACAGCGGTCCCTCGTTTATCACGGGGGTTACGTTCTAAAAATAACCCACGACAAGTGAAATCTGCGAAGTCGTCATCTTTATATTTTACAATTCTTCTCCATGTTTTAAGGCTGTAAACGCCTCACCACACACATTCTACACTTTTCTCACACTGGAATTAACGTTTTCTCACATTTCTCTCTTGTTTAAACACTCAAACTTTCGTAGATTTTTAACAAAAAGCAGAGTATTATAGAACGAAACCAAAGTGTATTTGATGTGTATTTCACAGTTCTTCTGACCGAGCCTCTTCGTCCTGGCGCCGCTTCGCTGTGGCGGGTTTTGTCGGGGAGAAACAAACATACAGCACTTCAGAGTCACACTGCGATCCAACATTTATATAAATCTGACAAACTGAACACATTCTGTACAGGAGACACGGAGGAGAAGGACTGACGAATCAGCAAAGGTCTACAGTCCCTTAGCCAATCAGGACGCAGAAATAAATTTTTTTTTTAAATCAGCGAAACAGTGAGGCCACGAAAAGTGAACCACGATATAGCGAGGGACCAGTGTATTTAATTAAAATGTATTTTATTTTAGTTCAGTCATTTTCAAAATGTAATTCTATGGCACAAAGGTAAAAAGCCGTTATATGCAGTGTTATTTAATTTTAAATTTCAAAAGGGTTTTGTGGCTCCCAGTGTTTTCTTTACTGTGTGAAACGGCTCCAAACGGCTCTTTGAGTGGTAAAGGTTGCCGCCCCCTGATCTAGTGTAAAGGCTCATACACTTTTATGCTAATATTTGTTTTTATTAAAGATCCCATGACATGGTACCTCTTGATGCTTTTATATGGCTCCTTAATGGTTCCCTAATACTGTAAATGAATCCTTCTTCAAAATCAACACTCAGTGCATGAGAAACAGAGATAAGATGAGAAAGAGTAATTTTTCTCTCTCTGAACACTCCATAATGGGTGTTGTTGCTTGAATGCAAATGAGGAGAAAAGAGATGGCCAATAGTAGAGGGTGGGGGCGTGGCCAAACTCTCCGCTCTCAGCTCTCAGCTGTGTGCTCTCTGATCCATTTCCGTGTTTTTGCACGGGGGGAGAGACTTGAAGCGTTCCATTGAAAAATAAACACATTTCCACAGAAAATAAAATTAAACCACTGCTGTTCAAAGGTCCAGAGGCTCAGATAAAGGACTTCCGAGCCTAGAAACACTCGGACGTGCCTCCAGGCAAATAAAAAAACGCATTTCGCATTGTCTAGCGCATTCGCAGTCCAAACTCTCTGGGCGTGATTTACAGAGACGCTGAGTTCAGACAGACGGGGGTGGAACTGCATTTGCATTTCTTTTTTCGATCTGACGTCAATCAGGTGCCTTGTTCAAACTCACCCGTTTGAGCTCTGATTTTTTGTAGCGCAGAAAAGGATCGCAAATGCTCAGTTTAGACATTTCGCAACTTTTAACCATGGGGGGAAGGCCTAAACAGGGTAGGGGAGCTCACATTAACGTTCAAAGACCTCAGAAAGTGAAAATTTCATGCTATGGGACCTTTAATATTGTTGTTTTTCTTAGCCAAAAAAGTCTCTTCTGAACATGTGTTCACCTGTGTCAGGTTAAGTTTCAAAAACACGAGTCTTGAAACATGAGGCAATGGCAGATGGAATGATCTGCACATGTGTGTGCACTCCTGGGATTTTTATTCAAATTTCTCTTTGATAGCAACAAAAGGAAACATTTAGTGTCCAGTCGTTTCTTCTACCTCTGCAGCTGTGAATGTAAAGAAAGACTTTTCCTTCTTACTGACAAGATCTGTTAGTTGAGCTGTTGTAGGTCGACCTGTACATCTGCTCACATCTGGACTGAACACTTAAATTGATCTAGCTCAACCTTTGACCTAAGCATTGGTCTTTTTTTTCACTATTATTGAAGTGAAGAGTATCGAAGGATATTATTTCACTCTAAACATTGTGAAAGGAGAAATTAGGTATTTCAGTTTGTCTAGTAGTTAGCTGCATAACAGTATTGTATTCAAGAACATAGAAATGCATAAAGACACAATATATATTTGACAAAAACAAGTTAAAATATTCTTTCTGTATATAGCCCTAAACCACTTTCTTCTTTCTTTGATTTGTTGGTGCATTTTGCTATTAATTTGAACTCTGAAACATATAACGCGTTGGCAGCTGCACATTGACGGTTCAGTTTTAGGTCACACAGTTCTCCACAATGAGTCAGTCAATAGACAGTTCAAAAATGTGTCAGCAGTCATCTATAGATCTATAAATGTGGCAATTCAATAAAGACTTATTGATTCTGCTTTCAGACAACAAGCCAGCTACTGTCTGTTTTTTTTTTTTGTTTCCGCTGCATTACTGTATCATGTTGTAATGATGAAGTCTGAGCATTCGTCTGACACTTGTCCAGCTCCACTGTGGATACACACAACACGTCAAAAATGTATATGATGTGTGTATATGTGTATGTATGTATGTGAAAATGATGGGAAATGTATATTATATTGTATTATATTATTATATTATATATATGATAATAGCTGTCAATATGGAATGTGTGAGAATAAGGAGCAGGATTAAAGGTCCCAGGGCAGGAAATTTTCACTTTCTGAGGTTTTTGAACGTTAATGTGAGCTCCCCTACCCTGTTTAGCCCCCCCCATGGTTAAAAGTTGCGAAATGTCTAAACTGAGCATTTGCGATTCTTTTCTGCGTTACAAAAAATCGGAGCTCAAACGGGCGATTTTGAACAAGGCACCTTATTGACGTAAGATCGAAAAAAGAAATGCAAATGCAGTTCCACCCCCGTCTGTCTGAACTCAGCGTCTCTGTAAATCCCGCCCAGAGAGTTTGGACTGCGAAGGCGCTAGGCAATGCGAAATGCGTATTTTTATTTGCCTGGAGGCACGTCCGAGTGTTTCTAGGCTCGGAAGTCCTTTATCTGAGCCTGTGGACCTTTGAACAGCAGTGGTTTAATTTTATTTTCTGTGGAAATGTGTTTATTTTTCAATGGAACGCTTCAAATCTCTCCCCCCATGCAAAAACACGGAAATGGATCAGCTGAGGGCTCAGAGCCGAAAGCGGAGAGTTTGGCCACGCCCCCACCCTCTACTATAGGCCAGCTCTTTTCTCCTCATTTGCATTCAAGCAACAACGCCCAGAATAAAGTGTTTGAGAGAGATATTTATGACTCTTTCTCATCTTATCTCTGTTTCTCATGCACTGAGTGTTGATTTTGAAGAAGGATTCATTTACAGTATTAGGGAACCATTAAGGAGCCATATAAAAGCATCAAGAAGTACCATGTCATGGGATCTTTAAAGACCAAAATGCCAAGGCTCACAGCAGTAGTTACAGGGAGAGGACGACAACATTCCAATGTGAGTCAATGTGAGTCAAGGTCAGTAGGAGCCGGAAGAGCCGCATGCGAACTTCCTATTTGGAAACTGGCGCTTTAACTGTGTACATTTATATATAGTCTATGGTTTCAATATGTGGCCCTTAAAGAAAAAAGTTTGGACACAGCGATCTTCTGTGATTTGAAAAGTGCTAAAGTTTGTGTTATTTGGACACCGCAAAGTAATGCCCCGAGCACTCACGCTAACGGATACGGGATCATTAGTAGAACAGAACGGCTGCAACATAACTTCTGCGATACTGCTCCAATTGACACCAAAGTGCTATGGGTGAGTAAAACTACTTGTTTTATTGCCGAAAGAAGGCTCAGATTGTAAAAAAAAAAAACGTTACTTTTCCTTTAAAAATATAGTGAAATTCACAATGCAGAAATATTATTTACGCAATCTGCTCACAGTAAGAATGCATAAAAAACACCATGTTACTGAATTAACACTAGTTAAATGACACTGTACAAATGGCAAAGTAAATCCATGAGTCAAGCAGAAAATCAGAAAAGTTATGTCATGGACCATTAAAGGTTTGGGCGATTTCATTTTGTGGTATATTATTTCTCCAAGTCTCTAAATCCCTGCTCCTCTTTTCAGAGCCGTCCTTGTGACTTCACACACGGCTGTAAATAGCACCGAGGCCGTGCCGTGTTCCTGCTGGAGCTGAAAGGTATGTGCTAATCCTCCTGACCTCCGGGGGCAGCACAAGGGCAAAAACAGCAGCGGTGTCGGTGAAAGAGGAAGAGGGTGCCAACAACTGATCTGGCACCGCTTCACAGGCCCCGGTCTGCAACAACGGAAACCAAATTAGCCCACCCAACATGAAGCCCGGGGGCAGAAGAGACGAGCAGCCTGAAACCTGAACTCCAACTGTCCGAGGTGGGAAATGACTGTGTATATTTAGTATAAATATTTAGTATAAT
>JAVJIX010000136.1:1897500-2122500 GCA_036785185.1 Paratrypauchen microcephalus
GCGAATGCGCTAGGCAATGCGAAATGCGTTTTTTTATTTGCCTGGAGGCACGTCCGAGTGTTTCTAGGCTCGGAAGTCCTTTATCTGAGCCTCTGAACCTTTGAACAGCAGTGGTTTAATTTTATTTTCTGTGGAAATGTGTTTATTTTTCAATGGAATGCTTCTCATCTCTTCTCCCCGCAAAAACACGGAAATGGATCAGAGAGGGCACAGCTGAGAGCGGAGAGTTTGGCCACGCCCCCACCCTCTACTATAGGCCATCTTTTTCTCCTCATTTGCATTCAAGCAACAACGCCCATAATGGAGTGTTCAGAGAGAGAAAAATTACTCTTTCTCATCTTATCTCTGTTTCTCATGCACTGAGTGTTGATTTTGAAGAAGGATTCATTTACAGTATTAGGGAACCATTAAGGAGCCATATAAAAGCATCAAGAAGTACCATGTCAAGGGATCTTTAAACCTTGTGTATGGCTAAAGAAATACACAGAAGTGAAACTACGATATCAAACATGATGTAACTGACCCACATCCAGGACAATGATCTTCCCGTCTGTTTTTTTGACCTTCAGCTGCCAGTACGTTTGCTTCTCTCTGTTCTCAAACAAACCATTCACACTGTTGAGATAAGGGCCATAGTCCTGGAACTCCATAAAGGTGAACCTGTAAATCACAAAATGAAATTGTTGCAGACAAAATATTAAAATTTGGAATAATATATATTCAATCCCTTGACTAAATGCTATGAAATACACTGTGACTGAGTACGGCCAAACAGTCCTCAAGTCGGGATTACTGAAACGAAGATATTTGCATTAGAAGTAATTTTTTTTCAAAATGTGTGATTTTCGTTTTTTTTGCAGAATGTGCTAGTTGAGATCATGAAGAACCCTCTCTATGTTTCAGATAACAGCATTGGCTGCTTAAAAAGCATATATTTTGTCTGTGAAATTGGTTTGTTGAGGCAAGTTATGAGAAAACAGAAAACTTTTGGAGCTGATTTCACCCCTTAGCAAAATCTGCTGTGCCTGCTTTCAAATAGCGACAACTTCTTCAAATATTGTCAGATTTTCATGTGTGAGGCATCATTGGAAAGCTAGAATCTACACTTTCAGAATCTGTGAATAACTCAAAACGCCTCCGGGATGACATGTGTCCTGAAATGCCGCAATTGGTCACAAAAGTTTATTTTAAAAAAGTAACCAGTCATGCATCCATAGCTTTTTTGTCTAGTAATATAAAATCATGTTATCTTACTTAAAATCAGTAGTGAATTGGAGTCTTTTTAGCGCCCCCAGCAGGATGCCTCTGTACGCCACATAAGTTTTATAGCGTTTATCAGGCATCGGCTCCACAGAGTTCATGACTCGGACAGCAATGGGAGTCGGTGGAGTATCTGTCATTCAAAACCAGAGTAAAGTTAATATCGAAAAAGCACAAAATTGACGTTAGGAATACAGCGCTACAGACCTGAGATGCCCTGACGGATGTAATACGGTCTGTCTGGAAGAAGTAGAAAATGGTTCAGTCGGCAAGTAAAAGTAAAAATATTGAATTCAAAGTTCATTCATTTTCTTCCGGTTTTCCATTTTCTGGGTCACGGGGGCAGCAGTCCAAGCAGTGTTCTGCTGCCCAGAACACAATGCACCAGCCCCCATGAATCCTTCCGCGGGTGGTGGGTCCACAGGAGGATGGCCCACGTCACAACAGGCCTTGATGTATCTTCTGCCATGGGGGCTACCAGTGTCCACAGACACTGGGGGCGAGGTGGGGTTAAGTGTCTTGCCCAAGGACACAACGGCAGCGCTCATCTGTGGGAGCTGGGATCACATGCGGTCAACCGTCAAGAGCGGGATTCGAACCGCCAACCCCCTGGATCACGAGGCATATGCTCTACCAACTGAGCTACTGCCGCCCCCTCGAATTCAAAGTTTTGTTTCAATAATTTGCAGGTGCACTTCTGGTGGAGGATCAACCACGTGCTTGTCTCCATGGAGATAAGGTTGCCTTACAGGTCATAACTGTGGAGAGGCAGCCCCTTGCACTCACAATATGATGTATGTTTTCAAGTATCGTTCAGCAATAAGACATCCCGTAAGGAAATACATGCTAGATAAATATATTTAATGCCATTCTTTGGAACACACAATAAACAATACATTTTCGATATGAAATTATTATAGATTTTGACACACTGAAGTAGAAAATAAGTAACTTACAGTCAGCCATGTTGAATCTCTCCAAAGCCTGTCTTTCATTCACTGTACGATCTCTCTTTTATACTGTAAAACCAGGAAGTAGCCACATTTGTCATAGAAGGGTCACAAGGACAAACAAGGAACAGATACAAACTTTTGGTTTTATTTTTGGATGCCATTCATAGTGTGGTTATTTAAACAACTAAAACTACTACTGAGAGTTATATGTTTTTTCATTACATTTTCTGGCTGCATTTTTGGCCAGGCCAGGCCAGGATCATATTAAAAGCATAATTCATTTATTTAATAGATCTTACATTTGATTGTATGGAACCCAGGGGACAGATATTTAAAAGTGTGAGCAAATATATTTTAAATAGGAACATCAAAATGCTTTTCAATAAATCAATGGTATTTACGCTGGCCTTATCCCGTAGATAACTGTAAGGATTACGTTGGTTTATAGATAAATTTCATTTTCAGTTTAATCACAAAAACTGCAATTTTACATGTTCCTTATACTCCCCTACAAAGAAAAAACACAGTTGTGTATTTTGTCAAAATTTAATTAAGTCCAAAAACACCTTCATATCACCAGTTTTATTTGATAACAAAGTTTTATGACTCAAATTTTCTTGTTTTTGAGAAATCTTGAAATTCTGTTTTCAAAGTTAAAATCTGTGGTAAAGGTTGTGATTGATTAATATGACCTCATCATATGATAAGACATAAGGATGCACGATATATCGGCATTAACATCGGTATCGGCCGAAATTGACAAATTTTAACATATATATATATATGTATGTATATATGTAACATAACGATGTGTAAAAGTGGGCCGATATTAACGGCCGATATTTGTCAGTACAGTAATCCCTCGAATGAACGTTTTCTCACATTTCTCTCTTGTTTAAACACTCAAACTTTCGTAGATTTTCAACAAAATGTATTAATAGTGAAGCGGGTCCCACCCGGGGCTGCGAGCACGAGACCCGTGCCCAAACCGTGCCTCCTCCTCAGGACCACGTCCACGGTCCTGAGGAGGAGGAGCAGTCCGAGCACATCAAACCTCGACATGAACGAACACAAGAGCCGCACGAAACCAGGCAAAGAGCCGCACGCCGTGGTTTAATCCTGGTTTAGACCTGGTCTAGTCCAGGTTTAGTCCTGATCCAGTCCAGGTTTAGACCTTGTTTAGACCTGGTCTAGACCTGGTTTATTCCGCGTTTAGTCCTAGTCTAATCCCGGTCTGGTCCTGGTCTAGCTCCAGTCTGGTCCCCCCCCCCCCCGGGCGTCCCCCATCTATAACATCAATCGGCAAAGGTCCCTTAGCCAATCAGGACGCAGAACACAATGTTACACTATAACAATTTTTTTTTATTAAATAAAAAAAAAAAAAAAATCAGGAGTCAAAACACATTCAAAAATTCATCTTGCATGATTTTCAGTCTGTATAAAATGTTATCTCAAAATTTAAAATAAACAAATATCGGTATCGGCTAATATCGGTATCGGCCGATAACAGAAAGAGTAATATCGGATATCGGTATCGGCTATAATTTTCACATGGGTGCATCCCTAACACAAACACACATCACTAGTACCTCTGGGTTTAACTGTCAGCACAGTTACTGCAGTTTTCCTTTGTAGGGCAGTTTAGGGAAGCTATTTCAACAAACCAAAAACTAATGATTGCAATTGAAATGATATTAATATGACCTATGACCCAAAGCCAAACTGAATATCAAATCAAATCAAACAATATTTATAAAGCGCTTTTCATACAAAATTGTAACACAAAGCGCCTTACAGTGGTCAAGGATTAGAAGATTGACCTTTATTGATCTCGCACAGGAGAAGTTGTTTCTATATTTGACCCGGGGACCATCCCCATGATTTTGTTTTGTTATTTATGCTTTGGTCAGGCCCTAAGCTGGAGGATTTGACCTATGGAGCATGTTTAGGTTGATGGGGGAAACCGGAGTCCCCGGAGGAAACCCACCCAGACACGGGGAGAACATGCAGTCTCCACACAGAAAGGCCCGGGCGACCCGAACCTTCTTGCTGTGAAGCATGAGTGCTAGCCACTCAGCCACCGTGCTGCCAGGAAAAAAAAAAAAAAAGACGAACAGACAAACAGATGGACAAAAAAGCAAACAGACAAACAAGCAGACGAACAAACAACAAACAGATAGACAAGCAAACAAACAAAAGAACAAACAAAAGACAAGCAAACAGACGACGGAAGTCAATCAAAGGCCAAGCTAAACAGGTGAGTCTTGAGCCACTCTTAAAAACATGAACGTTCTCTTTGGCCCTGAGCTCCTCCGGCAGTTCCATAGACGAGGGCCGTAGTCCTGAAAAGACGTCTCTCCGTGAGTGTGTGTCCTGACTTTGGGAATGACCAGGAGCTGCCGGAGGAGCGCAGGGCCCGTGAAGGTTCGTAAGGAAAAAGCAGTTCTGAAAGATAAGAAGGCCCAAGACCATTAAGACATTTAAAAACCAGTAAAAGAACTTTAAAATCTATCCTGAAACTCACAGGGAGCCAATGCAGAGATTTTAAGACTGATGTAAGACTGACTCTGGCTATGTTTTTTAGGTGATAGAAACTTATTTTTGTGATGTTCTTGATGTGTGGGATAAAAGTCATCTCAGAGTCAAAAATGACGCCCGGATTTTTCACTTGAGGAGATGGGTTAAAAGACTTTGCTTGTAGTTTTGATAAAAGTTTCTCTCTCTGGGCCTCAGGACCGATGACTAAAACCTCAGTTTTGTCCTGGTTAAGCTGGAGAAAGTTTCTTGCCATCCAGGATTTGATATCTAGAATGCAGTTAAAAAGAGCATCCATTGGCCTGGTGTCATCAATATGTACATATCAATATGTGATGTGGAAAGCGACATCCGCTGCAGGTTTATAAGCCTTCTCTTCCTGCTGATCTCAAACCAGGCGTAAGTCCAGTCCTGCTAGTATTTTTGACTAAGCTGTTCGGTTAGATTGAATCAGAATTTGGTTTCAAACATCTTGAAGCAATAACAGTGTGATGTCCTAATTACCCATAAAAATCCTGTCCAGCCCAGGGACCGATAAGTGAAGCTGAAGTATGCAAATATATTTAAAGGGACAGTGTGTAAGATTTTTACCCGTTAATTACCGAAATGGAAGATACCCATTCAAAAATACATTGTTTTCCAAGCCTTTTCACTTCCATCATGAAATCAAAGTATTCTTTTGGACTTAGATATAGTCACATAAAAGGGGGATCTTCCCCATGCAGAGGCAGCCATTTTGAATACGAGAAGAACATTTGGGCTCCGCCTTCGCCTTCGGCAAGGCTCGTGGTTTTGGGTAAACAACGACAAGCATGCTGCCGGATCAGAGGTTGTAATGGATCTAACACGAGTTTTGGACTAAATTGTTTTACTGGATTTTATTCGCTGGATCCTTACGGACAGACTGAGACCAAGCTTATTCGGTGAAATGCTGAGTTTGACCTGGGCAGAGCCTTCAAAGGTAAGCTTTGTGCTTTTCCGTTTCCGAGCCCCATGTGCTCGCGGAGTGATTGTTGTGCCGGGAAATGAATTGCATAGTCAAAAAGAGGAGACTGTAAGGTTTCATTTGATGTGTAGAGTGTCATGGTACACGATCGGGAATGTGTGTTTTCATGCGAAAAGAAAAAAAAAAGTGAACGGGACCGCGTTTTATGTATACAGTAGCGGCGCGCAGTTCTTGCACCGGTACGTGAGCTGTCCGTGTTACGGCGCGCCCGGGTGACCCTCGAGCTCTGCCGTAGCTAAAACAGGAAGTGCAATAGCACCATCCACCTATGCGCCACGAATCCTACACACTGGGGCTTTAAGGGTTAACTGTTATAAAGCATGAATGTAAACTCAAACTCAGGACAGGTTTATTGTACAGATGGATTTGGAAAAGGGCAAAAGGGTCCGGTGGAGGCAGGCACAAGGCAGGATGTCCGGAAGGAAACGAACCACAAGATGAACATATACTGAATGAAAGAGTGTCTGTGCCTCCTATTTTATCAAATGATATAGTGTTTTAAAACTCTTATTTACCCAAATCAATTTCCAAATTAGTAACTGATTATAAGAACCATTATTTTATAAGTTTAGCCAGTGGCAATGTCTGGCACTCAGTTGGATCTGAATTGCTGGATAGGTATGAACTTGCCGATATTATAATAGCTTAAACTTTTTTACTACTTTTTCCACTTCTACTCTGTCAATAAATGTCAAGTTGTAGTTTGGAAGTGTAGCCTTTCATTTACTGTGGCTGTGGGCTAAGATCTTTACAGGACACTTGAGGACACATGAGGACTTTTTTACAAGATCCTTCCATCCAAGTGTCACTCAAACTGGGCTCACACCAGCTGTGATCTGAGGGCGAGCTGTCAGACTGTGGAAGATTTGAAGAGCAAATCAAAAGGTAAGGAAGAGAAAAAAATCATACGTATGCAACAAACATTGTCGTGACTTTATTGTGATAGTACAGGTCATGGAAAGCAGTGTGTCTTTAGGTCTGGATGATTTTATTCACGTGTGTACAGTAATCCCTTGTTTATCGCGGGGTTAGGTTCCAGAAATAACCCGTAATAAGTGAAATCCGCGAAGTAGGACAACTTTATATTTTACAATTATTCTACATATATAAGGCTGTAAACGCCTCACCACACACATTATACAGTTTTCTCAGACTGGTATTAACATTTTCTCACATTTCTCTCTCGTTTAAACACTCAAACTTTCGTATATTTTCAACAAAATGTATTAATAGTGAAGCGTGGTGGTGGTGGGGGTGGGGGGGCACGTGCACTCTGGTTTAGTCCACGTTTTTTCCTGGTCTAGTTCCGGTCTAGTCCCAGTCTGGTCCCAGTCTGGTCCTCATGTCTTAGTCCCGGTCTAGTTCCGGTCTAGTCCCAGTCTGGTCCCGGTCTGGTCCCAGTCTGGTCCTCATGTCTTAGTCCCGGTCTGGTCCCGGTCTGGTCCTCATGTCTTAGTCCCGGTCTAGTTCCGGTCTAGTCCCAGTCTGGTCCCAGTCTGGTCCCAGTCTGGTCCTCATGTCTTAGTCCCGGTCTGGTCCCAGTCTGGTCCTCATGTCTTAGTCCCGGTCTAGTTCCGGTCTAGTCCCAGTCTGGTCCCGGTCTGGTCCCAGTCTGGTCCTCATGTCTTAGTCCCAGTCTGGTCCCGGTCTGGTCCCAGTCTGGTCTTCATGTCTTAGTCCCGGTCTGGTCCCGGTCTGGTCCCAGTCTGGTCCTCATGTCTTATTCCCGGTCTGGTCCCAGTCTGGTCCTCATGTCTTAGTCCCGGTCTGGTCCCAGTCTGATCCCAGTCTGGTCCTCATGTCTTAGTCCCGGTCTAGTTCCGGTCTAGTCCCAGTCTGGTCCCGGTCTGGTCCCAGTCTGGTCCTCATGTCTTAGTCCCGGTCTGGTCCCGGTCTGGTCCTCATGTCTTAGTCCCGGTCTAGTTCCGGTCTAGTCCCAGTCTGGTCCCAGTCTGGTCCCAGTCTGGTCCTCATGTCTTAGTCCCGGTCTGGTCCCAGTCTGGTCCTCATGTCTTAGTCCCGGTCTAGTTCCGGTCTAGTCCCAGTCTGGTCCCGGTCTGGTCCCAGTCTGGTCCTCATGTCTTAGTCCCAGTCTGGTCCCGGTCTGGTCCCAGTCTGGTCCTCATGTCTTAGTCCCGGTCTGGTCCCGGTCTGGTCCCAGTCTGGTCCTCATGTCTTATTCCCGGTCTGGTCCCAGTCTGGTCCTCATGTCTTAGTCCCGGTCTGGTCCCAGTCTGATCCCAGTCTGGTCCTCATGTCTTAGTCCCGGTCTAGTTCCGGTCTAGTCCCAGTCTGGTCCCGGTCTGGTCCCAGTCTGGTCCTCATGTCTTAGTCCCGGTCTGGTCCTGGTCTGGTCCCAGTCTGGTCCTCATGTCTTAGTCCCGGTCTGGTCCTGGTCTGGTCCCAGTCTGGTCCTCATGTCTTAGTCCCGGTCTGGTCCCGGTCTGGTCCCAGTCTGGTCCTCATGTCTTAGTCCCGGTTTGGTCCCAGTCTGGTCCCAGTCTGGTCCTCATGTCTTAGTCCCGGTCTGGTCCCGGTCTGGTCCCAGTCTGGTCCTCATGTCTTAGTCCCGGTCTGGTCCCGGTCTGGTCCCAGTCTGGTCCTCATGTCTTAGTCCCGGTTTGGTCCCAGTCTGGTCCCAGTCTGGTCCTCATGTCTTAGTCCCGGTTTGGTCCCGGTCTGGTCCCAGTCTGGTCCTCATGTCTTAGTCCCGGTCTGGACTTCCTACAGATCCAGTGACTCATGTCTCGGCTCCTCGTGCATCCAGCGGGACTCCCGGGTCCCCCCCGGAGCCCCCCCGGGTCCCCCCTCTATAACATCTATATAAATGTGTCAAACTGAACACATTCTGTACTGTACAGGAGACACGGAGGAGGACCACTGTATATATTTTTGATATTACATTACAAAAGTTTGGGAGAGCGCAGTTGTTAAAAGTGTTTAACTGAATTGAAATATGCCTGTGTGTATGACGGGGCTGTTTGCAGGTGTTTGAATGTAAATCATGTAAATGTTGTAAAGAGTTCTGGAGCTGCTGCCAGTGCCAGAGCCCACAGTTTGAATGACGCACAGGATGTTATTGAGCGCTGTCGGCTGCTATTATTCTTATAGTAGTTCAAGTTAAACAGCGAAAGCAGTGCCTGTAAGGTTTCTTATATTAGTACAGCGTGTCTCTCCTCTGCACGTCCCTCCACTGGAAGAAGCCATAAAGTGGAGCTCACGGGGAGGTCAGGCTGTGCTCCTCTTCCAGTTCCAACATTCACTTCCACACACAGACACGCACATTTTCACAGTGCGGATTTTAACAACGTTTTTCCCTTTGATTTGGTTCAGGGTCAGATCCCCTGTTGCTATTAAGACCCTATAAAGCAGTGCGGCGTTGCCAGATTGGCACGCGATATCCCCCCGAAACCTTTGCCGCTGTGATGGTTACTGGTGAAATGCCTGATTATGCAAACCAGGCTGTTTACCTTGGATTACAATCAATATGTAGGTACCCTGGGAGGTTTGTATGAAAGCGGTCGGCAGCAGGCGGCTGGGCCCTGTGAAGTGGGCACGAGCAGAGGAGCAGAGCGCGGGACTGTGAGTGCCAGATAACAGATGAATTATAGATATGAGGCCCAGGGCTAAACGCACAGGTGGGTGAGGTGTGGAGCGGAGCCCGGCTGCACCACTCATGTCTGGGGTAATGATTCTCTGCTGGAAAGGGTGAAAAGGCAGACAGGCATGCAGAGAGGAGATGCTTATACAGACATGAGGGAGTCTGCCCTGTAAACTGATTTCGAAGGTTACTTGAAAGAAATGACTTCACTTCACTTTGAAAATAAAATTTGTATACACCAGGATAAAAGGAGAAATACAATTTGTCAACTGGACAGTTTGTTTGGTCGAAAACGTTTCGCCGCTCATCCGAGAGACTTCGTCAGTTCTGGTTCGAGTGCTGGTTAGACACTGCTTATATCTCGCTGCAGGGAGGAGCTCACTACACTGAATTCTTCTGAAACTATCTCAACTATAGGGGGTCCTCGGGTTACGACGGTCTCGGTTTACGACGTTTCGTGGTTACGAACGCGCCCCCATTAAAAAATATATATATATTAGGGCTGTCAAACGATTAATTTTCTTGATCGCAACTAATCTCAGAAATTTCATAGTTAATCGCGATTAATCGTGATTTATTTTGCATGTTTAAAATTGATATCTTGCAGTAAGACCGTTCGAATCTAAAGTTAAACTCACAATGCAAAATATTTCTCACCATTTTTTTATTTCAAAAAAGTGCAGAGAAAGGAAAAAGTAACAATGAACCAGTAATAGTGCTTACTTTGAGAAATTGTAAATAAATGATTGAAGCCCGCTCGAGCTGCCTACGGATGCGTAGAAGGAACAAAATACTAGCAAACTCAAAATAGCGCGTTTAACCGACAATGAGTTTAATTAATACAACCAAATGAGCTGCATATGGATGGTAGAATTGCGGAAAATCCTGGCAAACTTTGATCGCGATTTAAAAAATTGTTCGCGATCAAACTCTACTCGCGATTAGTCGCGATTAACGCGTTAATATTCCCAGCCCTAATATATATATATTACGCGTCATTCCGTCTTACGCGTTTTAGCGTGGTAAGAGATGTAAACAAACGCGAACGGCGCGCGGCGCACGGCGGAAGAATACGCTCTGTTGTGGTTGTAGGGCGGAGAAGACGGCCTCGTGTGCGTGCCCAAAGTGGGCGGAAGTACCTGATGTGGGCTCTGATCTGCTCCTATGAAAGCGACAGTGATAACCAAGCAGCGTAGTTGTCTAATTATTGAGATGGAAAAGTTATTGGTGCTTTGGTTGGAAGATCAAAGTCAAAATCCGACTTACAACGAAATTCGGGTTACGCGTCTTAAAGGGATATGCCACCCCCAGGTCAAATTTGGGCATCTCTCCACAGTCCAGAGACTAAAACAAGTGATGAAAAGCGTTTTCCTGGTCACCCAGCCATTGTCCGAGTCTGTTAGCACTGACCGTCGCGCGAGCTGCTGCTCCTCCGCCTTAGACTGGAGGCAACGGCGCCAGAGAAAGATTTCGGCCAAAAGGAATTAATTTGCTCGATGCTTTTCCCAATTACTTTCTGTGTAGTGCGCATTCATATCGAGTGCAAATAAATGTGCAAATCAACAGGGAGAACTTGCCTTGGTCATTTTGGGTGGGAACTATTTTTCAGTGCGGAAAAAGACAGACGAAGCACACACCACGCTGACAGAGGAATCCCTGTTTACGCACCAGAAAGGGAGTTCCCCCTGTGCGTGCTTCGTCTGTCTTTTTCCGCACTGAAAAATAGTTCCCACCCAAAATGACCAAGTCAAGCTCTCCGTGTTGATTTGCTCATTTATTTGCACTCGATATGAATGCGCACTACACAGAAAGTAATTGGGAAAAGCATCGAGCAAATTAATTCCTTTTGGCCGAAATCTTTCTCTGGCGCCGTTGCCTCCAGTCTAAGGCGGAGGAGCAGCAGCTCGCGCGACGGTCAGTGCTAACAGACTCGGACAATGGCTGGGTGACCAGGAAAACGCTTTTCATCACTTGTTTTAGTCTCTGGACTGTGGAGAGATGCCCAAATTTGACCTGGGGGTGGCATATCCCTTTAAGAACGGATCAACGTCATAACCCGAGGACTCCCTGTACTTTGTTTTGCGATTCTGTCTTTTGTTTTTCGAATTTCTCTGGCGTCTACTTTAGCATACCTATTCAACCCTAACCGACGGTCTCCACACCTCTAGCCCTGACCTGTCTGCCCTATCGTTTCTTTTGTCTGTTTTGACTTTGGCTTGAGAATGGAATTATAAATGGGAGACAAGTTAACGTTTTCGACCAAACAAACTTTGTCCCGTTGACAAATTGAATTTCTCCTTTTATCATGGATTCTACCTGGACGACTGAGGGACTCTTCACGCATTTTGTATACACCAATTAACCATCCATCCGTCCATCTTCTTCCGCTTTCTCCATTTCTGGGTCGCGGGGGCAGCAGTCCAAGCAGATCTTCCAATTTGATGAAATTATGGATTCAAATAATAATAAAACTGACTTAAATACTTTCAGAAAAGATAAACCACTATCCCAATGAGGAATGGGATGATTAACAGGATCATTTTTGGTCAGCTCAGGATCACAGTTTTGCTGAAAATGAAAATGAAAAATAAATAAATCATCTTGAGAAAAACTGTAAGAAATATTTAGAAATAAGTCCAAATCTGGAGACAAATATCCATTCTAACCTGTCTGAGGAGCAGGGACGTGCACAGGAATTTTGAGGGGCAGTTGCCATATAACCAATCACAGGCGATATGAAGCGTCTGGAGGAGGCTTGTGGCTGCTCCTCGTCTTAAATGTAATGTAATTATGAAAAATTGCCAGTAGGAGGCTAAAATATAAGTCTGATTAATTAATGTACACAGTATCATCTTTATCACAATGCAGCGTCTCTGTCTCACCTGCTGGTTGGCTTTTTCTTAGCCAACCCTGCAGTGATGTGCTCCCCTTTCCTGCTTAGTTTGCCGACCACAAAATTAGCAGCCTGTTTAAATAATGGGTTGCTTGTCTGTAAGCTAGTTAGCTGTCTGATTATTTAGGCTAAATGTGGCAAACTGAACATGTATTTATGAACATTTTTATTCAATTCATAAACGTTCATGGTGATCATTTGTTATACATCTCAATCTCACATTTTACGACAGCCGCGACAATCTTTCCACGTGCAGGCTCGGGTCAGGTGCCGGTCACCTGTATCAGCAGCGGGCACTGATCCCACGGCCCAGGGAAACCCGGGAAGTCTGGGCGGGAGGCGCTGTAAAGCACCCAGCTGGGGCGGCGTGCCACCTTCACCGGGCGGCCGTCCCGTCCTCACACCGTCCACGGGCTGAGCCTCTATCAGAAGGCCCCCGATCGACACCGAGCAAGCGGACTTCCGTACGCGCCCGCCGCGCAGACGGGGATTCGGCGCTGGGCTCTTCCCTCTTTGCTCGCCGCTACTGAGGGAATCCTCGTTAGTTTCTTTTCCTGCGCTTAGTAATATGCTTAAATTCAGCGGGTGGTCTCGTCTGATCTGAGGTCGTAGTCGGAGGCGGGCTCACGGAGCTCCGGTGACCGCCGCTCATGAACCGGTCCGGCTCACGGACATCCCACTCCCCCTTTTACTTTCACTCTCAGTGTCCGAATGGAAGTGAATGAGGCTGCTTTTATTTTAGGAAAAATGTTTTGAGTGGCGATTTTTGAACAATTTATTATTATTATTTTATTATTATTATTATGTTTTTGTTTTTTTTTTCCGACTCCGAAGGGCAACGTCAGTCTAGGACGGCACAGGGGCAGTTGCCCGGGCAACCTGAGCAACCCCCCTTGTGCACATCCCTGCTGAGGAGTGATTGTATCCATGTAAAGAATTCTGTTTCATTATAATTTTGTATTTGATATGGGAATGGAGAAAATAGAGGCACATTTATTATTCCACTTTTGGTCATTCCTTTGAAAGTGCTATTAAATAGTAATGTTTGCAGCAGCTCATATGTGACAGATGAAGATAAATATAGTGAATGTATGTGTGTATAATATGTATAACCTTAATAGGACTGGCTGAATGTAGACCAGTGGGTGACCTTTTGAACAACAGCACACTGCACACTGACAGGAGGAATAATGACAAATGATCAGAGAACCTAGTGTGCAATATATGTAACATAATGGTTAATATAATGTGAATCTTTACTGGTACAATCCACCCAAGTCACTTGCTATTTATTCTTTAACCTGTTCATATGGTGCATTGTGGACAGTCCATAATTATACCACTCATTGTACAAATAATATAATATACTTTACCTGCTGTTTAATCAATTTACTGCATTGTACTTAACCACAGAGAGACACTCACAGTACAATGTTTTGTAGCCTTATAGCTTAACTCTGTTTTTGTCTATTGTAAATCTTTATAGTATAATTTATATTGATCTTGATTTTCCTTCTGTTTTTAACATTTGAGTTGCAACATTGGAATTTCCCCATTTTGGGGAAATGATCTTATTTACATCATTGTAATTTCCCCATTTTTGAAGTGAACTTTATTGATCTCACACTGGAGAAATTCTTCTCTGCATTTTAACCCATCCTATATATATATATATATATATATATATATATATATATATATATATATATATATATTATTATTATTATTATTATTATTAGGAGCAGTGGGCGACACATTCCTGCGCCCGGGGACCATCTCCATGATCTTGCTTCGGCTTGGTCAGGACCTCAGCTGGAGGATGTACCTATGACGCATGTTTTGGGTTGATGGGGGAAACCAGAGTGCCTGGAGGAAAACCACCCAGACACGGGGACAACATGCAAACTCCACACAGAAAGGCCCAGGCGACCCGGGGACCGAACCCAGACCATGCATGCAAACCCCACACAGAACACACACAGAAAGGCCTGGGCGACCCGGGGATCAAACCTGGAACCTAAAAAAAATGGGGAAATGATCTTATTTGCATCATTCATTCATTCATCTTCTTCTGCTTTTCCATTTTCTGGGTCGCGGGGGCAGCAGTCCAAGCAGATCTGCTGCCCAGAACACAATGCACCAGCCCCCATGAATCCTCCCGTGGGTGGTGGGTCCACAGGGGGACGGCCCACGTCACAACTGGCCTTGATGTATCTTCTGCCATGGAGGCTACCAGTGTCCGCAGACACTGGGGGCGAGGTGGGGTTAAGTGTCTTGCCCAAGGACACAACAACAGCGCTCATCTGTGGGAGCTGGGATCACACACGATCAACCCATCAAGAGCGGGATTCGAACCGCCAACCCCAGAATCACTAGACAAACGCTCTACCAACTGAGCCCCTATTTGCATCATATCTTATTTATTTTACTGTGTACATGACACAATCTCAATTTTTCAAACTATGTCCTCTGTGTAATGTCCATCAAATTTTAAAGCCTGATTGTTGTCCAGTAATCAGGAAGTACAAGTTAGCATGCTAGTTGTTGATAGCATTATTATGACATAAAGTAAGTGCGGAATAGCTTTGGATGACTAGTTGTAGTTTTTCACACAGTTTGCACTGTGCTGTTTCCAGAGACAGGAACTTTCGAATGCAAATCAGTGATGTGTAAACAAGAGTACTGCATCCTGGGATATCAGCCTCAAATAAAGGCTACTGGTAATATAATGATACTCTATAAACAACTAGATCTAGGTATAAATTAATTACACTATAGTTTGTTTATCATGTTTTAAAATATCTGCTTCTGATTAAGATCCCATGACATGGCACTTCTTGATGCTTTTATATGGCGCCTTAATGGTTCCCTAATACTGTAAATGAATCCTTCTCCAAAATCAAGCCTCAGTGCATGAGAGAGCCTCATGAAGACAGTCAGAGTCATAAATATGTCTCTGAAACACTTTATTCTGGGCGTTGTTGCTTGAATGCAAATGAGGAGGACAGAGACAGGCCAGTGCAGCGGGTGGGGGTGTGGCCAAATACGTCGCTGTTTCCTGGATTAGCTGTGCGCTGTCACCCACTTCCGCGTTTTAAGAGCGGAGGAAGATACAAGATGCTTTCCATTAAAAAAAAAAAAACACATTTCCACAGAAAATAAAATGAAACCACTGCTGTTTCAGAGGTTCGGAGGCTCGGATAAAGGACATCCGAGCCTGGAAACACTCTCACGTGTCTCCAGACAAATAAAAAAACGCATCTCGCATTTCGTAGCTCGTTTGCGGTCCAAACTCTCTGGGCGTGATTTCCAGAGACGGGGGGTAGACATCCAAACGGGGGTGGAAACCTTTCCGCGAATGTGACGTCAGAAAGTTCCCTTGTTCAGAATCGCCCGTTTGGGCTGTCTTTTTTTCAAATGCGGAAAAGGATCGCAAATGCTCAGTTTACACATTTCACAACTTTTAGCCATTGGGGGGGGGGCCTAAACAGGGTAGGGGAGCTCACATTAACGTTCAAAAACCTCAGAAAGTGAAAATTTCATGCCATGGGACCTTTTAGCTAAAGCTAATCAGAAGTACATACTAATGTCTTATCTCTCCCTGAATCGTCCTACAATGCATGCCCACTGGTTCTCCAGCTGTTCCATTCTTTTTTAAATTCTTTTACCAAAATCCACCCATGACCTAAAATATTATGCTAATATTTGCCTTCCGGTAATCAGCAATTCATACTACTGACCCAGCTTTTACTCCAGATCAGGAGCGTTCTTTGACGGGGGCCACCTGGGCAATTGCCCGCGGTGGCACGAAGCAAAAAAAAAAAAAAAGCCACAGTGCGGTGCGCGGGCGCTCGGAGGCGCTGAGCAAGGAATATTGTAATATTATTGCAATATTGTGACCACCAGGGGGTGCTGGAGTGCACTTTTGCTTTCTTAAATAGCTGTAGGCCTACATGGCTATAATGTGAAATAATTGCGCCTTTGGTCTTTTTTATGTTCAAAAACTTTTTTTGTAATTATTGTTTATATTTTTTATTGCGGTACTCATTAAAACTGTACATTTGTTTTTGAAAGTAGTTGTTGTGAATTGAGTTTGTATGGACAACGGTCTTGTTTGTTTGTGGGTGGTGGGGCGGATGTTAGGGTTTGGTCGGAGGGGGGGGGGGGGTGGTGGTGGGGGTGGGGCAAGAGTGGCTTTTGCCCAGGGAGTAAATCACTCTAGGAACGCCACTGCTCCAGATTCCCTGTTTCATTTAACACTTATCCAAATTGACAACGCATGCTAACTTGTGACCTTTATTATGATCATAACACAGCACAAGATGCCCTCTACAAAGTATCTGCAGTGATCCTTTATAGCAAGTCTGACATGTTTCACTGTTAATGTATTCTATATGTGCCTGTACACCTCACATATACATAGCATCAACCTGTAGTTCATTTTTTCACTCTTCTCTACCGTCATTTAAACTTAAAATCATCAAGACTGAACCTCAAAGTGAAGCGATACCCCTGCATCTGCATAATAATATTCTATAATTACCCAAGGAAGAAAGATGATCCAGAATTTATGCTCTGGACTTCCTTCCTTCCCTTCTGTCGGTCTGTCTGTGCACACTCTGTTTGGGGAGATCTGATCCCAGCTGCTGATGAGATCCGATGTGTGAAGAGATGGTGAGGAGCAAGACTTCAAAAGGTGCACGGGGGCACGCAGCAGCGCAGAGGCTCAGCGCTGTGTGGCCATGTAAATTTCATGACATCTATCGGAGCAGCCATCGAAATCTTTTAAGCTTTTGCATAATATTTCAAACTGGTGTATAAAAGATTCACTGCATGGGGTTCATCTTTGCCACTGACAACCCATGTTTACTGAAGAGGGACTAAACATTAAATCAACTTTTGCTACTAATCTGTGCATGAGGTGCCCCATGTACATCTGTGTACACGGGGCACTGTCTACCCTGCCCTACAAACTGTGTATTTTGTCAAAATTTGTCTTATTTCAGGGAAATCTTGATGTGAAATTCTCAGTTTCTTTAGTGATTCAAAGGAACTATGAATGTTCTTACCATCCAAGCACAGATATTGTACATTTCTGTTGTTTTACTGGAGAGTTTCACACAACTCACAGATACAGACTGGAAACTTTCACAATTTCTCATTCAACACAAACTAGACAATAAAAGATCTCCCCAAATATGTCATCATCATCTTCTTCATCATCATCTTCTTCTTCTTCATTATCATCTTCTTCATCTTCTTCATCTTCATCTTCTTCATCTTCTTCATCTTCATCATCATCTTCATCTTCTTCATCATCATCATCATCATCATCTTCATCTTCTTCATCTTCATCATCATCTTCATCTTCATCTTTTTCTTCTTCATCATCTTCTTCTTCATCATCATCATCATCATCATCTTCTTCTTCTTCATCTTCATCATCATCTTCATCTTCTTCATCTTCATCTTCTTCTTCTTCATCATCATCTTCTTCATCATCTTCTTCTTCATCATCTTCTTCATCATCTTCTTCATCATCATCATCTTCATCATCATCATTATCTTCATCATCATCATCATCATCTTTTTCTTCATCATCATCTTCATCATCATCATCTTCATCTTCATCATCATCATCTTCTTCTTCTTCATCATCTTCTTCATCATCATCTTCATCATCTTTATCATCTTCTTCATCATCATCATCTTATATTATTATTATTATTCATCTTCATCTTCTTCATCTTCATCAGCTTCTTCTTCTTCATCATCATCATCATCTTATTATTATTATTATTATTCGTCTTCATCTTCTTCTTCTTCATCATCATCATCATCGTCATCTTCATCATCTTCTTCATCATCTTCTTCATCATCATCTTCTTCATTTTCTTCATCATCATCTTCTTCATCTTCTTCATCATCTTTATCATCTTCTTCATCATCATCTTCTTATTATTATTATTCATCATCTTCTTCTTCATTATCATCATCTTCATCGTCATCATCATCATCATCTTCTTCTTCATTATCTTCATCTTCTTCATTTTCTTCTTCATTATCTTCATCGTTTTTTTCTTTATGTTAATCTGTGTGGGTTTCCTCCTAAAAGTGTCGTGTGGTAACACAGTTTGTGCTCAGCCCGGTTCTGCTCGCGTTCTGGAGCTCAGGTAATTTGGTCTGGTGAGTTCGCGGGAACTCGTAATAAAGGTTGTTTTTCTTCTCAAAACAAAACATTTTTCTGAAAGGTGATATATTTGCATCCCAAACAGTTGTCCACGAAACATCCAGCAGCGTATTTTCACATTCACATATCTCATCTCGACTCGTATCACTGCGCTCACGTTAGCTCCTGTTGCCTGTTCACTTGTAAACTTCCCCTTACGGTAGACCGCATCCGTCGTTCACTTCTGCTAAAGGTTAACAGGCTAATAATAAGTAATAGGCGCGCAGTGATACGAATCGAGACGAGATATGCGAATGCGAAAATACCCTGCTGGATTTTTTATTTAGTCACCTGCCCAGGGACTACAGATGGAAATGAGCATTCTTGCTATAATCTGGCATATTTACACTTCTGCTGCAGATGTTCATTAAAGGAAAAGTAACGTTTTTTACAATCTGAGCCTTATTTCGGGAATAAAACAAGTTGTTTTACTCACCCATAGCAATTTGGTGTCATATGGAGCACTTCCAGAGATGTTTTAGATTTGCGATCTCCATCATGTGAGTTCTCGGGGCACATGTTTGCGGTCTCCAAATAACACAAACTTTTGCACTTTTCAAATCATAGAAGCCCGATGTCTTATCCTACGATTTCGTGTGGTCAAAAGTGGCCTGTAATCCGAGATTTAGCCATAGTTTCGAGTAGATGAGGACGCCAGTGCGCATGTGCGGACTGTGCTCTCAGCTCCCGGGACCCAAACATGAAACGCAATGCTGTAAACTATGGATAAATCTCGGATTACAGGCCACTTTTGCTTCAAACGAAATCGTAGACTAAGACATCGAGCTTTTATGATTTGAAAAGTGCTCAAGTTTGTGTTATTTGGAGCCCGCACGGGGCATATTACATGCTTGGGGAATATATTATATGCCCCGAGCTATGGCTAGAAGTCGCGCTAGGCTAACCGCAAATCTAAAACATCTCTGGAAGTGCTCCATATGACACCAAAGTGCTATGGGTGAGTAAAACAACTTGTTTTATTACCGAAATAAGGCTCAAATTGTAAAAAAACGTTTCCTTTAAAGGTCCCATGACATGGTACTTCTTGATGCTTTTATATGGCTCCTTAATGGTTCCCTAATACTGTAAATGAATCCTTCTTCAAAATCAACACTCTGAGAAACAGAGATAAGATGAGAAAGAGTATTTTTTCTCTCTCTGAACAGGCCATTATGGGTGTTGTTGCTTGAATGCAAATGAGGAGAAAAGAGCTGGCCAATAGTAGAGGGTGGGGGCGTGGCCAAACGCTCCACTCTCGCTCTAGCTCTCAGCTGATCCATTTCCTTGTTTTTGCACGGGGGGAGAGATTTGAAGCGTTCCATTGAAAAATAAACACATTTCCACAGAAAATAAAATTAAACCACTGCTGTTCAAAGGTCCAGAGGCTCAGATAAAGGACTTCCGAGCCTAGAAACACTCGGACGTGCCTCCAGGCAAATAAAAAAACACATTTCGCATTGCCTAGCGCATTCGCAGTCCAAACTCTCTGGGTGTGATTTACAGAGACGCTGAGTACAGACAGACGGGGGTGGAACTGCATTTGCATTTCTTTTTTCGATCTGACGTCAATAAGGTGCCTTGTTCAAAATCGCCCGTTTGAGCTCCGATTTTTTGTAACGCAGAAAAGGATCGCAAATGCTCAGTTTAGACATTTCGCAACTTTTAACCATGGGGGGGGCTAAACAGGGTAGGGGAGCTCACATTAACGTTCAAAAACCTCAGAAAGTGAAAATTTCATGCCATGGGACCTTTAATATGCACTGTCCCTGTTAAAAAAATAAAGAAAAAAATATACATCTGTAATGTTGGGCAATAAAGCTAAAAAGTACAAAGTCCCTCATCATCATTAGTGGTATCATCCACTATTCCTGAGGGAGATTTGTACTTCATGTCAGTATTTAATATCCAGATATTGCAGTTGGTCTGGTGCACTCTTTCTCCAGTACCTTCCTCAGTTACATTCTTCCTGAACATTACATGAACTACGATTGAACCTCGACTTCCTCTCCGTTCGTCTGTTCCCTCGTCTAATCAGACTGAATCATGTGCTATCCATTTTGTACTTTGTACAAACTGTCTCTACAAGTCTTAGTTATTTTTCTTTCTTTATCATGACTTGAAGCTGTTAAACCTCAGACCTCGACTCTCGCTGGTACCACAGTGGAAAGCTAAAAACACGGATTTGCTTGTAGAATAGATTTACTTTTAATTACATTTTTTATTTTTTCACAATGCAATCTTCAAAAACTGTTTGGTTTTTCCTTGATGACTAATTTTCTGGGTGGCTCCTGAACATCTGCAGCTGCTTTAAAACGATTCATTTGGTATTTTGGTGCATAGACTTTATGCCTAATTTGATTCTGAGCTCTTTTATTAAAAGTGAACTTGTTATTATTAGTTTTCCTTCTCTGATGAGTGGAGTGGATTTACTGGTGCACTGAATGGTCGTCTCTTGTTGGTCGCAGATGACACAGAGTGAAGGGCAGTAATGATATTAGTGGTCTGGTTGGACTGGGTGGTCTGAGGCTCTTGTGGAGACAGCTCTGTGGAAAAGGAAAATGTTTTGAAATGTACTCAGGGTTCTATTACAATGTTTTAAGAAGTTAAAATGGGGAAATGTTTTTGGTCAGATGATCTATATTGCAAAATAGTGAAAAGAAAACTGTCAGATGATTTCTGCTTAATTCGGTTTCCTAGAACGTGACATCCACTTCATTACGTCAACAAACTCCACCTGCTTTGTGACTATAGCTGCTTTGTTCAAAGACAGATATTACCCCCGAGCTGTCAGACTACTGAACTCTGGGTAATACTCTAAATAATACTGAACTCTCAATAATACTGCACTAAACTACTTTTCATTAAGCAAAATATGTTTACTGCTGCTGCTCTGTATGAATATATCATGTTTGTCACTACCTCACTGTAAACTACTGTTACCTGTGCAATAATCTGAGCAATACTTATACCATACTATGTGCAATACGAAATCCACATGCAACACCTACACCACACCATATTATGTGCAATCTGTGAAATACTTACACCTTATTTGATCTTTGACTTAATTCTACCTGCACGTTGTATTTTTATTACATTTTATTACATATTTTTATTATATTGTTTACTTCTTCCCCTGCACTTTTGCAACACTTTTTTACCATGTACTATTACTGCTGTTATTCGTGGCGCATAGGTGGTGTAGGTACCATGCACTTCCTCTTTTGGCTACGGCAGACCTCGAGGGTCACCCGGGCGCGCCGTAACGCGGACAGCTCGCGTACCCGCGCGCACCCGGCGCTGTGCGAGCCCTCGCCGACAACTACGGTATAAATAAAACGCGGTCCCGTTCACTGTTTTTTTTTTTCTTTTTGCATGAAAACACACATTCCCGATCATGTACCATGACACTCTACACATCAAATGAAACCTTACAGTCTCCTCTTTTTGAATATGCAATTCATTTCCCTGCACAACAATCACTCCCCGAGCACATGGGGCTTTTATACGGAAAAGCACAAAACGAGGTTAGCTTACCTTAGAATGCTTTGCACAGGTCAAACTCTGTATTTCACCATAAACTTGCTCTCAATTTGTCCGTAAGGATCCAGCAAATAAAATCCAGTAAAACAATTTAGTCCAAAACACGTGTTAGATCCATTACGACGTCTGATCCGGCAGCATGCTTGTCGTTTACCCAAAACCACGAGCCTTGCCGAAGGCGAAGGCGGAGCCCAAATGTCCTTCTGCGGCTCTCGTATTCAAAATGGCTGCCTCTGCATGGGGAAGATCCCCCTTTTATGTGACTATATCTAAGTCCAAAAGAATACTTTGATTTCATGATGGAAGTGAAAAGGCTTGGAAAACAATGTATTTTTGAATGGGTATCTTCAATTTCAGTAATTAACGGGTAAAAATCTTACACACTGTCCCTTTAAAGTCAGATCTACGTGACATCAAAATGTTTATTATTGAGGCAGTGATAGTGAAGGATTTTAAAACGAATCTTTGATGCTATTGGGCTAATTCACCAAGGCCCGGGGTGACCAAAAATGGGTCTGAGGGCCATAGTTTGGATACCCCTGATTGCAATGGATAGAACTATTGCTGATTAATCACTGACAATGTCCTGGAGACTTACCAAGTCATCTCACAGAAACAAGCAGGGACAAGACCTCGAAATAAAATTACCACGAGATTGCTCACACATGGGAAGAATTATCTGGTGAGATTTGTTTCCCCATATTTTTACATTTGTTTTGGACAAAATATGGTGAAGTGCTGATCAGTTACACTTGTTGAGACGTTGTAGTTCCAAAACGCAGTGCAATGAGATCAAAAATATTAAAGGGCCCATATTAGCCATATTTAGGCTGATTTCATCCCTCAAACAGAAAACACTCTTTTCCAACTTGTGATGTCATGTGGTAATCCAGGAAGAGCTCGAGTGTATTTTTTTTAAACTCCATACACCTTCACTAGAATCATTTTGGTGATTTCAGCCCTGGAATTGCCGATCTACTGAACAAAAGGTAAAAGGTAGCTGTAAATGTCATAGTTTAAAATAACTTCACATTTGGAGCCTCCACTTGCCTCAAATGGAGGAGTTCAAGTATCTCGAGTGAGGGGAGGTTGGAGCGTGAGATTGACAGGCGGATCGGCGCAGCGTCGGCAGTGATGCGGTCGCTGTACCGGACCGTTGTGGTGAAGAGGGAGCTGAGCCGAAAGACGAAGCTCTCGATTTACCGTCGATCTACGTTCCTCCCCTCACCTATGGTCATGAGCTCTGGGTAATGACCGAAAGGACGAGATCGCGGATACAAGCGGCCGAAATGAGTTTCCTCCGCAGAGGCTGGACGCTCCCTTAGAGATAGAGTGAGGAGTAGACCTGGTTCATTCCTGGTTTAGTCCTGGTTCAGCCCCGGTTTAGTCCCATTTTAGACCTGGTTCAGTCCTGGTTTATTCCCAGTTTAGACCCGGTTTAGACCTGGTTTAGACCTGGTTTAGACCTGGTTTAGTCCCAGTTTGGATCTGGTTTAGTCCCAGTTTAGACCTGGTTTAGTCCCAGTTTGGATCTGGTTTAGTCCCAGTTTAGACCTGGTTTAGTCCCAGTTTAGACCTGGTTCAGTTCTGGTTTAGTCCCAGTTTAGACCTGGTTCAGATCTGGTTTAGTCCCAGTTTAGACCTGGTTCAGTCCTGGTTTAGTCCCAGTTTAGACCTGGTTCAGTTCTGGTTTAGTCCCAGTTTAGACCTGGTTCAGTCCTGGTTTAGTCCCAGTTTAGACCCGGTTTAGACCTGGTTTAGACCTGGTTTAGTCCCAGTTTGGATCTGGTTTAGTCCCAGTTTAGACCTGGTTTAGTCCCAGTTTGGATCTGGTTTAGTACCAGTTTAGACCTGGTTTAGTCCCAGTTTAGACCTGGTTTAGTCCCAGTTTAGACCTGGTTCAGTCCTGGTTTAGTCCCAGTTTAGACCTGGTTCAGTTCTGGTTTAGTCCCAGTTTAGACCTGGTTCAGTCCTGGTTTAGTCCCAGTTTAGACCCGGTTTAGACCTGGTTTAGACCTGGTTTAGTCCCAGTTTGGATCTGGTTTAGTCCCAGTTTAGACCTGGTTTAGTCCCAGTTTAGACCTGGTTTAGTCCCAGTTTAGACCTGGTTCAGTTCTGGTTTAGTCCCAGTTTAGACCTGGTTCAGTCCTGGTTTAGTCCCAGGTTAGACCCGGTTTACACCTCGTTTAGTCCCAGTTTGGATCTGGTTTAGTCCCAGTTTAGACCTGGTTTAGTCCCGGTTTAGACCTGGTCTGGTCGGAGTAGAGCTGAGGTGGTTCGGGTGTTTGTTCCGGACGCCTCCTGGTCGCCTCCCTCGGGAGGTGTTCCGGGCACGTTCCACCAGGAGGAGGCTCCGGGGAAGACCCAGGACACTCTGGAGGGACTATGTCTCCTGGCTGGCCTGGAACACCACGCCCCGGATAAGAGGAAGAACATGGATGGATGGAACTTTGGAGCCCGAGCCACACAACACAACACACAGTTAAAATGTACAGGTGTTTGTTAAAGTTAAAATGTCCGATTGTAGTTCTAAAAAAGATAAAATTCCAATGAGTAAAAACTGTGGGCATGTTCCTGTCTTTGAAGGCGCATAGGTTCACTAGACAGAGCAGCTTTCCAGTTCCATACGGTTCCCCGTGCCTACACCTCCTCACAGGGCTGTGGAAAACAGGCAAACGAACAGTTGATGGTTTAACAGATACAGGCACCATGTTTCAGCTCCACAGATCCTGTATGGGTGTGTCCCTTTACTTTGGGTATAGATCATCCATAAAAGGCACATAGGACAATAACAGCACAACACTTTCCTAAAGGAGTCAGGTGACCAGGTTCTGGTCAGAGTCTGTGACTGGCCAATGCAGACAGAACAGTCCGTTGTGATAGCGGTTCACACACAGGCATTGGTTCATGCTACAGAAATAAAAACATACAATCGCTACTAGCTACACGGCATCTGCCCTCCCACTTTTCCCCCATCCTGACATTAATTTGACAAATAACTTGAAAACTTCTGCTTAAGGTGGAACAAAGCTTTTTGAACTTTGGAGATGTAGACAGCCTAATAATAAAGATTACTCAAACATGTGTGAATGAGACAAAACACAACAGGATTTGTTTTTGACAAGGTAACAGCATTCTAACCTGTCTCAAAGCTCGATTTTGTGTCATATGGGACCTTTAACCTCCTGGGACCTGAAGAAAAAAAGTGTACCTAAATTATTATTATTATTATTATTATTATTTTAATTTTCTATTTGGAGGTAAATGAACACCTTAGCATTTCCATTTTGTTCATTTTATTTTTATTCATAATGTCATAACATGTCCTCTGTAATGGACGTCGGGGACATTTTGGTGTTAAAGCCACAGTGTGTAGGATTCGTGGCGCATAGGTGGATGGTGCTATTGCACTTTCTGTTTTAGCTACGGCAGACCTCGACCTGTATAAATAAGACGCGGTCCCGTTTTTTTTTTTTTTCTTTTCTCATGAAAACACACATTCCCGATCATGTACCATGACACTCTACACATCAAATGAAACCTTACAGTCTCCTCTTTTTGACTATGCAATTCATTTCCCTGCACAACAATCAGTCCCCGAGCACATGGGGCTTTTATACGGAAAAGCACAAAACGAGGTTAGCTTACCTTAGAATGCTTTGCACAGGTCAAACTCAGTATTTCACCATAAACTTGCTCTCAATTTGTCCGTAAGGATCCAGCGAATAAAATCCAGTAAAACAATTTAGTCCAAAACACGTGTTAGATCCATTACGACGTCTGATCCGGCAGCATGCTTGTGTTGTTTACCCAAAACCACGAGCTTTGCCGAAGGCGAAGGCGGAGCCCAAATGTCCTTCTGCGGCTCTCGTATTCAAAATGGCTGCCTCTGCATGGGGAAGATCCCCCTTTTATGTGACTATATCTAAGTTCAAAAGAATACTTTGATTTCATGATGGAAGTGAAAAGGCTTGGAAAACAATGTATTTTTGAATGGGTATCTTCAATTTCAGTAATTAACGGGTTTTTTGCCTGATGAAGGCCTAGGGCCAAAACGAAGTAATTAACGGGTAAAAATCTTACACACTGTCCCTTTAAATCCACGTGAAGTTAACAACCTAACAAAAACTTTTTTTTGATGACCAACATCTCTGACAAGCTTCTACAGTCGCCTCCCTTTTAATTTCTTATTTTTTTATTTTTTTTATATATTATATATTTTTTTTTTATTTATTTATTTGAGTATTTATTTACATATTTTTTATGTATAATTTATTATTATTATTATTAATATTATTATTTTTTTTTTTTTTTTTTATTTATTTTTTTTTTTAGATTTTTTTTTTTATCATACTGCAGCCAACCTAGAGTCTCAAAACAATTAAAAGACCGACTGGTTAACTCTTTGTCCACTATAAAGGACACAAATGAATGGGCGGGTCTCAGGAGGATAATTATATAAAATAAATAAAAAATGGTGAGATCAAAATTGTGAACTGGATCAGACAATTCATTTATATAAATAATGTCAAAATCTCTGAAAAGTCTGATTCTCCTGGACCTAATCTCGTGTCTTTTCTTATTTTGTGTATAAACTGTCTCGTCTCACCTAGAAACAAACTAAAAACAGCCAAGGTAACTCATCAGTGTCCTGGAGCTAACCACTCCGCCAGTCCATCTGGTATTCCTTCACTAAAAATACCCATGCCTTTTCGGCTCTGTCAGCGGGGTTATGTGAGGTAGTGCCGGCCGAGTTCGGAATAACTCCAACGTTGCTAGGGGAAATGGAAAAAGTTTTTCTTCAATAGCTAACTGGGTTACTCCGAGCCCTATCCATATAATGTTAATTGCGCGGTAATCACGTCATCCTGCTGTGTTTGTTTAGCTGAGCTTGTTAAATAGCGAAACTACAATACACAGATTCAAATTTACATGGACGCAGTGTGGTGCTGACTACCTCCATGTGTGCCCCGGCTATTTTGCATTTCCCTTTTGATTAAGCCTTGATAAATATACCCATACATACGCCAACTTAACATGCACGCAAACAGCTACGTGCTTTTTTTCCCTCCACGCGGCGTCAAACCATCGCTCGTCCCCTGAGGTCTTTGGCTCGGCGGTGCTGTAATTAGGAGCGACCTCGAGGCATCATTTGCAAGTGCACGCGCAGAAATCCCTCAAAAACCCAAACAGTATGCGTCTTGTCGTGATCCTGCCTTAACTACCTGAGCTACGCTGTGATGTGCTGTCTGCTAATTGGCTACGGTTAAACTATTGTATCTTGCCATTCACAGCGGGTTTCCGAGCCAGTTTCCGAAGCCTTTTCTCATAGGCACCTTTCATATGGAGACGGAGAGAGAAAACGCTATCGCTAACATATCCCCTAGTTAGCTCATTAGCAGACGGGGAGTCAGCACTTGGCCGGTTCTCTCGTAAACAAAGTTGGAGGGTGTTCATGAAGTTAAGAGTGTAATTACATGTGTAGGAAGAGAGCGAGGGATGGGTGGACTGCTGTCAGCACACAGAGGCTTCTCACAGCGAAAGGGCCCCAGTGCTGTTTGAAATTATCAAGGGAGAAGGGAGACACTGTGTTCTGTTTTGTCTTTGGGATATATAAAGGATCGTCTTCCCAGTGGAATCAGAATAAGATGTACTTTTAGTGTTTTCTGCAACTTTGGTTCTTTAAAATACAACTCTGGAAAACAATAAGAGACCACTGCAAAATGATCCGTTTTTCTGATTTTGCTACTTATAGGTAGTACTCGAGTTGAGGCGGGATGGGGGGGGTGGCATCCCCCCTGTGGGAAAAAATAGTCAAAATCATCCCTCTTCTAAAACAGTCATCCCTTCTTCCATCGCTTCTGGCATTTTATCAATCAGGCATGAAAATCCCTCACCTTTTAGCGAAATTCGCCGTCTTTAAGTCAAAATAACCAGTGCCAAGAGCCAATCATAGGCCGAACTGCGCTCCAGCTTCCAATCATGTTGCAGCATAATTACGCACCGATCGCGCTCCCGCCAATCATGACGATTACCGCTGTTGTGTTTGCGCCTGTTCGCCGATCAGCTGTGAGCGAGCCCCGTGATATTTACGTGGCATTTCCAAGAGAAGAAGCATTGCTACGTTAATGCTACGTAAGAAGGAGCTCTCGCCTCGGGACGCAGGCAGTGGCGTTCCTAGAGTGATTTACTCCCTGAGCGAAAGCCACTCTTGCCTTCTAAACCAAGACTAAGCCAGGACTAAAACAGGTCTAAACCAGGTCTAAACCAGGACTAAACCAGCTAAACCCCCCGGAAAATATGTCACATAAATGTAAAATTTCACCATCCCCCTTGGTTTCATTTTACAACTCGACTACTACTTATAGCAGGGATGAAAGAGTTCCGTTTTTTAGCGGATCTCTGCTTTTTTTTCAGCCGCAGGGTAATTTTTTTTTTTTTTTTAATATCTGTGCAAATTCGTTGAGAAAGATTTTGGGTGTATATATATATATGTATAGTTGTGTTTAGGGTCGCCAACCGTCCCCTAAAAAACAGAATCGTCCCGTATTCAGAACAAAAGTACGTGTATCTCGTATTAAACTTCGTATTAAACTGTTCGTATTAAACACGGGCGCGAGCCCGTGTCTGGAGCCGCGGACCGAGCGAGTGAGCGCAGCTCTCGCAACAGCGTGTACCATTGCCTGTACACAGGTTAAACTTTATAAAACATCCTATACCTCATCCTACCTGCCCGTACCTCACTTAACACGTCTCTCGTCGCTTTTTCACCTGTGCCTTTTAGCGCACATAAGCTCCTCCTCAATGCGGTCTGATTAGACGAAGTGCAAAGCAAAAACAAATCCAATATATACTACTAGTAGGCCTACCTGTTAATGAAATGTGAGTTTTTTTTGTACTTTTATGTACAGTTTTACTTTATTGCTAACATATAGCATATAGAAATCCAAATTTCAGAAATTAAAAATTTTCCACCGGGGGGGGGTGCGCCGTGACTTTCCGCTTTTTTCATGATTGGCCACTTTCATCCCTGTTATAGGTTTGTGTTTGGGCAAAAGGAACATTTTTGTTTGAGTCTATAAACTACTGACAACATTTCCCCCCAATTCCAAATAAAAATATTATCGTTTATATCAGTGTTTCCCAACCAGGGGTACAAGTACCCCTAGGGGTACGCGAGCACACTGCAGGGGGTACTCTGCAGTGTCGCTGCCAGGCGCAGGGGGAGATTATTTAGAATTTTTAAATTCTAATTTGAGTAAATTTGAGTTTAGTTTAGTTTAGTTTAGGGCCCGTTTACACGAGAACGCTTACGGGTAAAAACGACAAAATATTTAATCGGAAGTGCCTTTCGTTTACACGGTGACGGCGTTTTTGGGGCCTAAAAACGCAAAAATCTGAAACCACCCTCCAGAGTGGAAAAGTTAAATACGCTCCGCTGTAGCGTCTCCGTGTAAACTGCCCAAGACGCAAAACTGGTCAGATCTGCTCACGTCGCGTACGCGTTTACGTCACATAGATGCGGCATACCTAGATACCACGGATGTTCAAGCTGCGCTAGCAGCTCTAGTCAACATACAAGAGTCATTTCAACAACTGTCTAAATCGCACCCACACACGTCTACGGCGTGCAAGTCTTTCTCACACTCTCACAGCCACACAGACGCATGAGGCACTTCAAATGTAAAACCCGATGTGATTTTATATTTTCTAATTCACTGTAATCCTCCTGTAATGTCACTATTTTCAGTACAATATTCAAAAACATGTAAACAAAAATACAAGTCACTGAAATGTTTGGAGCGGAACTTAACAACTCATTTAAAACGCAACTAGAACATTTTATTTTGAAGTTTCTCTTTTCCGGTACAGTCGTGGTTAGAAATGTAACTTGACGCTGTTGTGATGGGGTTTTTTTTTTTTCCACTCCAGCGCCTCCCTTCGCTGGCTTTTGCGTCCACTTTTGCGTCTTCGTGTAAACGCGGATAAAAAAATTGAAGACGAGACGCTACTTTTGCGTCTTCTGTTTTGATCGTCGCCGTATAAACGTAGCCTTAGTTTAGTCTTTATTTGAAAAGGGACAATGTACAGAGAAATTAAGCTCATAGAACAAAGCTGATCTGCACCAGATTATAGCTACATAACCATCTGCAGTCCCTGTTACATTAAAAATTACAGTGAAAAATCTCAATCAACAATGAGAAACATTCACACTGACACATTCTCAGTTAAAGAAAAGAGAGAAAATGCCTGAGAATTAAATTATCAAATTAAGGAGATGAAATAAAATGATTTTCATTTAATAATCTGTTGTGTCACCTTCTACTTTTGGAGAATTATCAACACGTATGAGTGAGGGGTACTCGAGGTGTGAGTGAGGGGGAACTCGGGGTATGACAAAAAGGCTCAGGGGGAACACAAGACAAAAAAGGTTGGGAAACACTGGTTTATATTATTGTTCACTTAAGAAGAGTTCACAAATCAACATTTGGTGCAATAATCCTTATCACAGCTTTCATGCATCTTGGCCTCCACAAGTCTTTACATTGTTCTTGGGTCCTAGTTTAGACCTAGTTTAGATCTGGTTTAGTCCTAGTTCAGACCTGGTTTAGTCCTGGTTCAGACCTGGTTTAGTCCTAGTTTAGACCTGGTTTAGTCCTAGTTTAGACCTGGTTTAGTCCTAGTTTAGACCTGGTTTAGTCCTAATTTAGACCTGCTTTAGTCTTGGTTCTGACCTGGTTTAGTCCCAGTCTTTCACATTGTTCTTGGGTGACTTTATTCCACTCCTGGTGCAAGAACTGAAGTAGCTCAGCTTTGTGTTTGTTTTGGAATTCAACAGACGCTGGAATGGAATGGCTGTAATACAGTGGTACCTCACCTTACGAAATTAATTCGTTCCAGAAGTGGTTTCGTAACGTGAAAAATTCGTAAGTTGAGTAGCTATTTCAATGGAAAAAGCCTGATTCGTTCCAATGCCCCGATCCAAGTTTTTTTTTTTTTTATAGTGTAACTTTTTTTATAGTGTAACATTGTGTTCTGTGTGTTTCTCACATTTTGTCTCTCGTTTAAACACTCAAACTTTCATAGATTTTCAACAAAATGTATTAACAGTGAAGTGTGGGAGAAAGGGGGAGGGGGGAGAAGACTGCGCTCTGACACGTGTGATAGCACACATGACCCGGCGCGGAGCTGCCAGCAGGTCTAGACCAAGGTCTAAACCTGGACTGGACCAGGACTAAACCAGGACTAAACCAGGACTAGACCAGGTGGATTAAAGCGCCGCGCGTGGGTCTATTTCCTGGTTTCGTTTCGAGTCACAGCTGAGGCGAGCCGCTGCTCTAGACCTGCCCGCGTAAGGTGCTGACAGAGCGGCCTGGATAGAACCATGAGGTCGGCCTCTTCAAGACCTCCAGGCCGGTGACCGGGACAATCCATGCCCGCTTAGGGAGCTCTTAAGGCGGGCTGGCAGTGTCCCCCTGGGGCCCTGGATGTCTGGGGCTCCGCGCCTGGAGTGGCCCTGGAGAGCATGCGAGCAGCGGCTCGCCTCAGCTGTGACTCTTAACAAAACCAGGAAATAGACACACGCGCGGCGCTTTAATCCACCTGGTCTAATCCAGGTCTAGTCCAGGTCTAGTCCAGGTCTAGTCCTGGTCTAGTCCTGGTCTAGTCCAGGTTTAGTCCAGGTTTAGTCCAGGTTTAATCCTGATTTAGTCCAGGTCTAGACTTGCTGGCAGCGCCGGGTCAGCTGTCACACATGCCGCTATCACACGTGTCAGAGCGCACTCTTCTCCCCCCTCCCCCCACACTTCAGTATTAATAATTCTGTTGAAAATCTATGAAAGTTTGAGTGTTTAAACAGAGACAAATGTGAGAAAAGTTTAAATCCAGGCTGAGAAAAGTGTATAATGTGTGTGGCTGAGCGCGCATTATTTGAATTTTTGAGATGTCGCGTTTCGTAACTTGAATTTTCTTTCGTATCTAAAGACCAAAATTTACCGTGAAGGCGTTTCGTAACTTGAAATTTTCGTTTGTTGGGTCATTCGTAAGGTGAGGTACCACTGTACATGTAGAGATGCTGATTTCACACAAAAAATGCAGTGGGCTCTTATTTTTTTCAGAGCTGTATAACCAAAATGTGTAAGAATGCTCTATAAAAAGCAACATGATTTGATGTCTGAATAATGATGATGAATGCTGCCATTGTGTCCTTGACACTTAACTCACCTGCACTGTTGTTTGAATGTGTGTGAATGATGATGTAAAGCGCTGAGTGCCTTGAAGGTGGAAAAACACTATCTAAAAATGTATCTCACTCAGACAGACCAGGAGGTAACAGTTGATATATGACACCAAGACCTGTGACAGCTCTGAGGACGGCTCACAGAGACCAGCCCAAACATGTCAAGTTAAATACTCCAATACAGCTCTGGAAAAAAATAAGAGAGCACTGCATCTTTTTCTGAAATCAGCATCTCTACATGTATTACAGCCATTCCATTCAGCGTCTGTGGAATTCCAACACAAACACAAAGCTGAGCTACTTCAGTTCTTGCACCAGGAGTGGAATAAAGTCACCCAAGAACAATGTGAAAGACTGGGACTAAACCAGGTCTGAACTAGGACTAAATCAGGTCTAAACTAGGACTAAACCAGGTCTGAACCCGGACTAAACCAGTTCTAAAGTAGGACTAAACCAGGTCTGAACTAAGACTAAACCAGGTCTGAACCAGGACTAAACCAGGTCTAAACTAGGACTAAACCAGGTCTAAATTAGAACTAAACCAGGTCTGAACCAGGACTAAACCAGGTCTAAACTAGGACTAAACCAGGTCTGAACCAGGACTAAACCAGGTCTAAACTAGGACTAAACCAGGTCTGAACCAAGACTAAACCAGGTCTAAACTAGGACTAAACCAGGTCTGAACTAGGACTAAACCAGGTCTAAATTAGGACTAAACCAGGTCTAAAGTAGGACTAAACCAGGTCTGAACTAAGACTAAACCAGGTCTAAATTAGAACTAAACCAGGTCTGAACTAGGACTAAACCAGGTCTAAATTAGGACTAAACCAGGTCTGAACCCGGACTAAACCAGGTCTAAAGTAGGACTAAATCAGGTCTGAACCAAGACTAAACCAGGTTTAAACTAGGACGCAAGAACCATGTGAAAGACTTGTGGAGAACATGCCAAGACACATGAAAGCTGTGATTAAAAATAAGGGTTATTGCACCAAATATTGATTTGTGAACTCTTCTTAAGTGTAAACATTAGTATTATGTTGTTTTAAAATGAATTTGATCTTGTTTCTTTGCATTGTTTGAGCTCTGAAAACATGGATCTTTTTTGTTATTTTGACCATTTGTCAATTTCTGCAAATAAATGCTCTAAACGATCATATTTTTATTTGGAATTTGGGGGAAATGTTGTCAGTAGTTTATAGACTCAAACAAAAATGTTCCTTTTGCGCAAACACAGACCTATAAGTGGTAAAATCAGAAAAACTGATCATTTTTTTCCAGAGCTGTAAGTTGCCTGACTAAAATAAAAGTTTACTACTTACTTACTTTGTAGTATATCTCTACTTCTGCTTAAAGTTACATTTCAGAACTTCTAATGTACATCAGTGCTTTGAGGTGAGGGTTCTGCTGTGGTAAAGCTAAAAAGAGAATGGCTGACGGTGACAGTGGTAGAAAGTTTATAAGGTAGAAAGTCAAACTGATACTTTAACTTCATATAAGAGTCTCCGTTCTGTGTCAAATCTCCTCTCCGAAAAAACCTTCCTTCCTTGCATTCAAATTACTCCTCTCATCTAAAGTCTTAAAGTCTTCTGTTACCTCTTTTCATGACATTGAGCTGAAAGAGAGTTAGCCTTCACACACCCTCCTCTCTCTTCTCCTCCACTCTCGTTCCCCCTCTCCACTTCTCTTTTGACAGCCCAGAGAAGAAGTCAAAAAGACAACCTGATCTGCAGCCTCTCCCAGCCCGCAGTAACCCCAGCTGGCTGTCTCCTGAGGCTGGCTCCTCTCTCTTCTGACACTGGTGGATTTCTTGGCTCTGGCTTTGTGGAGCTGCCTTTAGGGATGCGATTCAAACCGTCCTCGTGTGCACCCAAGACACAGGAAGAGAGAGGAGAGAGGGCTGTGGGCTGTTGTGAGTGTGTAGTCACAACAAAAGGGGGTGCTTCTCACATGGATGTCCTGCAGGCTCGGAGGAGTTTCATCACTTTCTGTCTGCTCAGCCAAATCTAGGTACATGTAACAACAAAATAATGGTGTTAATTGGATGTGATGTGTCAGTGGAGATGTCAGGCATGTTACTCTGATAAGAAAATGACAAAAATTACACAAATTAAAATTAATAAAATTCTACAGAAGTTTGCCTATGACAAGTGTGTGATACCCTTAAACCAGGGGTGTCAAACATGCGGCCCAGGGGCCAGATCCGGCCCTCCAAGACCTTTAATCTGGCCCTTGGCTGATTTTCTATTAAAGATCCCATGACATGGTACTTCTTGATGCTTTTATATGGCTCCTTAATGGTTCCCTAATACTGTAAATGAATCCTTCTTCAAAATCAACACTCAGTGCATGAGAAACAGAGATAAGATGAGAAAGAGTATTTTTTCTCTCTCTGAACACTCCATAATGGGAGTTGTTGCTTGAATGCAAATGAGGACAAAAGAGCTGGCCTATAGTAGAGGGTGGGGGCGTGGCCAAACTCTCCGCTCTCGCTCTGAGCTCTCAGCTGATCCATTTCCTTGTTTTTGCACGGGGGGAGAGATTTGAAGCGTTCCATTGAAAAATAAACACATTTCCACAGAAAATAAAATTAAACCACTGCTGTTCAAAGGTCCAGAGGCTCAGATAAAGGACTTCCGAGCCTAGAAACACTCGGACGTGCCTCCAGGCAAATAAAAAAACGCATTTCGCATTGCCTAGCGCATTCGCAGTCCAAACTCTCTGGGCGTGATTTACAGAGACGCTGAGTACAGACAGACGGGGGTGGAACTGCATTTGCATTTCTTTTTTCGATCTGACGTCAATAAGGTGCCTTGTTCAAAATCGCCCGTTTGAGCTCCGATTTTTTGTAACGCAGAAAAGGATCACAAATGCTCAGTTTAGACATTTCGCAACTTTTAACCATGGGGGGGGGGGGCTAAACAGGGTAGGGGAGCTCACATTAACGTTCAGAAACCTCAGAAAGTGAAAATTTCATGCCATGGGACCTTTAAAGGACCATAATTTTGACTGTTGACTTATTTATTTATTTATTTATTTATTTCAGGGACAGTGCACATTAATAAACATTTGCATGTAAATATGCCAGAATTAGCCTGAGGGCTATTTTTCATCTGTTGTCCCGGACAGGTGTAACATGTCACTGTGACACTCTCATCAGCAGATGCCAAGTTTCAGCAGAAAAAAGAAAAGCATGACTAAATTCTGTGAAATGCACAAGTTAATGTTAAAACATTGTGCTGAAACTGCATTTTTCTTAAAGTTTCAGGTTGTTCATATTATAATATTTTGTAAAAGAAAGAGTTCATAAAATAAAAAAGACTTCTGTAATAGATTTGTGTTTCTCTGCACAAATATTTGGACTTATTGCTGCTTTTGGGGTATATACACCATGAGTTTTCTGATCCGGCCCCTTTGGGATTAAAGTGGGTTGGATACGGCCCCCGGATCAAAATGAGTTTGACACCCCTGACTTAAACTATTTAAAAAATTTCAGCCACCTTGCTTTGTCTTAGTAAATTTGAGAAGTTCAGAAGATTTCAGGATCAAAGTTTCGCATTTGCTGCAACACGTCAAAACATTCATAGAGATACATTAACAAAAACAATGAAAAAAACGCTAAGAATCTTAAATTTCACCGATGGTCAAAATAACAAAAAAGATCCATGTTTTCAGAGCTCAAACAATGCAAAGAAACAAGATCAAATTCATTTAAAACAACATAATACTAATGTTTACACTTAAGAAGAGTTCACAAATCAATATTTGGTGCAATAACCCTTATTTTTAATCACAGCTTTCATGTGTCTTGGCCTCCACAAGTCTTTACATTGTTCTTGAGTCCTAGTTTAGACCTGGTTTAGTCCTAGTTTAGACCTGGTTTAGTCCTGGTTCAGACCTGGTTTAGTCCTAGTTTAGACCTGGTTTAGTCCTAGTTTAGACCTGGTTTAGTCCTGGTTCAGACCTGGTTTAGTCCTAGTTTAGACCTGGTTTAGTCCTAGTTTAGACCTGGTTTAGTCCTGGTTCAGACCTGGTTTAGTCCTAGTTTAGACCTGGTTTAGTCCTGGTTCAGACCTGGTTTAGTCCTAGTTTAGACCTGGTTTAGTCCTAGTTTAGACCTGGTTTAGTCCTGGTTCAGACCTGGTTTAGTCCTGGTTCAGACCTGGTTTAGTCCTAGTTTAGACCTGGTTTAGTCCTAGTTTAGACCTGGTTTAGTCTTGGTTCAGACCTGGTTTAGTCCTAGTTTAGACCTGGTTTAGTCCTAGTTTAGACCTGGTTTAGTCTTGGTTCAGACCTGGTTTAGTCCTAGTTTAGACCTGGTTTAGTCTTGGTTCGGACCTGGTTTAGTCCTAGTTTAGACCTGGTTTAGTCCCCTTTTTATCCTGGTTTAGTCTTGGTTCAGACCTGGTTTAGTCCTAGTTTAGACCTGGTTTAGTCCTAGTTTAGACCTGGTTTAGTCCCCTTTTTATCCTGGTTTAGTCTTGGTTCAGACCTGGTTTAGACCTGGTTTAGTCCTAGTTTAGTCTTGGTTCAAATCTGGTTTAGTCCTAGTTTAGACCTGGTTTAGTCTTGGTTCAGACCTGGTTTAGTCTTGGTTCAGACCTGGTTTAGTCCTAGTTCAGACCTGGTTTAGTCCTGGTTCAGACCTGGTTTAGTCCTGGTTCAGACCTGGTTTAGTCTTGGTTCAGACCTGGTTTAGTCCTGGTTCAGACCTGGTTTAGTCCCAGTCTTTCACATTGTTCTTGGGTGACTTTATTCCAGTCCTGGTGCAAGAACTGAAGTAGCTCAGCTTTGTGTTTGTGTTGAATTCCACAGACGCTGGAATGGAATGGCTGTAATACATGTAGATGCTGATTTCAGAAAAAAACGCAGTGGACTCTTATTTTTCCCAGACCTGTACGTTCTATTTTAGAGGTATTTTATGTGCATACCAGAAGAGTCGTCAATTTAACTGTTTTTTTTTCTTTCCATTTAAATTATCACTATCATCATTACACCACAAATTGCTTGACTTTGGCAGCTAATAAATTACTTTTTCCAATTCTAATTAAAAGTTAATTTAAAATGAGCTAATGCAGTGCCCTGATGTGACAATGCGGATTATGATTGAAGGCACGTCGTACAGTAGTTCTAATTGCATTGATTCAAGACTTTTCCATTTTCACCCTCTTCATATGCCGGTTACAGAGCTATCTTCCAAATCTATCTTTATTTTATTTCCCAGACTATTTGATCCAGATGGCCCCTGTGCTGTAGTTAAATCAAACACAGAGGAATCGTGACTTTCGCTTCGTTTTCAGACGGATTACTGAGGGTTTGCTTGTCTTTGAACATGTGTTTATTATCGATCCTCGTGTAAGTTTGGAGATGGTGATAAGCTCTAAATGTAACATGGCATTGGACACTGTTGGATCATTTTCACATAATACAGAGGATATGTTTGTACTCTTTTTGGTTATAAAGTTTGTGCTGAATAGGCAGGTATACCTTCCTCACAGTTGTAAAAAAAATGGGTGCATCCATGTGGTGTTGGAGAGGACATGAAAGGAGCATAATTTCTACTCTCAGTACTCTCACTTCACACCCAAACCCAAAACATCCTCTAGTTACAAAGCCTGACAAGTGCCCTCTGCTTCTCAAGGCTTCTCCAGAATCACTACATTTTTTTTCCTTTATCAGTATCTGTATGTTACCACCAGTGGCGTTCCTAGAGTGATTTGCGCCCTGGGCGAAAGCCACTCTTGCCGCAAACATGCATCAACAATCACATCAGGGGAGTTTAACTAATACAACATCATCATCATGAAGTCAAACTTGAAGACTAGTCGATAGCATACCTTTTTCTTTTGCTCGCTTCTGCTCCTCTTCTTTCCGTTTCTTTAGAAATTGGGCACCTGATGGCTTCAATCTTTTTCGGTCCATCACCGCGACTGTTTTGTCATACTGTACACCGTGACCTCCTCAAGACACTGACCGAAATCTGAATGATTACCCCCCCTGGCCCCTCCCCCTAAAACAAACTCTGTATACTGTACTCACAGCGTTGCCTAGCGCGAGAGGTCAGAGTCAGACTGTCCTACCTGAACCATTTCGCGCTACTCTGTCTTCACGTAACTCTCTTCACTATCTTCTGTCTTCACGTAACTGTCTTCACGAGCCAGCACCAGCCCCCCACCCCCTGCACAAGGATCCGCGTGGATCCTTGCTCCGCGCCTCCGCGCGCCGCGGGCGCCCGATGGCGCTAGGGGCAATTGCCCAGGTGGAACCCGTCAAAGAACGCCCCTGGTTACCACATTATTCATCAAACAACACCAATCAACACCAACCAAAAATGAGGAAATCCCGGTGACACTTTAACTGAAAAGATTACCATAAAACAACACTGTAACTGAAATATTAGGAAACAAGGACAAGGCTCAAAGGAAGATGACCATGCTTACAGTATCAAAACTCACTGTGATGGTCCAAAAAGCTCCTAGACAAAAGTCCTTTATGGGTTTATCTTGTGAATGTAACCAGTCAAAGGCTTTTAAAAATATTTCACAGTAAGTTTTTATGTCTGTAAACATGGTCATCTTCACTGTTTGTTGGTGTTTTTTCTTTTTGCGCAGAGCATTACTCAATATTAATCATAAAATACCTCCATCATGTCATGACGACAGCCTGGATATTGTTCATATTATACTTCTTTCAAAACAGATGTGCGCTTTTCCACTTACATGAAAGTTCTGTGAGGATCAGTCTGGAACCTTTGAGCTGCAATCAGACTGGATATCCCCCGTCTACCTCCTGACGCACGCACCACCATGTTTTCTGAAGATGTGGTTTGACTTTAGAAAAGTGAGTCAGCTCTTCCCCACTGGCCACCACAGAAGGACACTTATCTCCCAGTTAATTCTCAACATATGCACCACTCACTGCATTTACATACACCAGAGTGCACCAAACAACTCCATTCAAATCGCAGTCTACACGCAGGTCAAACAATCAATAGGTGTGAATGGGGGGCTGCGAGACATTCAGGGTGTATCGTAAATTGGCCTTGGCACTAATACTTTGCAGCTACAATTGCTAAAGACAGCTATCATTCATAATCAATCAATCAAACAATATTTATAAAGCGCTTTTCATACAAAATGTAACACAAAGCGCCTTACAGTGGTTAAGGATTAGAAGATTGACTTTTATTGATCTCGCACAGGAGAAGTTGTTTCTACATTTGACCCGGGGACCATCCCCATGATTTTGTTTTGTTATTTAGTCTTGGTCTGGCCCTAAGCTGGAGGATTTTACCTGGAGCATGTTTGGGTTGGTGGGGGAAACCGGAGTGCCCGGAGGAAACCCACCCAGACATGGGGAGAACATGCAAACTCCACACAGAAAGGCCCGGGCGACCCGAACCTTCTTGCTGTGAAGCATGAGTGCCACTCAGCCACCGTGCTGCCAGAGGAAGAAAAAAATAAAAATAAATTAAGTCACGAGCGTCTGAAGTTTACTTGGAAGCCAAAGATACTTGAGGTTATTTTCAAGATGGATTATTTAGTTTGTGTAAAAACATGCAGAAGGTAAGTGCTTTGTGATGTCTGTGCTGTTTTCTCAACTGGATTTAAACCCATTAATTACTGAAATTGAAGATACCCATTCAAAAATACATTGTTTTCCAAGCCTTTTCACTTCCATCATGAAATCAAAGTATTCTTTTGGACTTAGATATAGTCACATAAAAGGGGGATCTTCCCCATGCAGAGGCAGCCATTTTGAATACGAGAGCCGCAGAAGGACATTTGGGCTCCGCCTTCGCCTTCGGCAAGGCTCGTGGTTTTGTGTAAACAACACAAGCATGCTGCCGGATCAGACGTCGTAATGGATCTAACACGTGTTTTGGACTAAATTGTTTTACTGGATTTTATTCGCTGGATCCTTACGGACAGATTGAGAGCAAGTTTATGGTGAAATACAGAGTTTGACCTGTGCAAAGCATTCTAAGGTAAGCTAACCTCGTTTTGTGCTTTTCCGTATAAAAGCCCCATGTGCTCGGGGAGTGATTGTTGTGCAGGGAAATGAATTGCATAGTCAAAAAGAGGAGACTGTAAGGTTTCATTTGATGTGTAGAGTGTCATGGTACATGATCGGGAATGTGTGTTTTCATGAGAAAAGAAAAAAATTAAAAATAACCGGGACCGCATTTTATTTATACAGTAGCGGCGCGCGGCTCGTGCGCGGGTACGAGAGCTGTCCGCGATACGGCGCGCCCGGGTGACCCTCGAGGTCTGCCGTAGCTAAAACAGAAAGTGCAATAGCACCATCCACCTATGCGCCACGAATCCTACACACTGGGGCTTTAACTAAATATTTTTTGGCTTGTCCGATGTTAAATATGAATCAGATGTGAGCCACAGCACAAATAAGCACAGCTGATGGAGGTGATGGAGGGACTCTAGTTTGTCATCACTGATTATTTCAAATGTGTGAGTCCATGTCCAAACACATGTCTAAATGATGTGCCAAATGTAACTCTGACTCTGTTACATGCAGGGGGCATCTCAATCAATCAAACAATATTTATAAAGCGTTTTTCATACAAAAATGTAACACAAACATCTGTCAGATTTGAAATACGATTTCTCAATTGAAGTTCCCAAACTGCTCCAAAATGTCCCAGTAATCTCCGTGCAGCAAACAAGGCTAAATATCTCTTAGTTTATGTCAGCATCCACTGGAAAATGGACAAGTTATCCAGTTTTTGGGAATGCTTGTCAGAAGAGTGTCTTCTTTTCATAAATCATCATTTGAGATAAAATTGGAATTTGCGTTTTCACTGCCAGAACTCTGTGGATTCCAGTGTTTCCGAGACAGTGAAATTATGGTAATTTTCCTTATGATTTATGTCGGAGTTGTCCAGAGCAGAGATCGTTTGAGGACATACAGGCATATGTGCATTCCTGTACAGTGACCACACGATATAACAGCAGCGGAGAAAGGCCGTGTCAGATTAAATGTACAGAAACACATTCAGAAACATACGACTGTTCAATTATTCAGTTACTCTTTTTTGATCAGTTATAATCTTGCTTCCTCATCATCATAATCACATTGTAATCTGCTCACCTGCCCTCTATATTTCCTCAATCATTCAGCCCGGGGGCCAGATCCCAGATCCGGCCCTCCCAGACCTTTAATCTGGCCCTTGGCTGATTTTCTATTAAAATATTTCAATTTTCTATAAAAATATTGGTAATTTTCTGCACCGCTTTTCTGCTATTCCCAGAGCAGCACAAATGAAGACTCGCCTCTTTCCAAACGCTCTTAAAGGACCATCGTTGTGACTGTTGACCGTGACACCCTCATCAGCAAAATGTCAAAAATGAGAAAAGTGGACACCGAGTGCAGGATTTTCCAAGAAAAATTGACTAATTCCTATTTGTTCACAGAGGTGAATGGGAAACCTGTACGCTCGGTGTGTTTGCAACAAGTGGCGGTGCTCAAGGAAAATAATCTCAAAGGGATATGCCACCCCCAGGTCAAACTTGGGCATCTCCCCACAGTCCAGAGACTAAAATAAGTGGTGGAAAGCGTTTTTCTGGTGACGCAGCCATTGTCCAGGTCTGTCAGCACTGACCGCCGCGGTATCTGCAGCTACTCCGCGTTAGACTGGAGTCTAACGTCGCCAGAGAAAGATTTCGGCCAAAAGGAATTAATTTGAAAAACACAGCCGAAGCACACACCACGCTGACAGGGGAATCCCTGTTACGCACCAGGAAGGGAGTTCCCCTGTTACGCAGCGTGGTGTGTGCTTCAGCTGTGTTTTTCCGCACTGAAAAATAGTTCCCACCCAAAATGACCAAGTCAAGCTCTCCGTGTTGATTTGCACATTTATTTGCACTCGATATGAATGCGCACTACACAGAAAGTAATTGGGAAAAGCATCGAGCAAATTAATTCCTTTTGGCCGAAATCTTTCTCTGGCGACGTTAGACTCCAGTCTAACGCGGAGGAGCTGCAGATACCGCGGCGGTCAGTGCTGACAGACCTGGACAATGGCTGGGTCACCAGAAAAACGCTTTCCACCACTTATTTTAGTCTCTGGACTGTGGGGAGATGCCCAAGTTTGACCTGGGGGTGGCATATCCCTTTAAACGCCACTACGAGACACTGATAATTCGAACAAAACAATAACTTGAACGGAGAATTGAGACAGAAGATAGAACGAATTATTGCTGGGACTGAAAAAACGTCAGTCTGTAATAGATTTGTGTTTCTCTGGACAAATATTTGGACTTATTGCTATTTTTGGGGTATATTTGCCATGAGTTTTCTGATCCGGCCCCTTTGGGATCAGTCGGCTGGATACGGCCCCCAAACCAAAATGAGTTTGACACCCCTGCTGTAGCCTAATCAAGAAATGAACCTCGGCGTAGTTTTTTCCAGACTTCACTCCAGCAGCCCCGAGTCCCACAGACAAATGAAGTGTGTGGTGTGTGCCTGCAGCAGCTCGTACAGTCTGATTAGAGCCAAAGCACTGCTCTTTTGTTGTGTGCTTGTGGGTCAGTGCGGTGATGCCTGTGGGTGCAGCCGTGTAAACAGGAGCTCTTGTCTGTTTTGATATCGACCTGTGGACCTCAGGGGGTCTGGCTCCTCTGTTCTGAGCGCTCATCCCACGTGACTGCATCGTTCTCTTCTTCTATGATTCAGGCAGCTGCAGGGAGAGGAGAGAGAGGAGGACCGGTGTGCCCCAAATCCAAAGAGACCACCCCGATTCTCTGGGGCATTCTTCTGCTTCACTGCAGAGCTATAGGCTAGTCATTACCACCAAAACCAACTGAAATTATAGTAAATCGCAACATTTGTCAAAGTAAAAAAAAATGAAGAATTCAGTATGTTGGATGTCAATTTATATGAAGGTATCCTGTTTGTCCTGAAGGTATCATGTTTGTCACTACTGCACTGTAAACTACTGTTACCTGTGCAATAATCTGTGCAATACTAATAATATTATGTGCAATACGAAATCCACATGCAACACTTATACTACACCATATTATGTGCAATCTGTGAAATACTCTACTCACACCTTATTTAATCCTACCTGCACCTTTGTACATTGTACCTTGCATTTTTATTACATTTTATTAGATATTTTTATTATATTGTTTACTTCTTCCCCTGCACTTTTGCAACACTTTTTACCATGTACTATTACTGCAGTTATTAGTACTTCTGAGTCAACGGTTCTTCTGATCCTAAACATTTCATTGCATTGTTGACCCTGTGTTGATCCTGAATATGACAAATAAACAATCTTGAATCTTGAATCTTGAAATCTTGAATTTCATTTGCATGGGAACTAAAGGTGCACTGGAGTGGTGGTGACAGTTTCACATTCGTTCACCGTTGGAGGAGCTTTTTGCCTGAGGACCAGAGACCAGGGTTCAAATATCCTTCAGGTAAATGTTACTGACCTTCCGTGTATTGAACAGTACTGTACCTTTTCAATAGTCACACCAAAAAAGGTGCGGTGCTGATATTTCACCATTGGGACTTTTTATTGTATGAACAGTTTGAATCAGCTACTTGTGACTTGCAATAAATAATAAATGCAGTACATGTTGTCTTATCGAAGCCTGATCTTGTCACATCTCAAAAGCTAATCAACGCCGAGCCTGGTTAGACCACTGGGAATATCAGGTACCACAGTGAGGCACCAGTAGCAAAAACTGTCATTGTGTCCTTAGGCAAGACACTTTGCCGACATTATCTAGTGTGAATGTTGTGTGGCATGTTGGTGGTGTTTCTTTTCTCAGCCTTAGACTTAGTTGTTGTTATGTTCTTGTGTCTGAGGTTAACTTTTTACATGTTACATGAAAACAGTTAAAGCCCCAGTGTGTAGGATTCGTGGCGCATAGGTGCATGGTGCTATTGCACTTTCTGTTTTAGCTACGGCAGACCTCGAGGGTCACCCGGGCGCGCCGTAACGCAGACAGCTCTCGTACCCGCGCACGAGCCGCGCGCCGCTACTGTATAAATAAAACACGGTCCCGTTTTGTTTTGTTTTTTCTTTTCTCATGAAAACACACATTCCCGATCGTGTACCATGACACTCTACACATCAAATGAAACCTTACAGTCTCCTCTTTTTGACTATGCAATTCATTTCCCTGCACAACAATCACTCCCCGAGCACATGTGGCTTTTATACGGAAAAGCACAAAACAAGGTTAGCTTACCTTAGAATGCTTTGCACAGGTCAAACTCTGTATTTCACCATAAACTTGCTCTCAATTTGTCCATAAGGATCCAGCGAATAAAATCCAGTAAAACAATTTAGTCCAAAACACGTGTTAGATCCATTACGACGTCTGATCCGGCAGCATGCTTGTGTTGTTTACCCAAAACCACGAGCCTTGCCGAAGGCGAAGGCGGAGCCCAAATGCCCTTCTGCGGCTCTCGTATTCAAAATGGCTGCCTCTGCATGGGGAAGATCCCCCTTTTATGTGACTATATCTAAGTCCAAAAGAATACTTTGATTTCATGATGGAAGTGAAAAGGCTTGGAAAACAATGTATTTTTGAATTGGTATCTTCAATTTCAGTAATTAACGGGTAAAAATCTTACACACTGTCCCTTTAAAGGTCCCATGGCATGAAATTTTCACTTTCTGAGGTTTTTGAACATTAATGTGAGCTCCCCTACCCTGTTTAGCCCCCCCACCCCCCACCCCATGGCTATTTCATGGGGGGTGGGGGGTTGCGAGTGAACAATTTTTCCCGAGGAGCGGGGGGGGCGAGTGACTGAAAACGTGTGGTGCTTGCATTATCTAACCGATTTTCTGGGCACAGAAGCGCTGTGCGCTGCGCTTGAATTGCGTAACTAAATTTCAGCGTGAGAAATGCCATGTGTGGCGTGTGAGCGTGTGAACACATCGAATTGCGTGTGTCACACTCTCAATGCGTGAGACTTGAGAGCCCTGACCCACCGTCTCTGGAAATCACGCCCAGAAAAATTGGACCGCGAACAAGCTACGAAATGCGAGATGCGTTTTTTTATTTGCCTGGAGACACGTGAGAGTGTTTCCAGGCTCGGATGTCCTTTATCCGAGCCTCCGAACCTCTGAAACAGCAGTGGTTTCATTTTATTTTCTGTGGAAATGTGTTTTTTTTTTATAGAAAGCGTCTCGTATCTTCCTCCGCTCTTAAAACACAGAAGTGGGTGACAGCGCACAGCGCACCGCTAATCCAGGAAACAGCGGCGTATTTGGCCACACCCCCACACGCTGCACTGGCCTGTCTCTGTCCTCCTCATTTGCCTTCAAGCAACAACGCCCAGAATAAAGTGTTTCAGAGACATTTTTATGACTCTGACTGTCTTCATGAGGCTCTCTCATGCACTGAGGCTTGATTTTGAAGAAGGATTCATTTACAGTATTAGGGAACCATTAAGGCGCCATATAAAAGCATCAACAAGTACCATGTCATGGGATCTTTAAGTATGGCAGACCAGATGGTTGCTAGAGAGGCTTTAAATATAGAAATGAATAAACATAGAATCAACTAAAAAGAATCAGCTATTCATACTGAAAACAGACACGTTCAACTTTTGCAACTGTTCAAAGTGTTCCAGTCCCTTATGTTGAAATGTGGTGCGTTCAGATTGTATACGTGCAGGTTGTATATGTGTATTTGTGTGTGAAAGCAGCTCACCGCTCTTTTCACTGTGACAGAGGAGCCCAGGGCAGGAACTCCGCCAAGTGTGCCCTTGCTGTCTCATTTACATGCAAAAATGGCATAGTATTTGCATAGTAATAGAACGGAGTAGAAGAAGGGATGAAGAAAAAAAAAAAAACACTACATGGAGAACTAACGGAAGATATTTGGCAGCTGATAACGCACGGCCCAATTACAAGGCCGCATTCTTCCTTTACTCCTGGGTTTTCTCATCTCGCAGTGCAGCGCAGTGGGCCTATCTTCAAACTGTCGGCCTGTTTAGAGCCGGAGATGGTGGCATGTAAAGAAAGATGGAAAGACGGAAAGAGAGAGAGAAAGAGTGTACGGAACAGACCATCCAGGCACTAATGAGGACAGCGAGCCAGCCAGGATTGTGTCTCCGTCTCCTGCCTTCTCCCAGTACTCTTCCCCGAGGATGCATGGATGTATGAATGTAAATAAGGCTGCCGTATTCTGACTCTACAGACAGGATGGAGACCTGGGAGAGGAGCCAGGGATGGGGAGAGGAGAGAAAAAAGACATGAAGGAGAGAAGCTGCTGCTGCTGCTTCAGGGAAAGTCAGACTCCTACACAACCCCAAAAACAGAATGAGATGACAGGTCAGCAGAGTTATTTGCAGTTTTCAGTCGCATTGATTATGTTTTTTTTTGGGTTTGATCTATTCACATTTTTGAAGAGGTTACAAACTTAAAGGAAAAGTCACTTTTTTTTTTACAATCTGAGCCTTATTTCGGTAATAAAACAAGTTGTTTTACTCACCCATAGCACTTTGGTGTCATATGGAGCACTTCCAGAGATGTTTTAGATTTGCGGTTAGCCTAGCGCGGCTTCTAGCCATAGCTCGGGGCATATAATATATTCCATCCATCCATCCATCCATTTTCTTCCGCTTATCCGGGGCCGGGTCGCGGGGGCAACAGTCTAAGCAGGGACTCCCAGACTTCCTTCACCCCGGACACTTCCTCCAGCTCCTCCGGGGGGACCCCAAGGCGTTCCCAGGCCAGCCGGGAGACATAGTCCCTCCACCGTGTCCTGGGTCTTCCCCGGGGCCTCCTCCCGGTGGGACATGCCCGGAACACCTCCCGAGGGAGGCGTCCAGGAGGCATCCGAAACAGATGCCCGAGCCACCTCAGCTGGCTCCTCTCCACGTGGAGAAGCAGCGGCTCTACTCCGAGCGCCTCCCGTGTGACTGAGCTCCTCACTCTCTCTCTAAGGGTGCGCCCAGCCACTCTGCGGAGGAAACTCATTTCGGCCGCTTGTATCCGCGATCTCGTCCTTTCGGTCATTACCCAAAGCTCATGACCATAGGTGAGGGTAGGAACGTAGACTGACTGGTAAATTGAGAGCTTTGCCTTTTGGCTCAGCTCCCTCTTCACCACAAGCATGTAATATGGTAAATGGTCACATCTTTATATAGCGCTTTTCCACCTTCAAGGCACCCAAAGCACTTTACAACAAGGAACCAATCACCCATTCACACACACATTCACACACCAGTGTACGTAAGTGTCTTGCCCAAGGACACAACGGCAGCATTCATCTGTGGGAGCTGGAATCGTACCAACCAACCTGTGGGTTGGTCAACCACTGATGTTTCTTATGTCAAGAGCGGGATTTGAACCGCCAACCTTTGGATCAGTGGACAAACGCTCTACCAACTGAGCTACTGCCGCCCCCGTAATATGCCGTATACGTATATGTAATATGCCCCGTGCGGGTTCCAAATAGCACAAACTTTAGCGCTTTTCAAATCATAGAAGCCCGATGTCTTAGTCAACGATTTTGTTTGAAGCAAAAGTGGCCTGTAATCCGAGATTTATCCATAGTTTACAGCTTTGCGTTTCATGTTTGGGTCCCGGGAGCTGAGAGCACAGTCCGCACATGCGCACTGGCGTCCTCATCTACTCGAAACTATGGCTAAATCTCAGATTACAGGCCACTTTTGACCACACGAAATCATAGACTAAGACATCGGGCTTCTATGATTTCAAAAGTGCTAAAGTTTGTGTTATTTGGAGACCGCAAAGTAATGCCCCGAGCACTCAAGTCAGGGCTCTCAAGTCTCACGCATTGAGTGTGACACACGCAATTCAACGTGTTCACACGCTCACACCACACATGGCATTTCTCAAGCTGATTGGCTTTTAGGTGGAGGTGTACGGCAGACTGAGGTCCTTTCAGGTGGAGATGTACGGCAGACTGAGGTCCTTTCAGGTGGAGATGTACGGCAGACTGAGGTCCTTTTAGGTGGAGATGTACGGCAGACTGAGGTCCTTTTAGGTGGAGATGTACGGCAGACTGAGGTCCACTCTGGCCCGCCCGCCTGTGTTGGTACATCCTCTTGTGAAGTGTCTGTTTTGTTTCTCCAGTGTAGCGCTCACTGCAGTCTTCACTACACTGAATGGAGTAGACCACATTGCTTTGTTTGTGGCTCGGTGTTTTGTCCTTTGGGTGGACTAGATTTTGTCTTAAAGTGTTTGTGGGTTTGAAATAAACTGGGATTTCATGTTGTCTGAAAAGTAGTTTTCCAGAAACACCAGCCAGGTAAGGAAGAGTTCCACCCTTTCTCCTGGGTTCTGATTCTCTGTTGTCTTGTTTCTTGGCTCTCTTAATTTTATTGAAAGTCCATTTAGGATCTCCATGAACAGAGAGGGCTTCCTGTTGTTCTTTCTCCTTTCCACTTGAACCCTGTGTTGTAATGTCCGTGTTGGAACAAGGTGTTTAATGAATAGTACAGCAAGAAGTAAAAAAGATTCAAAGTCGTTGCCAGCTTTACATACTGGCATTGTGCCATTGTGCAAGACACTTTATTTCAGTCTTTAATGTATACTGAGGCCGTTTCTAATAACTGAAATAATGCAAAGAACTGTGAGGGTTTTGGTGTCACAATCACTAACACTTCTACATATTAGAGTGAATAAATAAACACATAAACATGGCTAAACTAGGGCACAGAGTGTGCCCACTGCCCTGGCTGCAGCAGGTTGGTATCACTGTTTGTGTTTGTGTACATCTGTAGGAGCTGTGGCTGTGAGAGTCTGACACATGTTTGATGAGTTGAAACTATGGACTGAACCTCAGACTGACAGCACCCACAGAGCCAGAGACAACGGCCCGACCGCCACAACATCACACAGCACCTACCAACCAAACTCAAACTGATGAAGATGAAGAGGCTTGTCAGTGTATCATGGCCACATTATCCTGATGGAGCCGATATTAGACTACCTGGACATGGGGAGAATGTGAATAAACGTATGAGCGGTCAACAGAGTATATACTGAGTATATACAACAGAGTATATACTGAGTATATACAACAGAGTATATACTGAGTATGTACAACAGAGTATATACTGAGTATATACAACAGAGTATATACTGAGTATATACAACAGAGTATATACTGAGTATGTACAACAGAGTATATACTGAGTATGTACAACAGAGTATATACTGAGTATATACAACAGAGTATATACTGTACATGACTACATGTACACTACAACACTATACTTGATCAATAATTTTCTTTTTACATTTGAACTGTCTTTAGATTTAGACTTAAAGCTTCCACACATTACAGTATTTAAGCCATTTTTAAACAACATCTTATGAGATTTTAAATCTCCGATAGCAAAGACTACAGTGGGATATGGCTGCAGACCACAGGCCTAAAGGTTGTGAGTGTGATTGTGTCGGCTGTTTCCTGTAGGAAAACCACTCACTTTGAGACTCTTAACGGAAAAGTAAAGTTTTTTACAATCTGAGCCTTATTTCGGTAATAAAACAAGTTGTTTTACTCACCCATAGCACTTTGGTGTCATATGGAGCATTTCCGGAGATGTTTTAGATTTGCGATCTCCGTCATGTGAGTTCTCGGGGCACTTGTTTGTGGTCTCCAAATAACACAAACTTTAGCACTTTTCAAATCATAGAAGCCCGATGTCTTAGTCTACGATTTCGTGTGGTCAAAAGTGGCCTGTAATCCGAGATTTAGCCATAGTTTCGAGTAGATGAGGAGGCCAGTGCGCATGTGCGGACTGTGCTCTCAGCTCCCGGGACCCAAACATGAAACGCAAAGCTGTAAACTATATTATACTTTTGCTTCAAACGAAATCGTAGACTAAGACATCGGGCTTCTATGATTTGAAAAGTGCTAAAGTTTGTGTTATTTGGAGCCCGCACGGGGCATATTACATGCTTGGGGAATATATTATATGCCCCGAGCTATGGCTAGAAGTAGCGCTAGGCTAACCGCAAATCTAAAACATCTCTGGAAGTGCTCCATATGACACCAAAGTGCTATGGGTGAGTAAAACAACTTGTTTTATTACCGAAATAAGGCTCAAATTGTAAAAAAAAAATTTACTTTTCCTTTAAGTGTTCAAAAGATCAGAGCACTGGGACTCTAGACAAAGACAAAACTGTGTTATTATTATTTGTGAAATGTGGTGCAAAACGTCAGGTACATGATTTTTAAAGCATAAAAGTTTGGCGCTGAAGTTCACAGGAAGAAGAGTCACTATCAATAATCTGCAGCTTCACCCCGACACGTGAGGAACTACTCTGGACTTTTTACTTTTAAAGAACGCCTCAAACTGGATTCACAGAGCTGTTTTGGGGACTGAGTGTCATTCTTTCTTGATAATCTGGATCAATCAATCAAACAAACTTTATTGACCCACAAGGGAAATTATTATTTGTATTATATTATTATTTGTATTTCAACCTTTGAGTTCCTATTTGCTATATGTACTTATAATGTATGATTTCAAGGTTGTCATCTTCTGAAGTAGTATTGCAATACTTTGTACATGAACCGTGAAAAGTCCCTCAGTCGTCCAGGTAGAATCCATGATAAAAGGAGAAGTTCAATTTGTCAACTGGACAAAGTTTGTTTGGTTGAAAACGTTTCGCCGCTCATCCGAGAGGCTTCGTCAGCTCTAATTAGAATACTGGTAAGACACTTGCTTATATCTTGCTGCAGGGAGGAGCTAACTAGCTAACTACTTTCCGAAACTAACTCATTGGTTTCAGTCTTTTGTTTCTCTGGCGTCTAGATTAGCATACCTATTCATCCCTACAACGACTGTTTTTCACACCTCTGGCCCTGACCTGGCTAGCCCTATTGTTCCCCTGTTTGCTTGATCTAGGCTTAAAAATGGAATTATAGATGGGAGACAAATTATGTCTGGAGTCAGACATAATTTGTCTCCCATCTATAATATAATTGAGATAGTTTCGGAAAGTAGTTAGCTAGTTAGCTCCTCCCTGCAGCAAGATATAAGCAAGTGTCTTACCAGCATTCTTATTAGAGCTGACGAAGCCTCTCGGATGAGCGGCGAAACGTTTTCAACCAAACATACTTTGTCCAGTTGACAAATTGAACTTCTCCTTTTATCATCAATACTTTGTACAGTTTATATAATTTGCCATTTGTTTCATCTCTTAAATTGCCATCACTATAAATATTATTTTGTCTCCCTGCCTCAGTCATGTTTTAGCCTTTAAACTTCTTCATGTTCCCTTTTTTTATGGAAAAAGCGGAAGAAGATGAATGAATGAATGAATGAATGAATAAATGTTCCCTTTTGTTTTCTGTACCTTGAAATCTGAGCTCAGAAACATTTCCTTCTTCATTTTGAAAACATGAAATTCCAAAGTTCCCAAATATTTCTTAAAGCCCCAATAACGCACATGACACATGTGTGCACCTCCTCACCTGTCACCGGACTGTCCGTGAGCCTAACGTAACAAAAGCCTTAAAAACGTAACAATATTCTCTTCATGAAGCTGTCAGAGGAGACACTGAGTCCTTTTATGTCCCTGTGCAGGGACACTGTGGTGCAGGTGTGAGGACACGGATCAGGTGGACACACTTATTGTTGGATAACAGTTGTAATATGGTCGCTGGGATGCAGTGTCACAAAAGCTTTTTGTTGTGTCACAGAACTGTGATGGTGCGCAGTTTCCGATCTCTGGACTCACATTGTGTTTGAAAATACCCCCAGGACAGGCCAGGGGGCGCTCCCATCTCCTGCTGGGACAGAGGGGGGCAGCTGAGACAGGCTGGGGCAGGGGGCAGGGCTTTGTGCTTTTTAGGGCTATAAGATTACACTTTAGAAATAAACAATAGAATATATGTCCTTTAGGGAATCACAGTGAGAGCTCGATTATTGTTTAGCTGGAGCTGTCAGAATAAGAATAAGTTTAATTCATTTCCAGTTCTTTCTGTACACACATGCAGTAGAAGCTGTGGGTATTAAAATTAAAGTTAAAGGGACAGTGTGTAAGATTTTTACCCGTTAATTACTGAAATTGAAGATACCCATTCAAAAATACATTGTTTTCCAAGCCTTTTCACTTCCATCATGAAATCAAAGTATTCTTTTGGACTTAGATATAGTCACATAAAAGGGGGATCTTCCCCATGCAGAGGCAGCCATTTTGAATACGAGAGCCGCAGAAGGACATTTGGGCTCCGCCTTCGCCTTCGGCAAGGCTCGTGGTTTTGGGTAAACAACACAAGCATGCTGCCGGATCAGACGTCGTAATGGATCTAACACGTGTTTTGGACTAAATTGTTTTACTGGATTTTATTTGCTGGATCCTTACGGACAAATTGAGAGCAAGTTTATGGTGAAATACAGAGTTTGACCTGTGCAAAGCATTCTAAGGTAAGCTAACCTCGTTTTGTGCTTTTCCGTATAAAAGCCCCATGTGCTCGGGGAGTGATTGTTGTGCAGGGAAATGAATTGCATAGTCAAAAGAGGAGACTGTAAGGTTTCATTTGATGTGTAGAGTGTCATGGTACATGATCGGGAATGTGTGTTTTCATGAGAAAAGAAAAAAAAAAAAAACGGGACCGCTTTTTATTTATACAGTAGCGGCGCGCGGCTCGTGCGCGGGTACGAGAGCTGTCCGCGTTATGGCGCGCCCGGGTGACCCTCGAGGTCTGCCGTAGCTAAAACAGAAAGTGCAATAGCACCATCCACCTATGCGCCACGAATCCTACACACTGGGGCTTTAAGAAAACTACAGTTGAACATCAATATGACAGTATCACAGTAAATAATATACAACAAAACGGCTGTTTCATCAAACAAAACAAATAAAAATAAAACATATATAATACCATCACAGGATATTTCATATGTATGTACAATTTTATAGAACTGTACAAACTGAATTTTACAGTACAGAGGTCCTTTTCGTTCTTTCTTTTTTCTTTATTTTTTTTTGCATATATAAAATTTGCATATAAATTGAAATACCATATTTCTAAAAAATCTATGAGATTTTTGTATTTTATTTAGTTTACTTGTGTTTTAAATGTTAATTAAGTAAAAACCTGTGAGCAGTTGCGTCAGGCTAAAGTATTGCTGACACTTTAGAGCAGAGAGGTCAAACATGCGGACCTCTAAGACCTTTAATCTGGCCCTCGGCTGATTTTCTATTAAAATATTTAAAAAATGTATTAAAATATTGGTTATTTTCTGCCTCTTTTCTGCGCAGTTTAGTATAGCAGCGTCTCTTGTGGCGGCACGGTAGCTGAGTGGTTAGCGCTCTTGCTTCACAGCAAGAAGGTTCTGGGTTCGATCCCCGGGTCGCCTGGGCCTTTCTGTGTGGAGTTTGCATGTTTCTCCCCGTGCCTGGGTGGGTTTTCTCCGGGCACTCCGGTTTCCCCCATCAACCCAAAACATGCACCATAGGTTAATCCTCCAGCTTAGGTCCTGACCAAGCCGAAGCAAGAAGATCATGGAGATGGTCCCCGGGCGCAGTAATGTGCTGCTCACTGCTCCTAATATATGTATATATATATATATAGGATGGGTTAAAATGCAGAGAAGAATTTCTCCAGTGTGAGATCAATAAAGTCACTTCTTCTTCTTCTTCTCCAGCGCCTCTGTACGTGGCCCCTCCCACCAGAGCAGCACAAATGTCTTTCGTTTACACGGCGGCGGCGCCGTTGGGCTCTGAAACCGCAAAAATCTGAAGACTCCTTCCAGAGTGTGGAGTTTTGAAGACGGCCCGGGTCGCGTCTCCGTCTAAACGGCAAGAAGCGCAAAACATGTTCACGCTGCATACAGCTAACGTCACACTGGATGCGCCAAGCCGGTAAAAACAATAACAAACATGTCTGACTACCTTGATACCACGGATGTTCAAGTTGTGCTAGCAGCTCTAGTCAACATACAAGAGTCATTTCAACAATTTTATAAAATGTATACGGATACCATAGGTGGCAGCGGCGTGCGCAAGTGCAGCGGCCCCTCCCCTAGCCACCTGGTTAGTGGGGAAACAAAATTTCGAATTCATTCTATGTACATGTACATATGATTGTTTTTCGACAATAAAGCAACTATGACCTATGAACAGAGACGGGTAAAATAAACTATTAGAAAATGACAATTTTGCGCATGCTCACCGACATGCCGCTGCTCTATCACAGTGCCACCTAGCGGCCTGGCATGCATATTCAATCGAATTCGCCCACTTTTGCGTCTTCGTATAACAGGGCTCTCAAGTCTCACGCATTGAGAGTGTGACACACGCAATTCGACGTGTTCACACGCTCACACGCCACACATGGCATTTCTCACGCTGATTTTTTTTTTTTTGTGCCCAGAAAATCGGTCTGTGTGGCTCAGTTTATGCAGGCACCGCGCATCAGAAAATAGATTGTTCTGTTGTTGGGCAGACTGTAGAGTGTAGATTCACGCACGACCCCGCTCAAAACTTGAGAGCCCTGCGTCGTATAAACAAACAGTTCCTGTTGAGAACGCTCGTCTAAATGCAGGTAAAAAATTGAAGATGAGACGCCAGTTTTACGTCTTCTGTTTTGATTGTCGCCGTATAAACGTAGCCTTAGAGGCTGGAACAGTCCGGCTGCACTGGCTCCTCGTCTTAAGTCTATGATGACATGAGGTGTCGACAGAGCAAACAACAACATGGAGCCATTCCCATGGTGTGAGTGTACAACCCGGGCCTGCAGGCTGTACACACACACACACACACACACACACACACAGTTCCCATGAGCACTTGCTGCACTAATTGCACGTTACCTGCATTAGGATTAGTCAAGTGAAAATAAGAGCTGTTTACTTTGGGAAATGCCTGTCATTTAGACACAAAGACAACATCCACCGCACGCACTGGAACATCGGAAATATTACTTATAACTGCAGCAGTAAAATCATAAGCCTCCTCAGCCTCTCCTCTTCATGACAGACTTTGGGTGAATTTTATTGTTCAAAATGTGGATGGTCTGTTTAGCATTCTAAACCTGTTACAAAATCACACATTGAATCTATGATTTTTAAAGCAACAACAATAGTTCACACTGAGTAAATTCACATTTATCTTTTGGCAATACAAAAATAATTGTTTCTAATAACCAGGAAATAATTTACAACCCAAACAACCCTGTAAATGTTTTTCATACTTGGCCCTAATGTCACATCTGTTCTAATTTAATCTTATCATCTGCCATCAACTCGTAAAAACTCAAAATACTAAGTAACTTCTTAATAACTAATAAGTCTTCATAACTAATAAACATTTTTATATAGGAATAATAAATGGGAAACTTACTTCAGCACCACAGAGGGATTCAAAGCTCCATATAGTCTATTTCAGGGGTCACCAACCCTATGCCCGCGGGCACCCGGTCGCCCGTGAGCCCCATTTCAGTCGCCCGCAGAGCAGGTTCTAAAAATAGAACAGGTCGCCCTCGTACTTATATAAATAATAATGTTTTACAAAAATGCTGCACCTTTATATGCACATATTTTAAAGTAGGCTAATAATAAAAACACTTACAGATTTTAAAATTTAAAATATATTGTTCGAGTTCACTTATCTGCGCATGACAATTAACCTGTTTGATGCAGCTGGACTCATCCAAAAAAAAAAAAAAAAAAAGACGAGACAGCATGGCGGAGAAGAGAAAGAAATCGTATGTTTTTAACACCGACTTGGAAGAAGAGTTCTTTGTTACATGGAAAAGAGAAGTGTGTATGTCTCATTTGTGGAGCTACAGTGGCGATTTCAAAACGGCACAATGTGGAAAGTCGCTACGAATCACGGCAGCTTCAACACAAACTTTCCCCTTAAGAGTGCACTTCGAGCTGAGAAAGCACGAGAGTTAAAGGCTGCTTTAGCCAAGCAGCAGTCTTTCTTCACTAGATCACTGAAAAAGGCTAAAAAGGCAATGAATTATTTGATTAAAAAAAAAGACGTTTTCAGATGGAGAAACTGTAAAAGGAGCGATGATGATAATTGCTGAGACAAATTTAAAGACGAGAAAAATGGATCAGATGTCATCTCAACTCTGGCTGATGTACAACTTGGTGCGAGTACAGTGACAAGACGGGTGTCTGCTATTTCCGAAAACTTGAATGAGCAGCTGGACAAGGACTTACGTGAATACAGGTGGTTCAGCATCCAGAGCGACGAGTCCGTGGACAACAGCAGTACGGCTCAGCTAATGGTGTTTATTATTATTATTTGAAATCATTCAGCCTGCTTCAATGTTGAAATGATAAGAGTTTTATTTATTTAAAACAAAAAAGGGAGTTGAAATAATGTTAAATTTATTACTACATTACCACATTACTAGAATATTTTTGCTACTGAGTCATTTGCACAAAATAAATGTCGCTTTGACAATGAAACACAAATATGGTCATTTACACATAACTAATGCATGTATGCATACATTGTGATCAAATAAATAATAATACAGCGTAAAAGTGGATTATTTAGAATTTTGAATTATCTTAATTGAGCTGGTAGCCCTCGTATTATTTGATGACCTTATGGTAGCCCTCGGCTTTGAAAAGGCTGGTGACCCCTGATCTATTTCTATTCAAGTAAAAAGGTCAAACAAAAATAGTTTTGTTTGATTCACGCATGTTTGAGAAACCCTTTATTATTAGTGTGTCTACAGCTCAAAAGCTCAGAATGCGTATGATATGCTCATGAAGTGGTAGTTTTCAAATGAACAGCTATTTTTTATCCTTTAGTTCAATAGAGATGATTAAATTATCCAAATGATTCTAGTGAAGACTGATGGAGTTTAAAAACACAACGGAGAACTTCTTGTACCACATGAAATCACAAAGTCTGTTTGAGAGAAGAACTCAGCCTAAATATGCAGCTTTGTGCGTTAAGCATGTTTGAATGAAAGAAACACAACTTCAGATATGTTTTTGATGAGGAAACATCATAACATAGATCAGAAAATAGTGTCATACGGGCCCTTTAAAGGTCCCATGGCATGAAATTTTCACTTTCTGAGGTTTTTGAACGTTAATGTGAGCTCCCCTACCCTGTTTAGCGAAATGTCTAAACTGAGCATTTGCGATCCTTTTCTGCGTTACAAAAAATCGGAGCTCAAACGGGCGATTTTGAACAAGGCACCTTATTGATATCAGATCGAAAAAAGAAATGCAAATGCAGTTCCACCCCCGTCTGTCTGAACTCCTGGAGGCACGTCCGAGTGTTTCTAGGCTCGGAAGTCCTTTATCTGAGCCTCTGGACCTTTGGACAGCAGTGGTTTAATTTTATTTTCTGTGGAAATGTGTTTATTTTTCAATGGAACGCTTCAAATCTCTCCCCCCGTGCAAAAACACAGAAATGAATCAGCTGTGAGCTACAGCGGAGAGCGGAGCATTTGGCCACGCCCCCACCCTCTACTATAGGCCATCTCTTTTCTCCTCATTTGCATTCAAGCAACAACGCCCATTATAGAGTGTTCAGAGTGAAAAAAAATACTCTTTCTCATCTTATCTCTGTTTCTCATGCACTGAGTGTTGATTTTGAAGAAGGATTCATTTACAGTATTAGGGAACCATTAAGGAGCCATATAAAAGCATCAAGAAGTACCATGTCATGGGACCTTTAAAGAAGGAGAGAATTACAGAAATACTAGTTATGAAGAAGAAGGCCCAGCAGAGGTTGTACTTCCTGCGGCAGCTAAGAAAAGCCAAGCTGCCAGTCCAGATGATGGTGCAGTTCTACACGGCCATCATTGAGTCCATCCTCACCTCTTCCATCACTGTGTGGTGCTGGAGCCACTGTCAGGGACAAACAGAGACTCTGCCGAGAAGGTGATTGGCTGCAGCCTTCCATCTCTCCAGGACCTGTACGTCTCCAGGACACGGGGGCGAGCAGGCCGGAGAGCAGCTGACACTTCTCACCCTGGACATGGACTATTTGAGCCACTTCCCTCTGGTAGGAGACTACGGAACCTCCCGTCACAAGAACAGTTTCTTTCCCTCTGCTGTTGGACTCATGAACAATTCAGAACATCTGCACAAAGCTGGACACTTTATATCACGAGTCACTTTAATTACGTCATGTTTGCACTACTGTTCTGATGCTGCTCATCTGGACCTGTTTGTTATTTGGATTGTTCATTATTTTTTACTATATTATAGCTATATTTTAGTTATTATAATAATAATAATTCATTGGATTTATATAGCGCCTTTCATGACACTCAAAGCGCTTTACAGTTCATTGTTCATTCACTCCACACTTGGTGGTGGTAAGATACTTTCTGTAGCCACAGCTGCCCTGGGGCAGACTGACAGAAGCGAGGCTGCCAATCTGCGCCATCGGCCCCTCCGACCACCTCCAACACTCATGCACACACCACTTTCATACTAGGCAAATGTGGGTAAAGTGTCTTGCCTAAGGACACAGCGACAGTTTTTTGCAACTGGCGCCCCCCTGTGGCACCTGGAATTCCCAGCGGTCTCCCATCCAAGTACTAACCAGGCCCTGCCTTGCTTAGCTTCTGAGATCTGACGGGATCAGGCTTCGTGGTATGGCCACAATTATTATTATTATTTAGTGTCTATATTCTAGTTATTACTATTATTATTAAGTGTTTTATGTTCGCACCTTATCACCGAGACAAGTTCCAAGTTTTGTGAATTGTGTTCACTTGACAATGGCAATAAAAATCTTTCTGATTCTGATCTGAGTACACACAGCTGGCTCTGACTTTTTATGAAACACTTTCCATGTTGCAAAATGATTAAATCAGCATATCCTTCTTTCCTTTTTTAGTGAAACTGAGTCAACAAAATAACACCTCCACCCTGCGTTCTGCGTACTCCAACTACCTCATACCATGAATTTAACACTGTTTATTCCCAGTCTTCGTCTTCCCTTGTGGAGCTTGTGGAGAGATTACACTTGGGTGGATCCTTTCTCATATCTGGCTCATTTGAAGTGTTGATAGGAGCGCAGCCACAAGAAGCAGACTTAATAAGCAATTTCGAGCTTTAAACCCAGTCCACGATGAAACTTTAATGATATCAACACAAATTCACTGTCACATAATCTGCTCCTTTTAATCACACTAGTGAGTCTGTATGCACACGGCTGACAAGAAAAACAGGCCTAATCCTCCTGATTGACATCTCCTGCTAAATTGGCTGCATGGGAAAATATGTCAGTGTATTAATTAAGTGGATTTTCTCTTCTGATTTGAGTCCTTTTACAGTGTCTGGTCTCACAGCGGTGCGGAGACAGAAAGGCGGGGTGCAAAGAGGTACAGGTCAGTCACTGGTCACTTGTGTAATGGGATAATGTGTGTATGTGTGACTAAACTAGGGCTGTGTATGAAGGCTTATTACAAGAGCCTGGACGGGGCTGGGGTATGTGGGATTATTATGATGCTGATGGATAGGGACAGGTGCTACTAAGAACCCAAGTCCAAAACAACTGTGATCACTGCTTTGTTTATACTTCAATGACAATGGAGCTTAACAATGACCACCCACTACTACAGGAGGGAAGTTTTCATATCAAACAGCTATATTACCCTATTTTTTATGTTATTATGTTGTTTTCACATCAAAAACATAGCTAGAGTTTTGTTTTACACACACCCTGTGTACAGGCCGAGCTCTTCTCTCAAATTTAAAGGTCCCATGGCATGACATTTTCACTTTCTGAGGTTTTTGAACGTTAATGTGAGCTCCCCTACCCTGTTTAGCCCCCCCCCCCCCCCCATGGTTAAAAGTTGCGAAATGTCTAAACTGAGCATTTGCGATCCTTTTCTGCGTTACAAAAAATCGGAGCTCAAACGGGCGATTTTGAACAAGGCACCTTATTGACGTCAGATCGAAAAAAGAAATGCAAATGCAGTTCCACCCCCGTCTGTCTGAACTCAGCGTCTCTGTAAATCACGCCCAGAGAGTTTGGACTGCGAATGCGCTAGGCAATGCGAAATGCGTTTTTTTATTTGCCTGGAGGCACGTCCGAGTGTTTCTAGGCTCGGAAGTCCTTTATCTGAGCCTCTGGACCTTTGAACAGCAGTGGTTTAATTTTATTTTCTGTGGAAATGTGTTTATTTTTCAATGGAACACTTCAAATCTCTCCCCCGTGCAAAAACAAGGAAATGGATCAGCTGTCGGCTCTGAGCTCTGAGCGGAGAGTTTGGCCACGCCCCCACCCTCTACTATTGGCCATCTCTTTTCTCCTCATTTGCATTCAAGCAACAACGCCCAGAATAAAGAGTTTGAGAGAGATATTTATGACTCTTTCTCATCTTATCTCTGTTTCTCCTGCACTGAGTGTTGATTTTGAAGAAGGATTCATTTACAGTATTAGGGAACCATTAAGGAGCCATATAAAAGCATCAAGAAGTACCATGTCATGGGATCTTTAAAACACTGTGATCCATATAAAGGGTTACTCAGACATGTGTGAATGAAACCAAACACAATTTTGGGTATGTTTTTGATGAAATAACATTATAATATGGCATGTCACTTGTGAGGAATATGACCTTTACTGCTTGCCATATATGAATAAATAACTCAATCAGCTATGTGGTAACAGATCACTACAACTATAGTTTTATCTAACCGCTGAGTTCAAAACTTAATAAACATTTCTCAAAATTGTATGGTTAAAACATGTGAATAAGAGACTGAAAATGATAAACATTAGATACCATATGCTGTTCCTGTAAACTCTCAATATTTTAATTAAAAAAAAATTGTAGTATATAGAGAAAATTCATGGGAAATTTACTTCAGAAAAACACAGCAGGCTTCAAAGTGGGTGAGAGTGTTGAGCTCCATGTAACTTTTTTCTACACGAAAAGAAAGATGAAAGAGACCAGGTCAAATGAAAATGTATACAGTAATCCCTCGTTTATCGCGGGGGTTAGGTTCCAGAAATAACCCGCAATAAGAGAAATCCGCGAAGTAAGACAACTTTATATTTTACAATTATTCTACATGTTTTAAGGCTGTAAATGCCTCACCACACACATTACACACTTTTCTCAGACTGGAATTAACATTTTCTCACATTTGTCTCTCGTTTAAACACTCAAACTTTCATAGATTTTCAACAAAATGTATTAATAGTGACACGTGGGGGGAGACACGGCTCCGGGAGCCCCGCCGGACGCGCGAGGAGCACTGCCACGTCCCGGGACGAGACGCGTACCAACCCCTTGGAGAAGTGCGCGACACGTGCTGCTCTGTCACGGATTTGTCCACGATGAGGGATTCATCGTGGACAAATCTGTGACAGAGCAGCACGTGCCGCACGTACACCAGGGCTGCGAGCACGAGATAGACGGTATATAGTGTTTGTGGCTGGAAATGAATGTATGTGGCGGAATGTGGTTTTATGTCTGTATAGAATTGCATGGAGTTGTATGTGACTGTATGTAAGAAGGATTTTAGAATGTAAATATTAACCCTGTTTTTATTCTATTTTATTCTATTTTACTTCCTGTAGGTTTGAAATGTTACACCTGTCCGGGACAACAGATGAAAAATAGCCCTCAGGCTAATTCTGGCATATTTACATGCAAATGTTTATTAATGTGCACTGTCCCTGAAATAAATACAGTAAATAAATAAAATAAATAAAATAAAATAAAATAAAATAAAATAAAATAAAATAATAAAATAAAATAAAATAAAATAAAATAAAATAAAATAAATAAAATAAAATAAAATAAAATAAAATAAAATAATAAAATAAAATAAAATAAAATAAAATAAAATAAAAAAATAAAATAAAATAAAATAAAATAAAATAAAATAAAATAAAATAAATAAAATAAAATAAAATAAAATAAAATAAAATAAAATAAAATAAAATAAATAGAACTGCGGCGCCCGGACCGTGTGCTCTCAGCCTGAGCCACAAACTGAACACGCACAAACGAACGCAAAAGCCGCACGGAATGATTTAATCCTGGTTCAGACCTGGTCTAGTCCCGGTTTAGTCCAGGGCCAGTCCAGGTTTAGACCTGGTTTAGACCTGGTCTAGACCTGGTTTAGTCCACGTTTAGTCCTGGTCTAGTCTCTTAGCCAATCAGGACGCAGAACACATTGTAACACTATAAAAAAATGTTTTAAAAATGAAAAAAAAATCCGCGAAACAGCGAACATTGAACCGCGATAGAGCGAGGGTTCATTGTACTCTAAAATCCTATTAAAGATATTAAAGACATGGATCTGTCATCTCACAGATATAAGCAGTGTCCACCAGCGTCTGACCAGACCTGAAGAAGCAGCTTGGACGAGCTGAGAAACGTATTCGCCCAAATAAACTTTTGTCCAGTTGACAAATTGAATTTCTCCTTTTGCTGTGGATTGTACCTGACGACTGAGGGATTTTACACACATCACACAGTGTAGTTTGTTTAAAGATTTTGTTTTTGTTTGTCATTAAGTTCTTTTGTAAGGAATTAACTGTACAAATGTTCTGTTGTCTTGTTTGTGTGTCTGAATAAAGCCTCTTTCACTCTATATGAGGGGGAAATCAGGTTAGTTTGTACAGCACTGGTAAAGACTTTTTGCTTTCATTAGTTTGTTAGATCATAACTCTAACAAACTAACTCAAACTAGCTCCATCTCGGCTTTACAATCACATACAGTGTTGCACTTTCAGAATCTGTATGGTTTAATTAGTGTAAACTCTCCCACCTTCCCTTTTCAAATGGTACGCTCAGATAGAGGACAGCAGACATTATCTCTGCTGGATCTCATGAAGTGTAAAGTCTATTCTGAGCGGGTGGCACACAGCTCAGGTATGCTGTGTTCTGCTGTTGTGTTTACAGCTGCCAGAGCAACCTCGTCTTTTGTGTTTGGGCATGTACAGGGTCACCAGATACCGCTGCTTTGTTCTGCTGCACTGGTTCTCAAGATGTGTAAGAATAGCTGCACAAACAATTCTTTAGGCAAATTATTTTTCATGCTTTGTCCCAGGCTCAGCACAGATCAATCTTTTTTTTTTTTTTTTACTTGTTAAAAAAAATCCTGATGTAAAGTTGTAATAATAATAATAATAATAATAATAATAATAATAATAATAATAATAATAATAATAATAACAACCCTTTTTACAGTTTATTCTCAACCTGACGTGATAAGCTACAGAGTTTATCCTATTACTAAGGCAACGGTGACACCCAGTGGTGAAGTTATAAACTGCGCCAAAAGCGCTTGAAATTTCCTGGTATGTATTAAAAGGAAATAATAATAAAAATAAATAAATACAAATATAATATATTCATATTGTGTGCATCCAAACCGTAGTTGGCTGATTCTCCAACTCCAGTCAAATTGGGTCATGATATTTTTCAGAAAATCCAACAGAAATATTTAGAAATATTTTGATTTATTCTTCTTCATCACAATGTGTAGAAACATTAACTGATAGTGGTTTAATGAAATGGCATAAATATGAAATAAATCATAATAAACAGTAACAATAAATAAAGCAGGGCTCTCAAGTTTTGAAGATCGCTAGGAGTGAGATTTCTGAGGAGTGGGGGGGCATTTTTCCTGAGGAGCTTGGTTTAGTCCCGGTTTAGTCCTGGTTTAGACCCGGTTTAGATCTGATTTAGTCTTGGCTTAGTCCTGGTTTAGACCTGGTTTAGTTTTGGTTAAGTCCTGGTTTAGTCCTGGTTTAGTCCCGGTTTAGTCCTGGTTTAGACCCAGTTTAGATCTGGTTTAGTCTTGGCTTAGTCCTGGTTTAGACCTGGTTTACTCCTGGTTTAGTCCTGGTTTAGTGCCGGGTTAGTCCCGGTTTAGTCCTGGTTTAGACCTGGTTTAGTCTTGGTTTAGTCCTGGTTTAGTCCCAGTTGAATCCTGGTTTAGACCCGGTTTAGACCTGGTTTAGTCTTGGTTTAGTCCTGGTTTAGTTCTGGTTTAGTCCTGGTTTAGTTCTGGTTTAGTCCTGGCTAGGTCCTGGTTTAGTCCTGGTCTAGTCCTGGTTTTGTTCTGGTTTAGTCCTGGTTTAGACCTGGTTTAGTCTTGGTTTAGTCCTGGTTTAGTCCTGGTCTAGTCCTGGTTTAGTCTTGGTTTAGTCCTGGTTTAGTTCTGGTTTAGTCCTGGTTTAGTCCTGGTTTAGTCCTGGTTTAGTTCTGGTTTAGTCCTGGTTTAGTTCTGGTTTAGTTCTGGTTTAGTCCTGGTCTAGTCCTGGTTTAGTTCTGGTTTAGTCCTGGTTTAGACCTGGTTTAGTCTTGGTTTAGTCTTGGTTTAGTCTTGGTTTAGTTCTGGTTTAGTCCTGGTTTAGTTCTGGTTTAGTCCTGGTTTAGTTCTGGTTTAGTTCTGGTTTAGTCCTGGTTTAGACCTGGTTTAGTCTTGGTTTAGTCCTGGTTTAGTTCTGGTTTAGTCCTGGTTTAGTCCTGGTTTAGTTCTGGTTTAGTTCTGGTTTAGTCCTGGTCTAGTCCTGGTTTAGTTCTGGTTTAGACCTGGTTTAGTCTTGGTTTAGTCCTGGTTTAGTTCTGGTTTAGTCTTGGTTTAGTTCTGGTTTAGTTCTGGTTTAGTCCTGGCTTAGACCTGGTTTAGTCTTGGTTTAGTCCTGGTTTAGTTCTGGTTTAGTCCTGGTTTAGTCTTGGTTTAGTCTTGGTTTAGTTCTGGTTTAGTCCTGGTCTAGTCCTGGTTTAGTTCTGGTTTAGTCCTGGTTTAGTCCTGGTTTAGACCTGGTTTAGTCTTGGTTTAGTCCTGGTTTAGTTCTGGTTTATTCTTGGGTTAGTCCTGGTTTAGTTCTGGTTTAGTCCTGGTTTAGTTCTGGTTTAGTCCTGGTTTAGACCTGGTTTAGTCTTGGTTTAGTCCTGGTTTAGTCCTGGTTTAGTTCTGGTTTAGTCTTGGTTTAGTCCTGGTTTAGTTCTGGTTTAGAAATACCATGTGTGGCGTATGAGCGTGTGTCACACTCTCAATGCGTGAGACTTGAGAGCCCTGAATAAAGTGATGGAAATGACTTGTGGAAATGACAATGTTTAGCATTTCTTTAAAAAGCTCATGACATATTAGCATGCTAATCTCTGTTTTAGAGTTAGCATAAAATATACTCAAAATCAGGGCTCTCAACTTTCGAGCGGGGTCGTGCGTGTGACTGCGTAATTTCCGGGGGGAGGGGTTGCGAGTGACTATTTTTTTTCTGCGAGGAGCGGGGGGAGGGAGGGAGGGGGACGAATGGCGCTGAAACCGCGTGGTGCCTGAACCAATTTCTGGGCACAGAAGCGCTGCGCTTGAATTACATAACTAAATTTCAGCGTGAGAAATACCATGTGTTGCGTGTGAACACGTCAAATTGCGTGTGTCACACTCTCAATGCGTGAGACTTGAGAGCCCTGCTCAAAATACACAATATAAAATGGTATTTTTCTCATTATTTGTACATTCAAGGAAATATGAGTTGTTTGGAAATGACGACCAATAAACCTACTCTTGGTTTATCTTGATTTTGTTCTTGTTTCCCTTCCTTCCGTGGAGCTAACGCTGCTATGCTAACATGAGCTCCTGTCACATCACAACTGATGTGCTTCAAGGAGACAAAGGTTTAAAAAAAAAACAGTTCAAAGTTACATTTTGTGGTGGAAATGACAGTGATCCCCAGGGACAGGTGTTCTTTTTATGAAAAATAAATAAACTACTAATATATCTTTCAAGCACATGATATTTTTCATTAAAATAAGGAATTTCTGTGACATTTGTCAATGAACTTATTGTTGAATCAAATTTAATTTCAGTCTTATGAGAGACTGAGAGTCCAAAACCTGGACAAGGGACAAAGGACATAGAGCAAAAACACTCAATATAAAACCAGATTTTATATCATAAAAATAGTAATTTATCTATCATAAGTTCGTCTTTGTGTCTGGTAAGTGCAGCATGAATAAAAAATGACAAACGTGTTTTTGTTTTTCTTATTCCTGCCTGGGACACAAATTCTTTGATAGTTGGAGAATCACCCAGTTATATTTTGTGTATGTTAAAGCAGGGCTCTCAAGTTTTGAGCGGGGTCGTGCGTGAGACTGCGTAATTTCGGATGGGGGGGTGCTGCTACTACTACAACTGCTGCTACTACTACTACTACTACTTCTACAACTGCTACTACTACTACTACTACTGCTGCTGCTGCTACTACTACGACTACTGCTACTACTACTACTACTACTACAACTGCTACTACTACTACTACTACTACTTCTACAACTGCTACTACTACTACTACTACTGCTGCTGCTGCTACTACTACGACTACTGCTACTACTACTACTACTACTACTTCTACAACTGCTACTACTACTACTACTACTGCTACTACTACTACTACTTCTACAACTGCTACTACTACTACTACTGCTGCTGCTGCTACTACTACTACAACTGCTGCTACTACTACTACTGCTGCTACTACTACTACTACTACTACAACTGCTACTACTACAACTGCTACTACTACTACTACTACTACAACTGCTACTACTACTACTACTACTGCTGCTGCTGCTGCTGCTACTACTACGACTACTGCTACTACTACTACTACTTCTACAACTGCTACTACTACAACAACTGCTGCTCCTACTACTACTACTACTACTACTACTACTGCTACAACTGCTGCTGCTACTACTACTACTACTACTGCTACTACTACTACTACAACTGCTCCTACTACTACTACTGCTACTACTACTGCTACTACTACTACTACTTCTACAACTGCTGCTACTACTACTACTAAAGAGTATAGCGATTTTAGGGCCATATATGAATGACTAATAATAATTGCAAGGGGGTCTTTATTAGATTGTGGAATACATTTTATTTAAAATCATATTCTGTGCATATTTAAAAAACTAAAGAAAAAAATAGTTATGTTGTAGGCCTATTATACAGTATTTTACTCTTTTTTCCCCCTAGACGCCAGCTTGTAGTGCTTTTTAATGACCAGCAGGTGGAGACAGAGTCCTACTTTTACTGTTTATTTTCACGTTTTCTGCACCTGCTGAAGGAGAGCGCATACTGTTTGTCTTTGCTCTGTTTGTCCTTGTTCTTTTTCACAGCGGGACTCTTGGTTTGTCGCTAATCTCGCCCAGAATGTGACTGAAAGAGCGTGAGGCACTCCTGGATCAGGAGTGATGGACGGGCCCCAGAGACAGGGGACGGGGGACGGGAAACTCGGGGGGATTTATGGTTGTTACCTTGAAGCGGGGGCAGTTTGGAGGCAGATTGCAGTGGCACATGATGAAACACCGGCCGAGGCTCTGACATGTGCTCAGGTCTAACCCTCTGATGGAGGAAACACGACACATTTCTACAGCCTCGTTAGTGCATCAGATTGTCAGTATCCTATGACATTTTACTAAAACTAATTAAAGGGCCCATGTTGCACTTTCCCCTGTCATTTCCTCATCAAAAACATACCTGGAGTTGTGTTTTGTTTCATTCACTCATGTTTAACACACAGTTCTTCTCAAACCAAAAACATTCTGTTCGATGTTGTCGTGTTGTCATTTTGTCATATAGGAAGTGCTCCACTGTGTTTTTAAACTTCATACCCCTTCACTAGAATACTTTCAGACATGAAACTTCCAATCTCAATCAAGTTTTGTTTTTGGTTTTTTTTTTACAATCTGAGCCTTATTTCAGTAATAAAACAAGTTGTTTTACTCACCCATAGCACTTTGGTGTCATTTGGAGCAGTTTCGTAGATGTTGTAGTTTAGCGATATCCGTTAACGTGAGTGCTTGGGGCAGGCGATGGCAGTCACCAAATAACACAAACTTTATCACTTTTCAAATTACAGAAGCTCAATGTCTTAGTCTACACTTTAGTTTGAGTCAAAAGTGCCTCTAATCCGAGATTTATCCATAGTTTGGAGTAGATGAGGAGGACAGTGCGCATGTGCTCAGTCACAGCTGATTTCGCTCTCAGCTCTCGGGACCCAAACATGAAAGGCAAAGCTGTAAGACGTTTGGACCATCGTGTTTGCAGTACCCACTTCAGTCAGGACCATTTTTTACCAACAAAGGAAAAGAAAGAAGGCCAGCGGATTCAGCACACGATTCTGAGAAGTAATGTGAAACCGATGGCTGTTCTCTGGTGCTCCTAAAACTGTCTCCGCTTCATTCTTTCCGTATCCATTCTGTCTCCTCATCCGTATACTCCTCTTCAGTCCTCAGTCCTCCATAAGTCCTCTTCAGCCTCAAAGTCCCAATCTTCTGCCATGTGTCGCTCGCAACAGAAAAGTTCTGAGCGTCTTCTTATCTGCAAATCAGCTGTGACTGAGCTCGAAACTATGACTAAGTGTCGGATTAGAGGCACTTTTGACTCAAATGAAAGTGTAGACTAAGACATTGAGCTTCTGTAATTTGAAAAGTGATAAAGTTTGTGTTATTTGGTGACTGCCATCTGCCCCAAGCACTCACGTTAACGGATATCGCTACATCTACGAAACTGCTCCAAATGACACCAAAGTGCTATGAGTGAGTAAAACAACTTGGTTTATGACAGAAATAAGGTTCAGATTGTAAAAAACGTTAATATTCCTTTAACTACTGCTTCATGATGTTACAAGGTGGAAAAGAGTATTTTGGGCTTTGGAGATGTAGACTAATAATATAGGAACAATAAAAGAGTTACTCAACCAAGTGTGAATGAAACAAAACACAACTCCAGGTCTGTTTTTGAGGAGGAAACAACATTATATTATTCTAAACGCTATAACTTTTCTGATAGAGGGTCCATGATGAAGATGTCATTGTTTCGACTGGATTATTCTACAGTAAAACATTATACAATTATAAGTAGAGATAAGCAAGTGTAGCCACTCAGCCAAGTTACAGTTAAAGGAAAAGTAACGTTTTTTACAATCTGAGCCTTATTTCGGTAATAAAACAAGTTGTTTTACTCACCCATAGTAATTTGGTGTCATATGGAGCACTTCCGGAGATGTTTTAGATTTGCGATCTCCATCATGTGAGTTCTCGGGGCACTTGTTTGCGGTCTCCAAATAACACAAACTTTAGCACTTTTCAAATCATAGAAGCCCGATGTCTTAGTCTACGATTTCGTGTGGTCAAAAGTGGCCTGTAATCCGAGATTTAGCCATATTTTCGAGTAGATGAGGACGCCAGTGCGCATGTGCGGACTGTGCTCTCAGCTCCCGGGACCCAAACATGAAACGCAAAGCTGTAAACTATGGATAAATCTCGGATTACAGGCCACTTTTGCTTCAAACAAAATCGTAGACTAAGACATCGGGCTTCTATGATTTGAAAAGTGCTAAAGTTTGTGTTATTTGGAGCCCGCACAGGGCATATTACATGCTTGGGGAATATATTATATGCCCAGAGCTATGGCTAGAAGTCGCGCTAGGCTAACCGCAAATCTAAAACATCTCTGGAAGTGCTCCATATGACACCAAAGTGCTATGGGTGAGTAAAACAACTTGTTTTATTACCAAAATAAGGCTCAGATTGTAAAAAAAAAACACTTTACTTTTCCTTTAAGATCTGTGGAAAGGCGAGTTCGGGTAAAAATGCATGTTTGTCAAGGCATTTTCGAGCAATAAAACCACCTGTAAGTGAATAATTGCAGGACAGACAGTAATGCACTGTGGAGTATTCTAGGCAAAACAATAACATCTCCATGGGGACAAGCAGTTGGCGGATCCCCTCCAGAAAGGACCATCACCATAGCAACAACAATTCAAGATCACGTTCAATTCTTTCAATGTTCAAAAGCCCTCAAAATGGTGCCTTTACAGCAAAACTATTTTAACAGGGCAATAGTGGCACCTAGTGGTTAAAAACTGAACCAAGGATTATTGGGCACAGTATTTAAGGAATCACTGCTATTGTCATTTATTTTAGAGCAAAATACACACTTATGATTTGAAACTGACTGGTTATTTTTATGCATCCCCGTGTAAATAGTGTAAATATTACCTATCAGTGGTCAGTAAGTTGTAACTGAATCCCAAGACATGGTTTGAAATGTTTTTGAAAGCATAAACCTTCTCGGTGAAACTGCCCCGGGGCCTCCATCAGCAGGGCCCGTCTGATCCGTGCTGCAGATTTTGCGAGTCTTCAGTTGATCTGTGTCCTCGGCCCAGGGGGAATTCTCTCTGCTCTCTGATTGGCTGCTGTTATCGCTCTCTGCTCTGTGATTGGCTGTTGCTTGGAGGTCAGTGTCTGTTGATAAGGTCAGGGTCCGACAGGTTTTGATTCTTGATTTCACAGTCAAGGTCCGAGCTACGCAAGTGTCCAGTTGTGTCCGCACCTGGAGTTGTGCTGATGGGAGGTGTGTGGCCTAAGGCTAAAAATAACAGGGTTTAACTTGATTTATGTGGTAAATTATGAATGATTTTCGTGTTTCCCTTGGGGTACATAACCCTCTGTACATTCTCTACTCTCCAGATGTTCTACACAGGCATTAAAAAAGTCTGTTTGCAAAATCTGAGCTATGCAGTTATAAGGACATCAGTGCAAAAGTATGGTTGAGAAAAACAATAACCAAACCTGGGGTGACAGAGCTTTCTCCAATGCTACTCCACCCTCTGGAACTCACTCCCACAACCTGTGACTGCTCTGACCTCCCCACCTTCAAAAAACTGCTCCAGACTCACCTTTTTAAAACTGCTTTCAATGTTTCTTAATGTTTAATGTTTGTCTGATTGTTTATTGTTTTATTACTTGTTTTATTACTGATTTTACCTCTTGTACAGCGTCTTTGAGTGTCTTGAAAAGCGCTTTATAGATAAAATGTATTATTATTATTATTATTATTATTATTGTGTGAAGAGTCCCTCAGTCGTCCAGGTAGAATCCTTGATAAAAGGAGAAATTCAATTTGACAACTGGACAAAGTTTGTTTGGTTGAAAACGTTTCGCCGCTCATCCGAGAGGCTTCGTCAGCTCTGGTTCTAGTGCTGGTTAGACACAGCTTATATCTAGCTGCAGGGAGGAGCTAACTACACTGAAATAGCTCTGACACTATCTCCACTAATCTGTCTCTTTTGTATTACGAATTCCTCTGGCGTCTAGTATTAGCATATCCATTCAGCCCTAGGAGGCGCTCACTACACTGAAATAGCTCTGAAACTATCTCAACTAATCTGTCTCTTTGTTTTTCAAATTTCTCTGGCGACTAGTTTAGCCTCCCTATTCAAGCCTAACGACCCTCTCCACCCCTCTGCCCTGGATTGTCTGCCCTAATGTTTCTTTGTCTGTTTTTGACTTGGTTTAAGAATCGAATTATAAATGGGAGACAAGTTATGTCTAACTCCCCCATTTCTGTTTAACGACGGATTCTCTTTTTTGACCAAAATAGCCTCTTTAACTCCCCTCTCAAACCAGTTCTTTTCCCTGGCTAAGATCTGAACCTCACTGTCCTCAAAAGAATGGCCCGTGGCTTCTAGGTGAAGATATACCATTCTTTTGAGGACAGTGAGGTTCAGATCTTAGCCAGGGAAAAGAACTGGTTTGAGAGGGGAGTTAAAGAGGCTATTTTGGTCAAAAAAGAGAATCCGTCGTTAAACAGAAATGGGGGAGTTAGACATAACTTGTCTCCCATTTATAATTCGATTCTTAAACCAAGTCAAAAACAGACAAAGAAACATTAGGGCAGACAAGCCAGGGCAGAGGGGTGGAGAGGGTCGTTAGGCTTGAATAGGGAGGCTAAACTAGTCGCCAGAGTAATAAAAACAAAGAGACAGATTAGTGGAGATAGTTTCAGAGCTATTTCAGTGTAGGGAGCTCCTCCCTGCAGCTAGATATAAACAGTGTCTAACCAGCACTAGAACCAGAACTGACGAAGCCTCTCGGATGAGCGGTGAAACGTTTTCGACCAAACAATTATTATTATTATTATTATTATTATTATTATTATTATTATTATTATTATTATTATTATTATTATTATTATTATTATTATTATGTGGCCATAGAGTTTGGCAAAGCCTGAACTTGACAGGCGTGGTTAGCACTGTGAGCACTCAGTTAGCACCACTGGGAATACCAGGCACCACAGTGGGACACCAAGGGAAAAGACTTTGCGTCCTTAGGCAAGACACTTGGATAGCATGAAAGAAGTGTGTTGGCAGTGGTCAGAAGGGCTGATGGTGCAGATCGTCAACCTCACTTCTGTCAGTCTGCGCCAGGGCATCTGTGGCTACAATAATGGCTTACCACCCCCAAGTGTGGAGTGACTGAATAATGTACTGTAAAGGTACTATATGTCATTATTTTGTCCATAAATGAATTCCTATTCCTAAATTTGGCACACCAAATTTGCCCCAATCTGACTTTGTGAGCTGACACTATGACCTCACACTTCTTTATACAGTCTATGAACTGAATTTATACATCTTCTTCTTCTCCTTTCGGCTTGTCCCTTTTTCAGGGTTTGCCACAGCGAATCAACTTTTTCCATCTCGCCCTGTTTTCTGTATCTTCTACTCTGGCTCCAACTACCTCCATGTCCTCCCTCACTGCATCCATAAATCTCCTCTTTGTCTCCTACCTGGTAGCTCCATCTCTAACATTCTTCTACCAATATATCCACTGTCCCTCCTCTGAACATGTCCAAACCATCTCAATCTGGCTTCTCTAGCTTTTTTCTCCAAACCTTCCTGTCTGTGTTGTCCCTCTGATGACCTCGTTCCTGATCCTGTCCATCCTTGTCACTCCAAAGAGAATCTGAGCATCTTTAACTCTGCTATCTCCAGCTCTGCCTCCTGTCTTCTGCCTATTGCAAGTGTTTCTAATCCATACATCATGGCTGGTCTCACAACTGTCCTGTAAACCTTTCCCTTCACCCTAGCTGGCACTCTTCTATCGCAGATCACTCCTGACACTTTTCTCCAGCTGTTCCATCCTGCCTTCACTCTATTCTTCACCTCTCTTCCACAGTCTCCACTGCTCTGAACAGATGATCCTAAGTATCTAAAATCCTCCACCTTCACCACCTCTGCTCCTTGTAACTTCATTGTTCCACTGTTCTCCCTATCATTTACACACATGTACTCTGTCTTGCTACGCCTGAATTTACTGAATTTATACATATTATCCTATATTGAGGTTTTGTTTATGTATCCCTCTTAAAAAAGCTTTTCTTCTAGTATTTTTACATTATTACCTGTATAAAGTCTCTTCTCTGTTGCAAGTATACGCTCCAGTGTAACTAGAAGAGAATGAATAGAATAGAATGCCTTTTATTGTCACTATTCATATGTACAATTTACATCATACAGACTCACAATGAGATTGAAAGCATCTCACTTCAGTGCAAACGATATTTACAACACAGTATGGGTAAAAGAACACAGTAATGCAGGGGTGTCCAAACTTTCAAACATCAAGGGCCACATATGTAAACACAGACGATGTAGAGGGCCGATCGAGGGCCATAGACTGGTGCTCAGGACAGTCAATAATTGAAATATCTGCATGTTTAACAGAATGAGCTATCAGTCCTTTATTCATGTTAAAGATCCCATGACATGGTACTTCCTGATGCTTTTATATGGCTCCTTAATGGTTCCCTAATACTGTAAATGAATCCTTCTTCAAAATCAACACTCAGTGCATGAGAAACAGAGATAAGATGAGAAAGAGTAATTTTTCTCTCTCTGAACACTCCATTCTGGGCGTTGTTGCTTGAATGCAAATGAGGAGAAAAGAGATGGCCTATAGTAGAGGGTGGGGGCGTGGCCAAACTCTCCGCTCTCAGCTCTCAGCTGTGCGCTCTCTGATCCATTTCCGCGTTTTTGCGTGGAGAAGAGATTAGATTTCCATTGAAAAATAAACACATTTCCACAGAAAATAAAATTAAACCACTGCTGTTCAAAGGTCCAGAGGCTCAGATAAAGGACTTCCGAGCCTAGAAACACTCGGACGTGCCTCCAGGCAAATAAAAAAACGCATTTCGCATTGCCTAGCGCATTCACAGTCCAAACTCTCTGGGCGTGATTTACAGAGACGCTGAGTTCAGACAGACGGGGGTGGAACTGCATTTGCATTTCTTTTTTCGATCTGACGTCATTAAGGTGCCTTGTTCAAAATCGCCCGTTTGAGCTCTGATTTTTTCTAACGCATAAAAGGATCGCAAATGCTCAGTTTAGACATTTTGCAACTTTTAACCATGAAGGGGGGGCCTAAACAGGGTAGGGGAGCTCACATTAACGTTCAAAAACCTCAGAAAGTGAAAATTTCATGCCATGGGACCTTTAAGATCCTCAAAACCACACAATAAATATTAAATATTGTCTTAGTGCAATTGTCTTAGTGCAAAACACAAATTAGTGCAAAACACAAATTAGTGCAAAAAAAAAAATCCTTTACTACACATTAGTTGCCAACTACACCTAAAACTAGCACTAAAATGACAGTGACAGCAGAGGATTATATTGGATTTGAATGGTTTTGGTATCTCCTCTCTCCGCCACAGTAACCTTTAAGCTGGTCATGTGGGTGTTCAGTGGGCAGTGATTTATCTCTGGTCAGATGTAATCACATTTGGGGATATTGTGTGTGATCAGAGCTTTAATGGAAATGCTGCACTTTCATTACATCGATTACGCGCTGATGGTTTTAGTCGATCTGCCACAGATTCTACAGATTATGTCACGCAACCACAGCTGTATTCTGAAACACTGGTTGTACTCAGATAATATGTGCTTTTCCCTATGCTTTTTCAACCTGTACATAAAGAATATCACTGTTTTTGAGGCAACAAGACTATTATGCTGCCAAAAAATGCACAGATAACAGGTAATAAAACTAGTATTGACACTACATAATCAGCAGGTATGCAGTTTAAAGGTCCTATATTATGCAAATTTTACTTCTTTCTTCTGTTAGAATTACAGATATTACAGATATTAGCTCTAATATCAGTGCTATGCATAAGGAACTTTCGTGGCTGAAAGTCCAGGACAGACTGGCCTGTAGTTTAGTTATATTCTTGCATAAAGTGTGGACAACACACAGGTTTAATACAAGACGAGCCTCAAACACGATTTTTACTTTATCAAAACCAAGAACTAATGCAGTGAAAGCGACGTTTCTCTATAGAGCCATTTCTCACTGGAATGTGCTGCCACAACACATAATGCTCATGCAAAATCATGTTTTTAAAAAATGTGTTAAGAAATTACTATTTGAAAATGCTATAAGTTGAATGTGACATATTTTAAGTGTTTGGTTTGTGTTTTTGATAATGTAACTTAAAGCCCCAGTGTGTAGGATTCGTGGCGCATAGGTGGATGGTGCTATTGCACTTTCTGTTTTAGCTGTCTGTTTAACGCGGACAGCTCTCGTACCCGTGCACGAGCCGCGCGCCGCTACTGTATAAATAAAACGCGGTCCGTTTTTTTTTTTTTTTTTTTTTTTTTTTTCTTCTCATGTAAACACACATTCCCGATCATGTACCATGACACTCTACACATCAAATGAAACCTTACAGTCTCCTCTTTTTGACTATGCAATTCATTTCCCTGCACAATAATCACTCCCCGAGCACATGGGGCTTTTATATGGAAAAGCACAAAACGCGGTTAGCTTACCTTAGAATGCTTTGCACAGGTCAAACTCTGTATTTCACCATAAAGCAACACTGGAATTTCCCCACTGAGGGACTAATAAAGGCATATCTTATCTTATCTTATCTTAAACTTGCTCTCAATTTGTCCGTAAGGATCCAGCGAATAAAATCCAGTAAAACAATTTAGTCCAAAACACGTGTTAGATCCATTACGACGTCTGATCCGGCAGCATGCTTGTGTTGTTTACCCAAAACCACGAGCCTTGCCGAAGGCGAAGGCGGAGCCCAAATGTCCTTCTGCGGCTCTCGTATTCAAAATGGCTGCCTCTGCATGGGGAAGATCCCCCTTTTATGTGACTATATCTAAGTCCAAAAGAATACTTTGATTTCATGATGGAAGTGAAAAGGCTTGGAAAACAATGTATTTTTGAATGGATATCTTCAATTTCAGTAATTAACGGGTAAAAATCTTACACACTGTCCCTTTAAACTCTGTGCTTTGATTGGGCTGTTTTTATGGTGCTTAAAATGTATTAAAATGCATTAAAATGTATTGTATTTTAAATTGGACCCCAGGAAATAAATAAACAAATAAACAAATAGAATGTTATTTCTTCATTATAAACATACCCAGAGTTGTGTTTTGTTTCATTCACACAAGTTTGCGTTTCTGGCATTATTATCAATCAATCAATCAATCAAACTATATTTATAAGGCGCTTTTCATACAAAATTGTAACACAAAGCGCCCCACAGTGGTCAAGGATTAGAAGACTGACCTTATTTAGTAGGCCTTATTAGTAGGTCTACATCTCCAAAGTTCAATTTTACAATGTGATCAGTAAACATTGGCAATTCCAAAGTTTCCAAATGATTCTACTGAAGGTGTGTGGAGTCTAAAACACAGTGGACCACTCCCTTATATTCCCTTTTACCTCACCGGGGCCATTGAGAGACCCCAGGATGTTTGTAGGAGTGTCCCGAAGTCACTGTCCTGTGGCATCTCTCTGCAGGTGGAGGTGATGGAGGCAGCAGATAAACCTGAGCTATTTCCAGACACTGACAGAGATTAGAAGGATTAGAACAGCCAACTGTCAGAACGTACAATATCTCCTACTGTAGAAATGTGGATGCAAAGAAGAAAATATGGGCAAAGAAAGAATGATTATAAACTATTTTATTATTACTATGATTCTCAAACTATTGGTGACACTAAAGTTTAAAGGTTCTATATTATATAAAAGTGAATTTTGTGAGCTTGTTTGAAGGTCGTTACCTCATCCAAAACATACCTGGAGTTGTGTTTTGTTTCATTCACATGTTTGAGTACGCCTTTGTTATTACCGTAGTCTCTCTACGTCTCCTAAGCTCAAAATGCTCTGTTCCACTTTGTGATGCCATGAAGCGGTAGTTTTCAAGTTAACAGCAACTTCTAATCTTTAGTCCAGTAGAGATTGGCAATTCCAGGGCTGAAATTATCCAAATGATTCTAGTGAAGGTGTGTGAAGTTTTAACACACAGTGGAGCACGGTAAAGTTTTGTCAACTGGACAGAGTTTATTTGGTTGAAGACGTTTCGCAGCTCATCCAAACTGCTTCGTCAGTTCTGAAGGTCCAATGAAGGTTTGGATCTTCATCTGCCGTACACCTCCACCTAAAGCCACGGGCCTCTCCTTTGAGGACAGTGAGGTTCAGATCTTAGCCAGAGAGAAGAACTGGTTTGAGAGGAGGAGTTAAAGAGGCTATTTTTGTCAAAAAAGAGAATCCTTCTTTGAACAGGAATGGAGGGGTCAGACACTATTTGTCTCCCATCTATAATTCCATTCTCAAACCTAAATCAAAACAAAGAAAGGAAACAATAGGGCACCAGATCAGGTCCAGAGGTGTGAAAACACCATTATGGTCCTGAATAGTTCTGCTAAACAAGAGCCCAGAAACTGTAAAACAAAGAGGTGGGATACCGTACTTTTCAGACTAAAAGCCACTACTTTTTTCTCACACTTTGGACCATGCGGCTTATAGTCAGGTGCGGCTTATGTATGGATTAATTCTTTATCAAGACGGTGAATGTAGCGCGTAACCTGAGCTCCACTTCTGGTAGGTGAAAATACCTACGGTAACTAAGTTCAGGAGAGTTCATGAATTAAAGGAAAAGTAACGTTTTTTTTTTACAATCTGAGCCTTATTTCGGTAATAAAACAAGTTGTTTTACTCACCCATAGCACTTTGGTGTCATATGGAGCACTTCCAGAGATGTTTTAGATTTGCGGTTAGCCTAGCGTGACTTCTAGCCATAGCTCGGGGCATATAATATATTCCCCAAGCATGTAATATGCCCCGTGCGGGCTCCAAATAACACAAACTTTAGCACTTTTCAAATCATAGAAGCTCGATGTCTTAGTCTACGATTTCGTTTGAAGCAAAAGTGGCCTGTAATCCGAGATTTATCCATAGTTTACAGTTTTGCGTTTCATGTTTGGGTCCCGGGAGCTGAGAGCACAGTCCGCACATGCGCACTGGCCTCCTCATCTACTCGAAACTATGGCTAAATCTCAGATTACAGGCCACTTTTGACCACACAAAATCGTAGGCTAAGACATCGGGCTTCTATGATTTGAAAAGTGCTAAAGTTTGTGTTATTTGGAGACCACAAACAAGTGCCCCGAGAACTCACATGATGGAGATCGCAAATCTAAAACATCTCCAGAAGTGCTCCATATGACACCAAAGTGCTATGGGTGAGTAAAACAACTTGTTTTATTACCGAAATAAGGCTCAGATTGTAAAAAACGTTACTTTTCCTTTAACCCTTTCCGGGCCCGTGTAGCAAATTTGCAACAGCTAATTGTCACTTAGCTGTTTGCCAGCATTTGCATTTTTTAAAGTGTTTTTTTTTTTAAGTGCAAGAGCAGAACTCTGTTGCAGAGTTCTAATTGGACAGTTTACGGGAAACTTGCTCGGGGGCTGGTCTATCACACCTCCAACACCTGCACATGCACCTGGTACAACGCATCTCACCTGTTCAGTATTGTTATTGTTTAATTATTATTCTGTCACTTTTCCTGTTTTATTCATATGCTGTTTGATGGCAAAAGTTGAGTTCAGCCATTTTTAATAAATAAGATAAATTCATATTTCCAAAGATCTGTTTTGTCCACTATTTAATTATCCATCCGAGCCAATGTTGCCAATGAAGCCTTTATTTTAAGCCTTATCCATAGCTCGGGGCATTCCCCGAGCATGTAATATGCCCCATGCGGGCTCCAAATAACACAAACTTTAGCACTTTTCAAATCATAGAAGACTGATGTCTTAGTCTACGATTTCGTTTGAATCAAAAGTGGCCTGTAATCCGAGATTTATCCATAGCTTACAGCTTTGCGTTCCATGTTTGGGTCCCGGGAGCTGAGAGCACAGTCCGCACATGCGCACTGGCGTCCTCATCTACTCGAAACTATGGCTAAATCTCGGATTACAGGCCACTTTTGACCACACGAAATCGTAGACTAAAGACATCGAGCTTCTATGATTTGAAAAGTGCTAAAGTTTGTGTTATTTGGAGCCCGCACGGGGCATATTACATGCTCGGGGAATGCCCCGAGCTATGGCTATAAGTCGCGCTAGGCTAACGGCGTTAGCCTAAGGCTAATCTAAAACATCTCCGGAAATGCTCCATATGACACCAAAGTGATATGGGTGAGTAAAACAACTTGTTTTATTACCGAAATAAGGCTCAAATTGTAAAAAACGTTACTTTTCCTTTAAGGCTTCCAAAGGCTACAGGCCATTTTACAGTTGTTTTACCACTGTGTTTCTGCTGTGTCACTGCCGTAGGCGCTGCTCGAAAAAAGCACGTACCGGTATTTACGTTAATTACAATTTTTTAAAAAATCCTTTTGTGTACCATCTTTCTGTGTAAATACCTCAAGTTACAATGTGGACACCTGCGGCTTATAGTCAGGTGCGGCTTATAGTACAAAAAGTACGATAGTTTCAGAATAATTTCAGTGTAGTTAGCTCCTCCCTGCAGTTAGATATAAGCAGTGTCCACCAGCACTCCAACCAGAACTGACGAAGCAGTTTGGATGAGCTGTGACACGTTTTCGACCAAATAAACTCCAGTTGACAAATTGAATTTGTTTTACCACGGATTCTACCTGGACGACTGAGGTATTCTTCACACACAGTGGAGCACTTCCTGTATTGCCACATGACATCACAAGGTGGAACAGAATGTTTTCTATGCAGAGTTTGTGTTTTGAACATGTGTGAATGAAACAAAACACAACTTCAGGAATGTTTGTGATGAAGAAACAACATTATAACATAAACCAGGACAACTTTGGGCCCTTTAACGTTAAACCTTGTCTAAACTGCCCAACAGTTATGATTACACTTCTAAAAATAAACAGCAACACTTCTATTTTGTTGAATGATTTAAACTGCCAGAATAAAGCTGTAGTTGTTGTAAACTCTCGCTGGATTTTCAGGGGAATTCTGGTGTTGCATAGATAGAGGAATTCAGTTTTAGACTCACCGCTGCTTCCTGTATTTTTATGTTTTTCTTCTCAACTTTTTACCCAACAGACTGCCACATGACTGATGCAAAACCGCAAAATATTTACCACATGAACATGGACAAAAACAAGTTATAATTAGAAAAACATGAAAAGCTGTCACATGCACTTTAAACATTTGCAGTAATATTAAATCTATTCTAACACATCAGAGCTTGTCGTGATGTTGGTATCGGTCTATGTTTCCATACAGACAGATTAAACATGGATGAATTTGGACCTTAAAGGGACAGTGTGTAAGATTTTTACCCGTTAATTACTGAAATTGAAGATACCCATTCAAAAATACATTGTTTTCCAAGCCTTTTCACTTCCATCATGAAATCAAAGTATTCTTTTGGACTTAGATATAGTCACATAAAAGGGGGATCTTCCCCATGCAGAGGCAGCCATTTTGAATACGAGAGCCGCAGAAGGACATTTGGGCTCCGCCTTCGCCTTCAGCAAGGCTCGTGGTTTTGGGTAAACAACACAAGCATGTTGCCGGATCAGACGTCGTAATGGATCTAACACGTGTTTTGGACTAAATTGTTTTACTGGATTTTATTCGCTGGATCCTTACGGACAAATTGAGAGCAAGTTTATGGTGAAATACAGAGTTTGACCTGTGCAAAGCATTCTAAGGTAAGCTAACCTCGTTTTGTGCTTTTCCGTATAAAAGCCCCATGTGCTCGGGGAGTGATTGTTGTGCAGGGAAATGAATTGCATAGTCAAAAAGAGGAGACTGTAAGGTTTCATTTGATGTGTAGAGTGTCATGGTACATGATCGGGAATGTGTGTTTTCATGAGAAAAGAAAAAAAAACAGTGAACAGAACCACGTTTTATTTATACAGTAGCTGCGCTTCACGCGTTCGTGCGCGGGTACGCGAGCTGTCCGCGTTACGGCGCGCCCGGGTGACCCTCGAGGTCTGCCGTAGCTAAAACAGAAAGTGCAATAGCACCATCCACCTATGCGCCACGAATCCTACACACTGGGGCTTTAAAGATGATAAAATATGTGCAACCCTGGCAACAACTGGCAACCGTGAATGGATGAGCTGTTTAACATCCTCTGTTCACACAATTACTGGATTTTTGGACTAATGCGGTGGAAAAATGGAAGCCAACTTGTGTGTTTGGAACATCACTTCTGTCCAGAGTTATTGCCAAACTTTAATTTGTTTGTGCTTGGCTCTGAGATAAGGATAAGCAGGTCCCACTGAGCGTTCTCCTCCACTCTCTTTTCTGTCAACACGAGCTCCAGACGGCGCTCAGTTCTATTAGATTTGGAGATGTTTGGTGATATGGAAACATTACCTATGGTGGTCATCGCTCACACACACACACACACACACACACACTCTGTCTATCTCCCTTTGTTTACATCTGGGAAGCATTTTCATCGTTGAGCATCCTGGGCCAGAGCCAAGAACCGCTCTCCTTTACAAACCTGTGGAACACAACAATAAGTGCAGTTCATTCAAGCTGCTGAAAAAATGTAGCTTTGCAGTTTATCCTCTAAACACATAAAAGCATTCCAACTCTGCATATAACAAATGCAGGATTATTGTGTCCTGTATATAAGGTGAACAGAGCACAGGTGTAGAGAAACAGTGCTTGTTATTGACATGGGGCTGCCTCTGACGTCACCAGAAGTGCTCCTCCAATGATGGTCAAGTTTTCTCCCACGCACACGACAAGCTTCTGTAGGGTGGAAAATAAAAGCGTGTAAAGATTGTAACTACAATACATTTGCACTATGCACAAACACACTCACTGCTGAAATACAAATGCATTATAAATGGTTATAAACAGAATATTTTGATAAGTCTGCTCTGTAATGGTTTTGTCGTTCACTGCCTCAGCCAATAAAATGTAATAAAATCAATGTAAAATTACAATAAACAGTGAAGTTTGTTTCACTGAGCAAATGGACAACTTTCCGTTAGAGATGTGCAGAACAGAAACAGTGAAATGAGCTCCTCACTCACAGTATCACAGGAGCATTAAAAGGACAATGAGACGATATAAAAACAACCATGTATTACATTTGACAATTATTAGTTGTTAAAGGAAAAGTAAAGTTTTTTACAATTTGAGCCTTATTTCGGTAATAAAACAAGTTGTTTTACTCACCCATATCACTTTGGTGTCATATGGAGCATTTCCGGAGATGTTTTAGATTAGCGTTAGGCTAACGCCGTTAGCCTAACGCGACTTATAGCCATAGCTCGGGGCATTCCCCGAGCATGTAATATGCCCCGTGCGGGCTCCAAATAACACAAACTTTAGCACTTTTCAAATCATAAAAGGTCGATGTCTTTAGTCTACGATTTCGTTTGAAGCAAAAGTGGCCTGTAATCCGAGATTTATCCATAGTTTACAGCTTTGCGTTTCATGTTTGGGTCCTGGGAGCTGAGAGCACACTCCGCACATGCACACTGGCGTCCTCATCTACTCGAAACTATGGCTAAATCTCGGATAACAGGCCACTTTTGACCACACGAAATGGCTTCTATGATTTGAAAAATGCTAAAGTTTGTGTTATTTGGAGCCCGCACGGGGCATATTACATGCTCGGGGAATGCCCCGAGCTATGGCTATAAGTCGCGCTAGGCTAACGGCGTTAGCCTAACGCTAATCTAAAACATCTCCGGAAATGCTCCATATGACACCAAAGTGATATGGGTGAGTAAAACAACTTGTTTTATTACCGAAATAAGGCTCAAATTGTAAAATAAAAAACGTTACTTTTTCTTTAAGTTTCTTATATTTTGTCTTTAACCTACTGTGTGACATTTCAGCCCAACCCTCAGTGGAGTCAAGAAGAAGACCGCACAGTGATAACATGTTATAAACACCTATCATAAAATATTTTTATTTGGGTTTATTTTTTGGCCGAAGTCTCGTGCAGTGGGAATATAATTAAAGACATTTATTGTGCAACGTTCCTGTGCCTTTTAGCCTTACAGTGATGTGTTTTTACTAGGGGTGTGCAAAATAATCGTCATGACACTGCATCGTGATACTAACTTTCACAATATACCGCATCAATTCTTGATGCCAAAAATCGATTTTTATTAATTAATAATTAATTAATTAATTATTAATAAATAAATAATAGGGGCGGCGGCAGCTCAGTTGGTAGAGCATATGCCTTGTGATCCAGGGGGTTCGAATCCCGCTCTTGACGGGTTGACCGCATGTGATACCAGCTCCCACAGATGAGCGCTGCCGTTGTGTCCTTGGGCAAGACACTTAACCCCACCTCGCCCCCAGTGTCTGTGGACACTGGTAGCCCCCATGGCAGAAGATACATCAAGGCCTGTTGTGACGTGAGCCGTCCTCCTGTGGACCCACCACCCGTGGGAGGATTCATGGAGGCTGGTGCATTGTGTTCTGGGCAGCAGAACACTGCTTGGACTGCTGCCTCCGCGACCCAGAAAATGGAAAAGCGGAAGAAAATGAATGAATGAATAAATAAATAAATTATTAGTTTATTTTTTTATAAATCCTATGCCCTTTTTTCTTTGTGAAAGGGTATTGTTTGTTATGATGGTAGCTACCTCCAAAATGGCAAATGTTTGAACATCATTTTTTGTTTTAGAAAAAATCCTATGCACTTTTTTTGTTATTGGTTTGGTTTATTTGTTTTTGTTATTCAATAAATTCAGTTCTGAATTGAGTTGCTCAGAGTTCTGTATCAATTGAAGACACTACCCAGATACACAGACACTGATATTTAAGTTATCCTCTTTTTTTTGGTACATTTTCACTGAAGTATGTGGAATATATTACAATGCATCGCAATAATTCAAGTATCGTGATGCATCGTGATAGTATCGCATCGTGGCATATGAATCGTGATTCGAATTGAATCGTGACTTCTTTGCCAATACCCACCCCTAGTTTTTAGTACTTTTTAGCACATACTTATTATTATTATTATCTTAATTTTGATGCATGCTCATATTTTCCTACTGTTTCTGAAAGTTGCGTTGTGACACTGCAATTTCCCCTTTGTGGGACAAATAAAGGATTATCTTATCTTATAATGTCTGCCCACCAACAAAGTTTGTAAGTGTCTTTAAGAAACTATATTTGTCTGGCAGTTTCAAGGACAAAATGCATTGTATTATTCTTCACTGTAAGGGCACTGTGATGATGTCATCTGAAGTGAGGCTCAACATTTGTCAGTGTGATTCTTTGGACTTTCTTAGGCCTGTTACAGCCATAATCAATAGGTTGTATTCTAATCTAATAATTTGAAAACAACCAGTTTCCAAAAGTGTAAACATTTGAATAATCCTGTGGTCAGGATGAGGTAAGTGCTCTAAACTTCAAGGTGACCCCTTCTCCCTGGAGCAGCAGTGTTGCGGTTCATTCACAAAATGCGGAATGCGTAATTTTATTGTGAAGGCGCCGGGCGGAAGTGCGCGTGCTGCGGGGGGCGCTTGTCGCGCGGAGCTCAGCGGCTGCAGCAGCTGATAAAGCTCCGTGCGGGACTTTCTCCTCCATCACTTCCTCCTCGTGAGCGATGTGCAGCGGCGGGAGCGGAGAGGAGCTGCGCCCGGGACGAGGCACGGCACAGCGGGCACAGCAGCGGGCACAGCGGGCACAGCAGCGGGCACACGGGGGGCACGGGGGCTGCAGCGCGGGCACCCCTCACGGAACACAATGACGCCCTCCAAAGTTTCCTCGGTACTTGTGGTGACATATGGACAGGGTAACTTTACGCACGGGGACGCTTTGCTCGGTTTGCTCACACGGACGGGGCCGTGGCGCGTTTTGAAAGCCAGCTGCTCTCCTCTGCGCGCTGGACATGGATGTATTCTGAAAACGGATTAGGATTCCGCCCCCTTTGCCCCATCTACACTTCTTCGACCTGTGGACAATCGCGGTACTGCAAAACCAAACGACCCCATCCGGCGCTGTCACTGTTTTCCATCAGATATTGTACTGTAATGTATGAACAACTTTTTAGAGTTTGCCTAGAAAACTTTCAGAATGCTTGAATATCATACTTTCTATAACACACTATTCTGAACATGGAAGGTAATGGCGGATGAATAATTAAACGATGAAACTGATAAAATGGGACAACCACAAACTTTTATAGTAATGAAAAACTTATTTGGCTCAAAGGGCCATCGTTAGTTTTGGGGTGAAACTTTGTCGCCCCGTTTATTACGTTAAAACAGACGATTGGAGGTTTTGATGGGGGCCAAGCAGAGCAGCCCCACAGCCAACCCAGCTGCTAACGGCCGGACCAGGGCGTACTCGGGCTCGGACCTGCCCTCCAGCACCAACGGGGCTGGAGTGAGCAGGACCTCTACCGGAGGGATGAGGTACCACGCGTACGGGGCAGCCGGGGCATCTGGAGCAACAGCAAGTACCAGCAGGAGCAGGTATGGTGCCCCCCCAAACCCCTTTAAAGGAAAAGTAACGTTTTTTTTACAATCTGAGCCTTCTTTCGGCAATAAAACAAGTAGTTTTACTCACCCATAACAGTTTGGTGTCAATTGGAGCAGTATCGCAGAACTTATGTTGAGCCGTTCTGTTCTACTAATGATCCCGTATCCGTTAGCGTGAGTGCTCGGGGCACTGATTTACGGTGTCCAAATAACACAAACTTTAGCACGTTTCAAATCACAGAAGATCGCTGTGTCAGGGTAGACTTTTAGTAGTTTCCAAAACGGCCTGAAACCCGATATCGCAACAGAAAAGTAAAGTTCAGAGCGGTGTTAGCTTCTTTCGGACTAGCGGTGTTTACAAAACAGCTGAGTTCACGCATGCGCACTGTCCTCTCTGATGACGTCATCAAATGAAACTATAGCTGCATATCGGGTTTCAGGCCATTTTGGAATCCACTAAAAGTCTACCCTGACACAGCGATCTTCTGTGATTTGAAAAGTGCTAAAGTTTGTTTGTTATTTGGACACCGCAAAGTAATGCCCCGAGCACTCACGCTAACGGATACGGGATCATTAGTAGAACAGAACGGCTCAACATAAGTTCTGCGATACTGCTCCAATTGACACCAAACTGCTATGGGTGAGTAAAACGACTTGTTTTATTGCCGAAAGAAGGCTCAGATTGTTAAAAAAAACGTTAATTTTCCTTTAACTAACTTCTAAATCTTGAATATTGAATATATGATGTGTATCTCCGCTGCAGGTCCGTGGGAGGCCCCGGTGCCCGAGCTCAATCCGGCATCAACATTCCCAGCAGCAGTGGAGTGTACAGCTCCCCTGAGTCTGCAGGCAGCTCCCCGGAGGAAGCGTCTGGGGAGAGGGAGGGAAGGTCTGGCACCGCAGGACAAGAAGGCCCCCGGCTGCTCATAGGATCTCTACCAGCACACCTCTCTCCTCATCTGTTTGGAGGTAAGTACTATATTGACAATTATTATATTGGAACAGTATATTTTGGGACTCGTGGGTACAGTTTCTTTGTAAAAATGGGGAGATTTTTGTCATTTTTATGTAACTGGGTAAAATTTGAGCTGTAGAGGGTTGAATAAATAACTTCTATGGCTAATTCTTGCATCTTAGGTCTTTTAATGATACTGTATTTTAAAGATCCCATGACATGGTACTTCTTGATGCTTTTATATGGCTCCTTAATGGTTCCCTAATACTGTAAATGAATCCTTCAAAATCAACACTCAGTGCATGAGAAACAGAGATAAGATGAGAAAGAGTCATAAATATCTCTCTCAAACACTTTATTATGGGCGTTGTTGCTTGAATGCAAATGAGGAGAAAAGAGTTGGCCTATAGTAGAGGGTGGGGGCGTGGCCAAACTCTCCGCTGTCAGCTCTGAGCTCTCAGCTGATCCATTTCCGTGTTTTTGCACGGGGAAGAGATTTGAAGCGTTCCATTAAAAAATAAACACATTTCCACAGAAAATAAAATTAAACCACTGCTGTTCAAAGGTCCAGAGGCTCAGATAAAGGACTTCCGAGCCTAGAAACACTCGGACGTGCCTCCAGGCAAATAAAAAAACGCATTTCGCATTGCCTAGCGCATTCGCGGTCCAAACTCTCTGGGCGTGATTTACAGAGACGCTGAGTACAGACAGACGGGGGTGGAACTGCATTTGCATTTCTTTTTTCGAGCTGACGTCAATAAGGTGCCTTGTTCAAAATCGCCCGTTTGAGCTCCGATTTTTTTCTAACGCAGAAAAGGATCGCAAATGCTCAGTTTAGACATTTCACAACTTTTAACCATGGGGGGGGGCTAAACAGGGTAGGGGAGCAAAAACCTCAGAAAGTGAAAATTTCATGCCATGGGACCTTTAAAATCAGATTATCCTGCTTTGTGTTAGTGCTATAAAGTAGTTTCAATATGATCATTTATATAAGTATATAAGTGTTATTTTGACGGTCCTACCGATAAGGATGTGGTTTATTTGTCTGTTCTCTGAGCTGGTCAGTGCAGGATCGGGGCTTCGTGCTTCAAGATTCAAGATTGTTTATTTGTCATATGCAGAATCAACACAGGGTCAATAATGAAATGAAATGTTTAGGATCAGAGGAACCGTTGACTCACTGAGATAGTCAGAAGTACTAGTAACAGCAGTAATAGTACATGGTAAAAAAGTGTTGCAAAAGTGCAGGGGAAGAAGTAAACCATATAATAAAAATATGTAATAAAAATACAAAGTACAATGTACAAAGGCGCAGGTAGGATTAAATAAGGTGTAAGTATTTCAGACCGCACATAATATGGTGTAGTATAAGTGTTGCATGTGGATAGGGTTGCAAAGCGGCGAAAAATGTCTGGAAATGGAAACTTTGGTGTGGGAATTTTGGGAATTTTCATACTGGTAACTTTGCACAGAAGTTTTGGGAATTTATGAGAATTCTTGTGAGTCATATTCCAACATAAATATAAATATTTCATTTAGTCATCAGCAGCATTATTGTAAAAGGAGACAGTTAAAACACACGACTCACATGATTGATCTGGTTTCTCGGTAAGCTAGCTCGAGCACATTTGGCGGTAGCTAGCATCATAAGAGAACTTCTTCAGTGAAATGGTGCAAATTTAGTTTACCAGAATTCTAGAAGCTATTGTGCATGTGATAAGATAAGATAAGACTTTATTGATCTCACGCAGGAGAAATTTACTTGTCACAGTAGCTCCAGGCAGGGACAGTTTGAACAAGAAAGAAAAGGAATGCCAAATGCACGTAGAGGGTGTGGCTCGACGGCTCGGCACAAAATACTGTCCTACTTTATTCACAGAAATGTGATTATTTTAGCCAAGATGATCTATCAATCAATCAATCAATCAAACAATATTTATAAGGCGCTTTTCATACAAAATTGTAGCACAAAGCGCCTTACAGTGGTCAAGGATTAGAAGATTGACCTTTATTGATCTCGCACAGGAGAAGTTGTTTCTATATTTGACCCGGGGACCATCCCCATGATTTTGTTTTGTTATTTAGGCTTGGTCAGGCCCTAAGCTGGAGGATTTTACCTATGGCGCATGTTTAGGTTGGTGGGGGAAACCGGAGTGCCCGGAGGAAACCCACCCAGACACGGGGAGAACATGCAATCTCCACACAGAAAGGCCCGGGCAACCCGAACCTTCTTGCTGTGAAGCATGAGTGCTAGCCACTCAGCCACCGTGCTGCGAGAAAAAAAAAAAAAAAAGCAAACAGACGAACAAACAACTAACAGATATACAAGTAAACAAACAAAAGAACAAACAAAAGACAAGCAAACAGACGACCGAAGTCAATCAAAGGCCAAGCTAAACAGGTGAGTCTTGAGCCACTCTTAAAAACATGAATGTTCTCTTTGGCCCCTGATTTTTTCTACCAACTATATTGATGCTCCTAACCTTCAACTTTGATAACTCCCAGTTTATTCATCCCCATTAATTCCCGAAAATTCCCGAAAGTTCTCATGGAAAGTTTCCAACTTTGAAAATTCCCAGAGTTTTGCACCCCTACATGTGGATTTCGTATTGCACATAATATAATATAGTATAAATATTGCACAGATTATTGCACAGGTAACAGTAGTTTACAGTGAGAAACATGATACATTCATACAGAGCAGCAGCAGTAAACATATTCTGCATAATGAAAAGTAGTTTAGTGCAGTATTATTGAGAGTTCAGTATTATTTAGAGTATTACCCAGAGTTCAGTAGTCTGACAGCTCGGGGGTAATATCTGTCTTTGGAAGGCCATCTGATGTCAACATATTGCATCATTGCTGTCGCCTTGTTTTAAAGGAAATTTAAAACAATCTGAGCCTTCTTTCGGCAATAAAACACGTAGTAGCAGCAGTATCGCAGAACTTATGTTGAGCCGTTCTATTCTACTAATGATCCCGTATCCGTTAGCGTGAGTGCTCGGGGCACTGATTTGCGGTGTCCAAATAACACAAACTTTAGCACTTTTCAAATCACAGAAGATCGCTGTGTCAGGGTAGACTTTTAGTAGATTCCAAAACAGCCTGAAACCCGATATCGCAACAGAAAAGTAAAGTTCAGAGCGGTGTTAGCTTCTTTCGGACTAGCGGTGTTTACAAAACAGCTGAGTTCACGCATGCGCACTGTCCTCTCTGATGACGTCATCAAATGAAACTATAGCTGGATATCGGGTTTCAGGCCGTTTTGGAATCCACTAAAAGTCTACCCTGACACAGCGATCTTCTGTGATTTGAAAAGTGCTAAAGTTTGTGTTATTTGGAGAGCGCAAAGTAATGCCCCGAGCATATGATACGAGCACTCACGCTAACGGATACGGGATCATTAGTAGAACAGAACGGCTCAACATAAGTTCCGCGATACCACTCCAATTGACACCAAAGTGCTATGGGTGAGTAAAACTACTTGTTTTATTGCCGAAAGAAGGCTCAGATTGTAAAAAAAAACGTTACTTTTCCTTTAAATGTATTTGATCCAAAGATGCCTGAAGTGAATTAGGCCACGGGCTGCATTTTCTTGTGCTCACAGGTGTTGGACATAAAGAAAATTGCATTAGCTATAACCATCCATTGATTCGCATCTGCCCCAGAGGTTATTGATATGTCTGATAGAGCTGATTGGCTGTTGTATTGAATCACTTCCTCTTTGAGAAAAACACAGATGTGGTTGTGCAGTTACCTGGGCAGCCAGAACCACACGATATCCTGTCTCCGTGAATTCAGAGGGCTTGATTGACAGGTGGCTTAACCAGTCAGAGAAATGCAAAAATCTACATAAATGTGAGTGCAGATTTTTACAGAATCAACAACCGAAGCACCAAACTATTACTTATTTCAGGTAAAAAAAAAAAGGTGATATATTTTGTTCTGAATGTTATGTAATGTTAGAATTCTGGAGAGATGTCTTTCGCATTTGAGAGATGTGATTACAAAATTTGTAATTAGCGGCTGTGACTGGACCGGCTAAAGTTAAAATGGAGGATTTTCGCCTGGCTGCTTTCAGTTCCTTTTGGATTTTAAGAGAACGTGGAAGCGACTGGCCGGTCAGGCAAATTGCGCAGTGGGAAGAGAAAAGTGAGTCTAGTGATTTGCGTTCAGAAAGAATAAAGGAATATATGAGGTGCAGAAGAGGGATATTAAAACGTATGGTGCGAGTAGTGCATTTAAGGATGCCGAAGAGGAGATTTACAGACAGAGTGTGAGAGAAGATGGTGCAGAGGATAGGATGATTTGCTGCAGTTTGTAATTTTACATCTAGTCACTTTTTGCAAACATCAAGAGCTTATGTTTTCCATTTTGCAACTAGGGATGGGTGAGATATTAGTTCAGATAACGATATTGCAAGGGTTTTCCCCCAAATCGTCAGATGTTAAAAATAAAAATATTTTGCACTGATATTTTTGCTAAGATGCCCTATGTGTATCATTCCCAATTTGTCCTCTAAACTAAAGTGTAAAAAATGAAAAAGAAAAGCACAGAAGCTTAAAAAACCTGTATGTTTACACAATCAGGCAACAAATGAAAAAAGCATTTGCCTTTTACAAAAGTACCATAACATGCATTAATATACATGGCGGTCTTGCTATGGGCTTGAAAATAATAATACAGTGGTACCTCACCTTACGAATGACCCAACAAACGAAAATTTCAAGTTACGAAACACCTTCACGGTAAATTTTGGTCTCTAGATACGAAAGAAAATTCAAGTTACGAAACCTGAAATCTCAAAAATTCATATAATGCGCGCTCAGCCACACACATTATACGCTTTTCTCAGACTGGATTTAAACTTTTCTCACATTTGTCTCTCGTTTAAACACTCAAACTTTCATAGATTTTCAACAAAATTATTAACAGTGAAGTGTGGGGGGAAGGGGGAGGGGGGAGAAGACTGCGCTCTGACACGTGTGTGATAGCGGCATGTGTGACAGCTGACCCGGCGCAGGTGCTGCCAGCAGGTCTAGACCAAGGTCTAAACCTGGACTGGACCAGGACTAAACCAGGACTAAACCAGGACTAGACCAGGTGGATTAAAGCAGCGAGGAGGGGACTGCACGCAGTCTGAGCGCATGAACGAGACCCATGCAAGAGCCGCGGTGGTCTAGACCTCCTCTAGACCTGACCAGGTCTAGAGGAGGTCTAGAGGAGCCGCGGTGGTCTGGACTAAACCAGGATTAAACCTGGACTAAACCAGGAGGAGCCGCGGTGGTCTGGACTAAACCAGGACTAAACCTGGACTAAACCAGGAGGAGCCGCGGTGGTCTGGACTAAACCAGGACTAAACCTGGACTAAACCAGGAGGAGCCGCGGTGGTCTGGACTAAACCAGGATTAAACCTGGACTAAACCAGGAGGAGCCGCGGTGGTCTGGACTAAACCAGGATTAAACCTGGACTAAACCAGGAGGAGCCGCGGTGGTCTGGACTAAACCAGGACTAAACCTGGACTAAACCAGGAGGAGCCGCGGTGGTCTGGACTAAACCAGGATTAAACCTGGACTAAACCAGGAGGAGCCGCGGTGGTCTGGACTAAACCAGGACTAAACCTGGACTAAACCAGGAGGAGCCGCGGTGGTCTGGATTAAACCAGGACTAAACCTGGACTAAACCAGGAGGAGCCCGCGGCTCTTGCATGGGTCTCGTTCATGCGCTCAGACTGCGTGCAGTCCCCTCCTCGCTGCTTTAATCCACCTAGTCTAGTCCTGGTTTAGTCCTGGTTTAGTCCTGGTTTAGTCCTGGTTTAGTCCAGGTTTAGTCCTGGTCCAGTCCAGGTTTAGACCTTGGTCTAGACCTGCTGTCAGCCCCGCGCCGGGTCATGTGCGCTATCACACGTGTCAGAGCGCAGTCTTCTCCCCCCTCCCCCTTCCCCCCCACACTTCACTGTTAATAATTTTGTTGAAAATCTATGAAAGTTTGAGTGTTTAAACGAGAGACAAATGTGAGAAACACACAGAACACAATGTTACACTATAAAAAAGTTACACTATAAAAAAAAAACTTGGATCGGGGCCTTGGAACGAATCAGGCTTTTTCCATTGAAATAGCGACTCAACTTACGAATTTTTCACGTTACGAAACCACTTCTGGAACGAATTAATTTCGTAAGGTGAGGTACCACTGTAATAATAATAATTCATAAAAAAGGTTATTGTTTGAGCAATTATAAATTCTAAAATACATACATTCACAAGTATGAGGCTGCAGATGATGGAACTACTTTGGAACCTACCTGGACGACTGAAGATATAAACTATAAGGCCACATGGTAAAAGAAAGTCCTACTGTTTAATGTTGAAAATCACATTCTGTTGTCTAAAGAAAGATTCTTTTTTATTATCATTGTGGTATCGGAATTGTTATTGAGTATTGAGTCTATTCCAGCCATGGACATCATAAATACTTGTGATCTTGTGAACTTTTCAGTGCTTTTAATGTGAAGTAATTCGTCCCCTTTTCCATGTAGTGTAGTCATGTTCTTGTCAGGAGAGAATGAATGATATCAGTGGAAAATGAAGTCTCTAGGTATCCAAATAGGCCCAGATCTGCTAACAGTTGGGGGAATTGCCTGTAATTTCATACTCATTAAAGCACTGAGCGAGCCTCATGTGTCTCTGAGAGAAGGGCCCTCTCAACCGTTGGAGTAATTACAGCTGCATTCTCCAACTCTTCAACCAACTTTTGTTAAAGATCATGACATAACTGAGCCAGTCTTCCCCCCCCCAGCTTAAACAGCCACTCACCCTGTTTTACAGTCTGTGAGGGCTGTAGTGCTGCACAATGAGGCAAAACACATGGGCAGTGCAGTATTAACACTTCTTTATGGGTGACATTGGATTTGGTGAGACACTGCAGCTATAGAGAAAACATTCTCATGATAGGTTTTCATATAAAATTAAGCATTTAAAGGGATAGTGCGTTTTTTTTTAAATGTTAATCTGTGTGGGTTTCCTTCTAAAAGTTCCGTGTGTTGACACCGGTTTACCTCTGACAGTCTCAGCTGATCCCGGTTCGGCTCGCTTTCTGGAGCCCACGTAAGTAGGTCCGGTAACTTCCCTGGAACATGAAATAAAGCTTGTTTTTCTTCTCAAAACAAAGCATTTGTCCGAAAGGTGATATATTTACGTCCCAAACAGTTGTCCACGAAACATCCAGCAGCGTATTTAGCGGTCGCGTATTGTATCTGTCGATTCGTATCACTGCGCACATATTAGCTGTATCAGCCTGTTCACTTGTAAACTTCCCCTTACGGTGGACCGCATCTGCCGTACACTTCCGCTAAAGGTTAACAGGCTAATACAGCTAATATGCGCGCAGTGATACGAGTCGACAGACACAATACGCGATCGCTAAATATGCTGCTGGATGTTTCGTGGACAACTGTTTGGGACGCAAATATATCACCTTTCAGACAAATGTTTTGTTTTGTGAAGAAAAACAAGCTTTATTTCATGTTCCAGGGAAGTTACCGGACCTACTTACGTGGGCTCCAGAAAGCGAGCCGAACCGGGATCAGCTGAGACTGTCAGAGGTAAGCCGGTGTCAACACACGGAACTTTTAGAAGGAAACCCATACAGATTAACATTAAAAAAAACACACCATCCCTTTTAATGTGTAAAATTTGCCAAAATATTTGGGACTTTGATATCTAGTAAATTGACACTTTTAAATAGATATATGTTTAAAAGTTCACAGTGCACAATGTAAACATCTCCAGGTTTACATTTGAGAGAAGACTGATCTGAACTGAAAATCGAATTCAACAGTACCATGGATTTCAGAACATGCACAACAGGATTTTTCTATCAAAGACGGCATATTTTGTTCTTTGCAAAGAACATTGTGTTATCTAAATAATTACAGCTTTTGCAGTTTGATAATTGCACCAACTCAAAGTGCAGTTTTGATTCAGTGGTGATATATTCTGCAGCCCTAAAAAGAGGCAACAAACCTGGTTCAGACCCGAGCCAGTCAGCTGCATTTCAGATACGTGTGTGTTGTAATGATGCCACTGGACATTACAGTAGAACACGTTTAAAACATTTGGCTCATATGTGGTCGGGCTTATGCAAAATAGATTTTTTGAGCTTCTTTTTGAGGCTATTTAAAGGTCCCATGACATGGTACTTGATGCTTTTATATGGCTCCTTAATGGTTCCCTAATACTGTAAATGAATCCTTCTTCAAAATCAACACTCAGTGCATGAGAAAGAGAGATAAGATGAGAAAGAGTCATAAATGTCACTCTGGAACAGTCCATTATGGGCTTTGTTGCTTGAATGCAAATGAGGAGGGCATAGATGGCCTATAGTAGCGAGTGGGGGCGTGGCCAAACTCTCCACTCTTTCCTTTTCAGCTGTGCGCTCTGACCCACTTCCGTGTTTTTGCACGGAGGGAGAGATGAGAAGCATTCCATTGAAAAATAAACACATTTCCAAAGAAAATAAAATTAAACCACTGCTGTTTCAGATGTCCACAGGCTCAGATAAAGGACTTCCGAGCCTAGAAACACTCGCAAGTTCCTCCAGGCAAATAAAAAAACAAATTTTGCATTGCGTAGCTCCTCCGCAGTCCAAACTCTCTGGGCGTTATTTACAGAGACGCTGAGTACAGACAGACGGGGGTGGAACTGCATTTGCATTTCTTTTTTCAATCTGATAAGGTGCCTTGTTCAAAATCGCCCGTTTGAGCTCTGATTTTTTCTAACTCAGAAAAGGATCACAAATGCTCAGTTTACACATTTCGCAACTTTTAACCATGGGGGGGGGGGGCCTAAACAGGGTAGGGGAGCTCACATTCACGTTCAAAAACCTCAGAAAGTGAAAATTTCATTCCATGGGACCTTTTAATATTTAATGTTTAATTAGTGTTTTATGGAATATCAAAGAATGTGACATCACCACTTTCAAGAATCTAAAAAAAAAAAGGCATCTATAAAAATCCTCATCATATTTCCCTCATATTTCTTCACACCAGCTCGAGCATGCACAGCAGTGTGCACATGCTGTAGTGAAAGTCAAAAGGCAGAGGCCTGTGGGGACATGTACAGACGCTGTAACTGAGAGAGTGAGATCCTGTGATACTGGCCTCCTGCCTCCTGCCTCCTGCTGCTGTCTCTTTTATGGCTTTGGAGTGTGACAGGCCTGACTCACTGTGAGGAGAGCCACATCCAGAATTACTATATGGACTTTTCTCAGACTGGACCGTGCCTCCCTCTCGAGACCGCGTCCAGCGACACAGTCCGAGCCACGAAGTGAACACGCACAAGAGCCGCACGAAACGAGGCAAAGAGCCGCATGCGGTGGTTTAATCCTGGTTTAATCCTGGTTTAGTCCTGGTTTAGTCCAGGTTTAGACCTGGTTTAGTCCAGGTTTAGACCTGGTTTAGTCCAAGTTTAGACCTGGTTTAGACCTGGTTTAGACCTGGTTTAGACCTGGTTTAGTCCAGGTTTAGTCCAGGTTTAGTCCAGGTTTAGTCCAGGTTTAGTCCAGGTTTAGACCTGGTTTAGACCTGGTTTAGACCAGGTTTAGACCTGGTTTAGACCAGGTTTAGACCAGGTTTAGACCAGGTTTAGTCCACGTTTAGTCCACGTTTAGTCCACGTTTAGTCCACGTTTAGTCCTGGTCTGGTCTCGGTCTGGTCCCGGTCTGGTCCCAGTCTGGTCCTCATGTCTTAGTCCCGGTCTGGTCCCGGTCTGGTCCCAGTCTGGTCCTCATGTCTTCGTCTCGGTCTGGTCCCGGTCTGGTCCCAGTCTGGTCCTCATGTCTTAGTCCCGGTCTGGTCCCAGTCTGGTCCTCATGTCTTAGTCCCGGCCTGGTCCCGGTCTGGTCCCAGTCTGGTCCTCATGTCTTAATCCCGGCCTGGTCCCGGTCTGGTCCCAGTCTGGTCCTCATGTCTTAGTCCCAGTCTGGTCCTCATGTCTTAGTCCCGGTCTGGTCCCAGTCTGGTCCTCATGTCTTTGTCCCAGCCTGGTCCCGGTCTGGACTTCCCAGATCCAGTGACTCATGTCTTCGGCTCCTCGTGCTGGTCCCAGTCGAGACCTCATGTCTTAGTCCCCCCGGGTCCCAGTCTGGTCTCCCCTCTATAACATCTATATAAATGTGTCAAACTGAACACATTCTGTATGTACAGGAGACACGGAGGAGAAGCCAATCAGGACGCACAACACAATGTTCAGACTAGAAAAAAAAAAAAAAAAAATCTGCGAAAAGTGAACCGCGATAGAGCGAGGGACCACTGTATATTATTATGCTGTTTATTTATTGCTGCTCATATTTTTTACAGTATTGTACATTTAGAATAGTTTTTGTGTTTTAAATCTGCTCCAGGGTTTTTGTGTCAGTAGTTTCAATATTATTTATCGTCTCTGTTTACTTTACTTTTCTGTGTGCGTGAATGATCACACAGGCCGGCATTGACCAGGCCTGTGTGATCTGGTACTCTGTCTTTGCTGCTTTAGTCCAATGCAGGTCAGACTGATCGGGTAATTAGCTGTCTTCATCAGGGCGGCATGTTTTGACCTCCAATCAATACTGAGATTAATAGAGATGAATAGATGTGTGAGCTAGGCTTGCTACTATAGATGTTTGGGTAATGGTATAAATTAAGGCTGAACAATTTGAGAAAAATATCTAATTCTGTGTCCGCGTGTGTGTTTTTTCCCCTCAAGTATTGCGATTTTGATTAAGTTTGTTATTTATGTTTACATATTTTTTATTTTAAACCAAAATAATTGATAAAAAAGATGAAATATCAACTGACAAACTAAAAAACTAAAACAAGAATGACATTTCAGAACATGTTTGTGCAGTAAACTACAGCTTTAGCACTTTTTACACATAATAAGACTGGTTTGTGCCTGTCCATTCACATTACAATTTTGATGTGATTGTAATTGCAGCCCTGTGTTACTTTATGTATCAATCCTTGTTAATAAGGAGTGTTATTATATTCCTACGATGTGGTGTGTCGTGAGTAGTTCATTCTCAGTCCTCTTAGCATGTAGCAGTTAATGTGAATTAGATTGCACTTATCTCTCTGGCATGGACTGAAAGCATTTTACATTAAAGCAGACCTATTATGCAAAATAGACGTTTTAGAGCTTTTAACCATATTATTAAAGGAAAAGTAACGTTTTTTACAATCTGAGCCTTATTTCGATAATAAAACAAGTTGTTTTACTCACCCATAGCACTTTGTTGTCATATGGAGGATTTCTGGAGATGTTTTAGATTAGCGTTAGGCTAACGCCGTTAGCCTAGCGCGACTTATAGCCATAGCTCGGGGCATTCCCCAAGCATGTAATATGCCCCGTGCGGGCTCCAAATAACACAAACTTTAGCACTTTTCAAATCATAGAAGCTCAATGTCTTTAGTCTACGATTTCGTGTGGTCAAAAGTGGCCTGTAATCCGAGATTTAGCCATAGTTTCGAGTAGATGAGGAGGCCAGTGCACATGTGCGGACTGTGCTCTCAGCTCCCGGGACCCAAACATGGAACGCAAAGCTGTAAACTATGGATAAATCTCGGATTACAGGCCACTTTTGATTCAAACGAAATCGTAGACTAAAGACATCGAGCTTCTATGATTTGAAAAGTGCTAAAGTTTGTGTTATTTGGAGCCCGCACGGGGCATATTACATGCTCGGGGAATGCCCCGAGCTATGGCTATAAGTCGCGCTAGGCTAACGGCGTTAGCCTAACGCTAATCTAAAACATCTCCGGAAATGCTCCATATGACACCAAAGTGATATGGGTGAGTAAAACAACTTGTTTTATTACCGAAATAAGGCTCAAATTGTAAAAAACTTTACTTTTCCTTTAAGTTTCCCCTCAGCCCCTCAAGTTGTATTTGGAGTGATTTGTGAATGTTTGAACATTCTTTAATCGCTTATTTTAAGATAATGTATTGACAATCGGCATACACCCACTGCCTTGTACTTACTTTTTTCTTCAATTTTATTTTATTTTTTAAATGGTGATATGTGTAGGATTCGGCAGCATTGTGTAGTAATTTTGCTACAATAAAAAAATAAAAAATAAAAAATGCACTGCTTATTAGCGTGATGTGCTGCTATCCACTGGAGGTGGTGACAGCTACACAGCTCTTTGTTGCAATGACGTATAAATGGACTTGAAGTTACAGAACACAGATCAGATCATCCTAATTAAGTTTTTGCTAATCATAATATGTTTGTCTTTTGATGCAATTTTTATTCTTCTTATTCGGCACATTGTTCAAACCCCACGTTTATTGAGCCTTAACTAACCCCCACAACCTTTGCAAACAAGAGTAAAGTTTAATTGCAGTTATGGAACCACATAGTTGAGTAAAAGGATCATTCCAGAACTGGAGGACATTTTGGCTTTAAAATTCTTGAAAAATAAACCTTCACTTTTCTGATTTTCTGCTACATATTCATCAATAATGGGTAATAAACTATCAAATTAATTAGCTTAGCTTACGGTCAATGGTAAAATTTTTATTACATGATTTATTTGGTTTATTTATTGATTTACTCTAATCACAGTAACAGGGTTGCAGGTAACAGGGTTGCAGATCCGCACTAATGTTCACTTTATCTCAGGAGGAGAAGCTGTTTAGCTGTTACTGCTAATCAAGAGGAAAAACTTATTTATGCAAATAAGTAAAGGAAAAATAATAATTGTCTTATTCTGATCATTTGCATAACAGGGTTACATGAGGCAGAGTGAGACATTCAATCAAGACTAACGATGTTATAAAAATTTGAAAAAAGACAAAGACAAACCTTTGCTCTGCCCGTTCTTTTGGAAAACTGTTTGATGAAGTCAAGTCCAGGGATCATGTGGTTCACTGTTGATTGATTGATTGATTGATTGATTGATCATGTGGTTCTGTTTTCTTCTTCTTCTACCAGGCTAAAAATGTTCTGGTAACAGGGTTGGTGCAGGTTGTGGGACACATGTTCCATGAATAATAATTATTATTTGAAATATTATGTTTATTAAAACAAATGTTCCACAGTTACAAGAGATGGCAATGAAACGAATAATACAAAAAACAAGAAATTTCAATTTAATTTTAACTGTTTTATTTGAGATTCAATTTGGTCATTAGAGGGGTGGGACAAGAGGAAAATGGTATTTTGGGGGGTACTTCAGATTTATTTGGTCTTTTAAAAACTATTTTCAAGCATTCTTTTCTCTTAGATTTTTTAGATTTGGTCTCAGGACAAGTAAATTCACTCAGAAACTGTATGTTTTAGTATTTTGTGTGTGGATTATTTAATATTTGATGGGTGGAATGTAAAATGTCCTTAAATTCTAGAATGACCCAAAACATGATATAGTTTCAGGGATAAATGAACATGCAACCCCTTCTAGCTTGGTTTACACTCTCTCACTGTCCCAAAAACAAAAGCTATTTGCCTCAAGTCCACACACATTTGAGTTGGAGCAGAGAAGACTGGAGAGTGTATTTTGTCCGTGTGGGTCCATCTGTGCCTCTTTGTCTGGTACAGTCCCTCTCTGCAGCCTGCATCTTTTCTCCAACAGGCTTTGGTTCTTCTTCATAAACAAGCCCAGTGTGTGCATAAATCCATCCTTCTCCACTGTCGCTCTGTTTACAGTGAAGCTCTTTTCCTTGAATTATCGTTGTCCACTCTACTGCCTGGATGGTATGTCTCATGCTTATCTGTGTGTAAACCACTGTCCACCAAGTCTGCACGGCCCCACCTAAACGGCCAGCCCTAGATCTTCAGATTTTCTAAATTTATCTGCTCAGTTTGAAGCATTACAACTTGAATGTATTATTTAATGCACACACATTTGACTAGTACTTACACACTTATAGGTACCTTTAAATTCATACAAAATTGACTCATGTGAGCTTTAAGCCATGTTATAATTGCATGGTTTGATAGTTACTTAAAAAACAAACAAAAAAACCAACAAAATCGAGTTGTATTTTGGTTCATTCACACGTTTGAATCACCCTTCATTGTAGTTTTCAAGTTAACAGCTACATTTTACCATTTGTTTAGTAGAAATGGGCATTTCCAGAGATTAAATTATTCAAATTATTCTAGTAAATGTTTATGAAGTTTAAAACCATAGTGGAGCACTTCCTGTATTACCACATGCCATTAAGACTAACCTGGGACATCCCAGGCTGCTTTTGTTCGTTCCGATCTAAAACACAGCCTGGCGACTATGGCAAGCGAGCTCTCCCGATTCTGGGAGCCAATCAGAGAGCGGGGAGGGGTGGAAAGACGGTGACGCGTACTACGTGACAAACGGAAACTTGTAGTTTGAACTGACAACTGACATGATTGGCTATGGGCTACGTATACGCCACATGATAGACATTCGTAACGCCCAATAAACGGCCGTTGGCGATCGTAAACCACACCTCCACTACGAGATATTTCGAAGGTGGCTTCCAGACCATATCTCACTTGTGATATGGTCTGGTGTAAACCAGGCAACATTAAGAGTATTTTCTGTTTGAGATCTACAACACAGATCAGAAAATAGCGTAATATGGGCCCTTTAAGAAACCCAGCCATTCATCGATTAATTCCACATAACCCCTGGAATAACGATGTAGGGTCATCAAAATAATCAATGCTCACATAATCTATACTATTTGAACAAGTATTAATATTTAGAAATCCTAGTTGCTCAGACCAGTACAGACTGAAGATAACGAGTCAAAACATCATGACTGTGGTATAGAAACTGGCATCAAGCCTTCTCCCCGGTCACGATAAGTCATTTTGAAGTGCGATTATATTAGTGAAGAAAATATGGACGATAATCAATCATTTTGAAAATAATTAATCGGAGAGAATTTGTTTAAAGCCCCAGTGTGTAGGATTCGTGGCGCATAGGTGGATGGTGCTATTGCACTTCCTGTTTTGGCTACGGCCTGTTTTGTTTTGGCTTGGCTTTTCGCATGAAAACACACATTCCCGATCATGTATCATAACAATCTACACATCAAATGAAACCTTACAGTCTCCTCTTTTTGACTATGGTAAATGGTCACATCTTTATATAGCGCTTTTCCACCTTCAAGGCACCCAAAGCGCTTTACAACAAGGAACCAATCACCCATTCACACACACATTCACACACCAGTGTACGCAGACACTGGCGAGGTGGGTTAAGTGTCTTGCCCAAGGACACAGCAGCAGCATTCATCTGTCGGAGCTGGAATCATACCTGCCAACCTGTGGGATCTGACCGCTCAACCACTGATGCAATTCATTATGCAACCACTATGCAATTCATTTCCCTGCACAACAATCACTCCCCGAGCACATGGAGCTTTTATACGGAAAAACGGAAAAGCACAAAGCTTACCTTTGAAGGCTCTGCACAGGTCAAACTCAGCATTTCACCATAAGCTTGGTCTGAAATCTGTCCGTAAGGATCCAGCGAATAAAATCCAGTAAAACAATTTAGTCCAAAACACGTGTTAGATCCATTACGACGTCTGATCCGGCAGCATGCTTGTGTTGTTTACCCAAAACCACGAGCCTTGCCGAAGGCGGAGCCCAAATGTCCTTCTGCGGCTCTCGTATTCAAAATGGCTGCCTCTGCATGGGGAAGATCCCCCTTTTATGTGACTATATCTAAGTCCAACAGAATACTTTGATTTCATGATGGAAGTGAAAAGGCTTGGAAAACAATGTATTTTTGAATGGGTATCTTCAATTTCGGTAATTAACGGGTAAAAATCTTACACACTGTCCCTTTAAAGTAGAATAATCTGCAAAAAACTATTCTAAATGGTTACACACACACACACACACAAACTGCAATAAATAAATAGCAGAATCAAACTTTAGTAGTTAGATTGCCTCTATGATGAGTAACAGAAGTTATTTCAAATCTCAAATCTTATCATAAAAAAAAATCTTCTCTGATACTAAGCGAAAAAAAAGACGCCCAAATATTATTACACCACATTTCGTTACCTGTATTTATACATGTGTAATGACAATAAAATCTAATCTAATCTAATCTTATTGTTCCATGTATTGAACGATGAATCAGTATAGTAATTGTGACAGGCCTATAGAACAGCAAGAAATCTGAAACATAAATACGACAAACAGATAAAATATGTGAAGCTTGTATTTTGTGCACAAACACTGTTCAGATTTGAGTGAGCGTTTGATGGGGACAATAGGGCTGTTTGAGAGGAGCAGTGTGCTGATTGTAAAGCAGAGGCGTCGGGCGGAGGACGTGGAGCTGGCCCGTGTCCAGGCAGGGAGTGTAGGCAGCCATGGCGACATTTATTACAGCATCCTAATGAAATATTATCTATTAGACTGATCTGAGGGCTGTTACTGACTCATCAGCATTGGCGTGAAATGGTTCTGAATGAGGGATTAAACACGACCACGACGCATTCTCTCTCCCACCAGCCAATCTATTTTACATCAAACTCGCCCCCAGACGCCATGGTAACAATAAGCCAGTCTCAGTTGGTTTAAGATGGATATGAATGGTGGAAAAGGTGGTTTAAGTTTGCGTCATTTCTCTGTTGTACTGGCTGGCAGCAGGTGTAGAAAAAGATCCATCATTAAGAGATTAGGCGGATAGCTTAGGTTTCACAAGCTAGACAAGAACGCAGCAGGCAGCGAGTGGAATAATAAAAAGGCAATTTTTCTCTGTAAATGGCATACTGTGACAAACAAAGCTCAACATAATATTGACATAACAAATGCTTTTATCTGTTCTGTAGTTTGGGTGTGCAGCAGCGTTTTTTAGGAACTGAAAGAGTAAAAAGATCAGTGTTAGACTGTCCGTAACCCTGCCCTTTGTCCCTCCACTGGAAGTTTTAGTGAAGGTAAAATACAAAGTTAACTTCTGAATTGACCAGTGATTTTATTCCACTTGCAGCCTGTTAGAACCTGTTAGTGTTGTTGTGTCCTTTGGCAAGACACTAAGAAAATGCAATATCAATCTGCCTGTTGAAGAATTTAATCTCCAATTGTAATTTATACTAACGGATATTGGTGTGATTCACCTATGTTTAGTTTGTCTCAGAGGTCTTCAACAGGGGGGTCGCGACCCCTAGGGGGGTCGTGGAGGTACTGCAGGGGGCAGTACCACCATTGTCCCAGCCACCCAGCCATTGTCCGAGTCTGTCGCCACTGACCGCCGCGGTATCTGGTGCTCCTCCGCCTTAGACTGGAGTCTAACGTCGCCAGAGAAAGATTTCGGCCAAAAGGAATTAATTTGCTCGATGCGTTTCCCAATTACTTTGTGTGTAGTGCGCATTCATATCGAGTGCAAATAAATGTGCAAATCAACACGGAGAGCTTGACTTGGTCATTTTGGGTGGGAACTATTTTCCAGTGCGTAAGAATACAGCCGTATCACGCACCACGTTGTGCAACAGGGGAACTCCCTTCCCGGTGCGTAACTGGGATTCCCCTGGCAATACGGCTGTATTCTTACGCACTGGAAAATAGTTCCCACCCAAAATGACCAAGGCAAGCTCTCCGTGTTGATTTGCACATTTATTTGCACTCGATATGAATGCGCACTACACACAAAGTAATTGGGAAACGCATCGAGCAAATTAATTCCTTTTGGCCGAAATCTTTCTCTGGCAACGTTAGACTCCAGTCTAACGCGGAGGAGCACCAGATACCGCGGCGGTCAGTGGCGACAGACTCGGACAATGGCTGGGTGAGCAGGAAAACGCTTTCCACCACTTATTTTAGTCTCTGGACTGTGGGGAGATGCCCAAATTTGACCTGGGGGTGGCATATCCCTTTAAAGGTCCCATGGCATGAAATTTTCACTTTCTGAGGTTTTTGAACGTTAATGTGAGCTCCCCTACCCTGTTTAGTCCCCCCCCCCCCCATGGTTAAAAGTTGTGAAATGTCTAAACTGAGCATTTGCGATCCTTTTCTGCGTTACAAAAAATCGGAGCTCAAACGGGCGATTTTGAACAAGGAAACTTATTGACGTCAGATCGAAAAAAGAAATGCAAATGCAGTTCCACCCCCGTCTGTCTGTACTCAGCGTCTCTGTAAATCACGCCCAGAGAGTTTGGACTGCGAATGCGCTAGGCAATGTGAAATGCGTTTTTTTATTTGCCTGGAGGCACGTCCGAGTGTTTCTAGGCTCGGAAGTCCTTTATCTGAGCCTCTGGACCTTTGAACAGCAGTGGTTTAATTTTATTTTATGTGGAAATGTGTTTATTTTTCAATGAAACGCTTCAAATCTCTCCCCCGTGCAAAAACAAGGAAATGGATCAGCTGTCGGCTCTGAGCTCTGAGCGGAGAGTTTGGCCACGCCCCCACCCTCTACTATTGGTCATCTCTTTTCTCTCATTTGCATTCAGGCAACAACGCCCAGAATAAAGAGTTTGAGAGAGATATTTATGACTCTTTCTCATCTTATCTCTGTTTCTCATGCACTGAGTCTTGATTTTGAAGAAGGATTCATTTACAGTATTAGGGAACCATTAAGGAGCCATATTAAAGCATCAAGAAGTACCATGTCATGGGATCTTTAAAATGACAAAAGATATGTTATGTGCAACTCATCAGGGTCAGACATCTCACTGAAGTGGGAGTTCACAGATGGTTTGGGGGTTCACTCTCCCCTGTATGTTCATGTATGTTCACAGTTTAACTTGATGTGTTATGATCAAAGCTTAACTTGATTTGTGTTAATTGTTCATTATTTGAATAGCTCTGTATTTGATGTATGTGTAAATGGCAGAAGCACAGCCACTCTCTCCCTTGCACTTGTTTTTTGGTTGAATCAGTGAACGATCTTAATAGTTGTTATATGCAAGTTGTGTTTAAAAATTGCAGTAGCACATCCACCCCGTAGGGCCTATCTGGCCCATCTTTAAAATTAAAATAAAAACATGAAAATACAGTATTAACCTGTGTATTATTTCCTTGTATTGGATGTACCATAACAGAGTAGCAATGTTTATACATGACACTAAGCTCAATTTAATATAAAACACAATTCTATGCCGTATATATAGTAGGGGGTCCCTGGCCCAGTTCGCCATCCCCTGGCCTGAAAAACGTTGAAGACCCCTGGTTTGTCTCATTAACCTGAAGCACACTTAAATTTAAGTTTTAAAGCGGACCTACTATGCTAAATCGACTTTTTAGTGCTTTTGACCATGTTCTAGCTCAGGAGTGTCCAAACTATGGCCCGGGGTCCAAATGCAGCCATTTTTGTTGACCAAAACTAGTACTTCTCACGTCATATATTGAAAAAATCTAATTGTTTGCCATTTAAAAAATGGCAAACATTTTGATATGACACAGATCTGATATTGATGTTCGAAGCCTGATTGAGGGTGTCAAACCCTATATTAAAGGAAAAGTAACGTTTTTTACAATCTGAGCCTTATTTCGGTAATAAAACAAGTTGTTTTACTCACCCATAGTAATTTGGTGTCATATGGAGCACTTCCAGAGATGTTTTAGATTTGCGATCTCCATCATGTGAGTTCTCGGGGCACTTATTTGCGGTCTCCAAATAACACAAACTTTAGCACTTTTCAAATCATAGAAGCCCGATGTCTTAGCCTACGATTCCGTGTGGTCAAAAGTGGCCTGTAATCCGAGATTTATCCATAGTTTCGAGTAGATAAGGAGGCCAGTGCGCATGTGCGGACTGTGCTCTCAGCTCCCGGGACCCAAACATGAAACGCAAAGCTGTAAACTATGGATAAATCTCGGATTACAGGCCACTTTTGCTTCAAACGAAATCGTAGACTAAGACATCGGGCTTCTATGATTTGAAAAGTGCTAAAGTTTGTGTTATTTGGAGCCCGCACGGGGCATATTACATGCTTGGGGAATATATTATATGCCCCGAGCTATGGCTAGAAGTCGCGCTAGGCTAACCGCAAATCTAGAACATCTCTGGAAGTGCTCCATATGACACCAAAGTGCTATGGGTGAGTAAAACAACTTGTTTTATTACCGAAATAAGGCTCAAATTGTAAAAAACTTTTCCTTTAAATGCAACATTTTAATTCTCTTTTCTGTATTCTCTGGCCCTTTGCTCTGTATAAGTTTCAATATGTGGTCCTTTATGGAACAAGTCTGGACATCCCTCTTACAGCTGTTTCCCCCTCACCAGGTACGCCCCCAACAGTTGTATTTGTAGTGATTTGTGCAGGTTTGAGTAATCTTTAACCGCTTATTTTCAAGAAGCCATGTGGCAGATCAATCTCTGTTTTCATTACCACAGGTATGCGCCCACTTCTCTGTACTTACTTTATTCTCCAATATTATTTTCTTAATTGGTGACATGCGCACAATAGATCTTCTTTAACAAACTGTCTATTGTGGACTAAGAGATGTAAATACATCATCTACTGGTCTAATAAACACAAAACGTTACGTGTGTGGTGTTGAAGTCCCTCAGTGCCTTTTCCTCGTCTTCACAGCAGCACAGACGTAGCATTAGTTTTGCGCTGAATTATCTTAGCACTAACTCTTGAGAAAAACAATGTGTGAGCTGCTGTGCTGAAGAGCCACTGGCATCTTTTCAAAAGCGTCCAAAGTCCTTGTTTGCTGATTTGGTAATGTTTCCTTTTCTAGCGGCCTCACTGTTAAGACGGTAATGATGTTTTCCTCACAGACAGGACGAGGACGAATACAGAGTGCAGTTTTGTCTCACTCCGAAACACAAAAAAAGCACAATAAAGGCAGCTCAGAGGCATGAGGTAATGGTTTTGTTTTTAGGAGAATTTGTACAATTATAAGCAGCTCTCACCATCCATTGTATACATATGGCAGGTCAATATTGTATAATAGGGCAGTGAGTTTGCACAGGGTGAGTTTTATTATTGTTACTAGTACTCAGTGATACTATTTCATTGGAACCCTTAAATATCTGTATAAAATGGAGAAATTCACATGTGAAGGTAGCTCTTAACACTTGACATTTAATAATCAAGAAGGAATAGTTTTAATTAAGTTAAAACGAGTGTAATTATTTAAAGGTGCACAGGCAGCTCACTGACAAAACGAGAGCATCTCCATGGAGACAAGCACATGGTGGACCCTCCCCCCGAAAAGTTACACAATGCACCTTGTAGAGAGGCAAGCCTACTTGCAGTAAAAGTGCATGTTTTTAAAGATCCTATGACATGGTACTTCTTGATGCTTTTATATGGCGCCTTAATGGTTCCCTAATACTGTAAATCAGAGGTCTTCAACAGGGGGGTCGCGACCCCTATGGGGGTCGCGGAGGTACTGCAGGGGGATCACGAAATCTTTTGATTTCACTTTAAAATAATATAATTTTATATTTTATAGTGTAAAATACAGTATTAACCTGTGTATTATTTCCTTGTATTGGATGTACCATAACAGAGTAGCAATGTTTATACATGACACTAAGCTCAATTTAATATAAAACACAATTCTATGCCGTATATATAGTAGGGGGTCCCTGGCCCAGTTTGCCATCTGTTTGGGGGTCCCTGGCCTGAAAAACGTTGAAGACCCCTGCTGTAAATGAATCCTTCTCCAAAATCAAGCCTCAGTGCATGAGAGAGCCTCATGAAGACAGCCAGAGCCAGAGTCATAAATATGTCTCTGAAACACTTTATTCTGTTGTTGCTTGAATGCAAATGAGGAGGACAGAGACAGGCCAGTGCAGCGGGTGGGGGTGTGGCCAAATACGCCGCTGTTTCCTGGATTAGCGGTGCGCTGTGCGCTGTCACCCACTTCTGTGTTTTAAGAGCGGAGGAAGATATGAGACGCTTTCCATAAAAAAAAACACATTTCCACAGAAAATAAAATTAAACCACTGCTGTTTCAGAGGTTCAGAGGCTCGGATAAAGGACATCCGAGCCTGGAAACACTCTCACGTGTCTCCAGGCAATTAAAAAAACGCATATTGCATTTCGTAGCTCATTCGTGGTCCAAATTCTCTGGGCGTGATTTCCAGAGACGGTGTGGACACCCAGACGGGGGGGGTGGTAACCTTTTCGTGAGTGTGACGTCAGAAGGTTCCCTTGTTCAGAATCGCCCGTTTGGGCTGTCTTTTTTTTCAAACGCGGAAAAGGATCGCAAATGCTCAGTTTACACATTTCGCAACTTTTAGCCATGGGGGGGGCCCCTAAACAGGGTAGGGGAGCTCACATTAACGTTCAAAAACCTCAGAAAGTGAAAATTTTATGTCATGAGATCTTTAAGGTATTTTAATGCTGTATTTGGGAACATTTCAGGCATGCAAATGCCTCCATGGAGACATGCAGATGATAGACCTCCATCACCAGAAAAGTTACATAGTGCATGTTTAAATGAACAGAATATGAACTTGCTCATGTGTCTGTTGGTTGTAAACAATTGTTACAGCAAAAATTTTGGTCTTTTGAGATTGAATCCATGAAAATACTGTAAATATTTGAGTTTGCAGTCCGCGTGTTGAGAGCGCTAAAAATAATATATGACTCGCAGTTGTATAATATTCATCTCATTCCTTCATTTCCACCACGCTGCACGCACAGACGCCACATATGTGATGGCGGCGACTGTTAGCAGGTGGTGTCGCCTCTCCTCTGTCTGCGCTAACAGGGCCGCAGCTTTATTTAAAGACTGGATAGAAGGGCCCCCACTGTGTGAAATATAGCAGCGTGTCTAGGCAAACATCTGCGGTCACTGTGTTTAGCTGCTGTTGACAGAACAGGAAGAGGCCACACCGATCTATTTCACAACCTGATGAGCAGCAGAGACGTCTTTGCAGAAGAAGAGACGCTGTGTAAGAGTTGGTGTGAAAGTATTACAGTATTACAGGTTCACTTTGGTGCTTGGAAGTGTTGGAGGAAATACTTGAAGTTCCTGCTACATATGCAGTCTTGAGTCTATTTGCAGTGACATCACGCTGGGGGTGTATAATGTATTTCTACTAGTGGAATGTTCAGCAGTTTCCATGGTGAGTCAAGAAAAAATACAAAATGGATTGAAGAACATTCTCAGGAGCCTGTGATCAATATGAGTATTCATGATAAAAGACGAAATTCAATTTGTCAACTGGACAAAGTTTGTTTGGTCGAAAACGTTTCGCCGCTCATCCGAGAGGCTTCGTCAGCTCTAATTAGAATGCTGGTAAGACACTTGCTTATATCTTGCTGCAGGGAGGAGCTAACTAGCTAACTACTTTCCGAAACTATCTCATTGGTTTCAGTCTTTTGTTTCTCTGGCGTCTAGATTAGCAGACCTATTCATCCCTACAACGACTGTTTTTCACACCTCTGGCCCTGACCTGGCTAGCCCTATTGTTCCCCTGTTTGCTTGATCTAGGCATAAGAATGGAATTATAGATGGGAGACAAATTATGTCTGACTCCACCATTTCTGTTCAGAGAAGGATTCTCTTTTTTGACAAAAATAGCCTCTTTAACTCCCCTCTCAAACCAATTCTTTTCCCTGGCTACGATCTGAACCTCACTGTCCTCAAAAGAATGGCCCGTGGCTTCTAGGTGAAGATGTACGGCATTCTTAAGCCTGGTTTGAGAGTTTGAGAGTTTTCTTGAACAGAAATTGAGGGGTCAGACATCATTTGTCTCCATCTATAACTCTATCCTCAAACCTAAATCAAAACAAAGAAAACAATAGTGCAGCAGGTCAGGTCCAGAGGTGTGAAAACACCATTATGGTTCTGAATGGTTCTAACAAGACCCACACTCCACTCCCACTGCAGATCTAACAGGCCCACCTAACTAACACAAACTGCAAACAAGTAGGTGTGGTAGTCTGAGTCATTTCAATGTAGTGAGCGCCCCCTTCAGGCAGATATAGGCAGTGTCCACCAGCGTCTGAATAGAACTGAAGAAGCAGCTTGGATGAGCTGAGAAACGTATTCGACCAAATGAACTTTTGTCCATTTGACAAATTGAATTTCTCCTTTTGCCTATTCAGGACAGGTTAATTTCTGTCCTGTGAATTCGTATAAATACATGCACATTATCTAGTTTTGAAACTAGTTTTAGTATCGATTACTATCTGATTTTCAATACTTGTGACAACTCTACTGTCTCTTGTGGCTTTTCAGAATTGAACTCTATCTGCCAATGTTGTAAGTTTTCAAGGTTGCCTTAACAAAGAGTCTCCCAGGAATTTGCCAGAAGATGCCCGTTCTGTTCCAATAATATGTGACCGGCCACAGGAAAATCAGTCACAAGTCGTCCTGGAGGCGTTTTGAGTTTTTCACAGATCCCCAAAGTGTAGATTCTAAGCTTTCCAACGATGCCTTACACATGGAAATCTGAGAACATTTGAAGAATTTGTGGTCATTTGAAGGCAGCACATGGGATGTTGGAAAGCTGTGAAAAAAGCTCTTGTTTCTCTCACTTTAGGCCTTCTGGGCTCATTTGCATGACATTAAGCTAAGCCCTTCCCCTGCAGATCATCAGTGTCTATCACTGTGGTCTTTCAGGGCAGGTCAGAATTAGAAGGTACTTTGTTAAAATGGAAATACTTTTATAACAAAAAGCCCATAAAATCATTCAATAATTCAATAATACACAGGATAATATGTTAAGTCCAAGTCACCGGTATTGTCAGTTTGATACAGTACAATATGAAATGTATTATACATACTGGTCATACTGTAAGAGCCAATTTTTTTTTATAAAATATATGACCTTTTAAAGTCTCCAGTTAAGGTTTTAGTGTGGTGTTACCGAGATATTTTATACTTATTGCTTGTTTTACTGTTTAATGCTAAGCTAATGCCCTACATTTGTTATGAAATGAAGGCGTATTTGGCTTGTCTGTCTATAAACATGAAATATTACATACCAGTTGATTCAATTCAACTGTAAGATAAGATTGTGATGTAAAATGCCATGCCCATGTCTGCCATGCTGTTACTTCAAAAAGGGCATATAAAACTTACTTGATTAAAGCCTCCTGTTTATAAGTGACTTAAGTGACTTTTTTAAGTAAGTAATATTTTGTTTTTAATGACTTTTCTATGGCCAAATGTTTTATTATAGTGAAACATAATGCATAGATTGACATTTTAAAGCAGGGCTCTCAAGTCTCACGCTTTGAGAGTGTGACACACGCAATTCGACGTGAAAAAATTGTTCACTCGGAAATTACGCAGTCTCGTGCACGACCCCGCTCAAAACTTGAGAGCCCTGTTTTAACAGTACAGTACAGTGTAGATAGACGCCCTGTAGACATTTGCATACAACATAAATCCACATTCTAACACATATTGACTGCACCTCTGCTGTCTGAATGTGTCTGACGTGGTATTGTAATAAAGAAAAATGAAAGCGCTACAGTTGAAAATCCGACTTTATCTATCCTCTGTTTGACTGTCTGGAAGGTATGAAGAGCACCCTGCCACATCTGAAAGCCCCAAAATCCCCCAGCGCTCAGGTACAGACGCCCTGAGGCTGTGTACGTCTTCAAAACCTCCGTTTAAGAGTGATGGAAAAGTGACTCGGAGCCAGCTGGAGTGTGGAGTTCCCCTGTATGGGCAAACAGTTTGTTTGTGCTACACCCAGATAATGGTTCAAAGATCTTTGTGGAGTTATTGGTGTTTTACTTTGTTTTACTGGGGATGTTCTACGTGTATCTCTATTGGTGGAGTGTTTCGCAGTTACCGTCGTGACACAATGTTAGCCGCCACCGCCAAAAAGGTTCTCAGATCGTTTGGAAACTATCTGATCAATACAAGTGTTCAAACACTTAAAGGGATATGCCACCCCCCAGGTCAAACTTGGGCATCTCCCCACAGTCCAGAGACTAAAATAAGTGGTGGAAAGCGTTTTTCTGGTCACCCAGCCATTGTCCGAGTCTGTCAGCACTGACCGCCACGCTGCCAGGGGAATCCCTGTTACGCACCAGGAAGGGAGTTCCCCTGTTACGCAGTGTGGTGTGTGCTTCGGCTGTGTTTTTCCGCACTGAAAAATAGTTCCCACCCAAAATGACCAAGTCAAGCTCTCCGTGTTGATTTGCACATTTATTTGCACTCGATATGAATGCGCACTACACAGAAAGTAATTGGGAAACGCATCGAGCAAATTAATTCCTTTTGGCCGAAATCTTTCACTGGCGCCGTTAGACTCCAGTCTAACGCGGAGTAGCTGCAGATACCGCGGCGGTCAGTGCTGACAGACTCGGACAATGGCTGGGTGACCAGGAAAACGCTTTCCACCACTTATTTTAATCTCTGGACTGTGGGGAGATGCCCAAGTTTGACCTGGGGGTGGCATATCCCTTTAAACAGGATTAAGTGTTTGATTTTCAACAAAAAGGTGAGAGTGACCAAAGCTGTCGGCTAATGCTAGCTAGCTTGTAACTGTCATTTTATGTGTGAGACGTTTGTTTAACAGAACAAATTAGCTCACCTGTTTTTAGTCCCAACCAAGTCAAATAAATACAAAATGTAAAAGAGTATCGCTACCTGGGCGTCATCTTGGACCCACATCTCACCTTCAAAAAACATATAAAACAAATGTGCCATAGCTTAAAATACAATATCAAAACATTCAAATGTATAAGAAACTCACTGACACTAGAGGCAGCCCAAATCTATTTTAACAGCATGATTATGTCCCGGTTTCACTACTGTATAACCTGCTGGTCCCAGGCCAATAAAACCACACTGAGACCTTTAGAATCACTCCACAAACAATCACTCCAAATTTTAGACAAGAAGCCGTGACAACACCATCATTGCACAATCCTCCAAAAATACAGACTCTTAAACTTCAACAATATTCAGAAATATTAAAGGGATATGCCACCCCCAGGTCAAATTTGGGCATCTCCCCACAGTCCAGAGACTAAAATAAGTGGTGGAAAGCGTTTTTCTGCTCACCCAGCCATTGTCCGAGTCTGTCAGCACTGACCGCCGCGGTATCTGCTGCTCCTCCGCGTTAGACTGGAGTCTAACGTCGCCAGAGAAAGATTTCGGCCAAAAGAAATTAATTTGCTCGATGCGTTTCCCAATTACTTTGTGTGTAGTGCGCATTCATATCGAGTGCAAATAAATGTGCAAATCAACACGGAGAGCTTGACTTGGTCATTTTGGGTGGGAACTATTTTCCAGTGCGGAAGAATAAAGCCAAATCACGCACCACGCTGTGCAACAGGGGAACTCCCTTCCTGGTGCGTAACAGGGATTCCCCTGTCAGCGTGCTGCGTGATTTGGCTTTATTCTTCCGCACTGGAAAATAGTTCCCACCCAAAATGACCAAGTCAAGCTCTCCGTGTTGATTTGCACATTTATTTGCACTCGATATGAATGCGCACTACACACAAAGTAATTGGGAAACGCATCGAGCAAATTAATTTCTTTTGGCCGAAATCTTTCTCTGGCGACGTTAGACTCCAGTCTAACGCGGAGGAGCAGCAGATACCGCGGCGGTCAGTGCTGACAGACTCGGACAATGGCTGGGTGAGCAGAAAAACGCTTTCCACCACTTATTTTAGTCTCTGGACTGTGGGGAGATGCCCAAATTTGACCTGGGGGTGGCATATCCCTTTAAGAGAGAAAATCTTTGATTGCTTTTATTGCTATAGACCATTGTTTTTTATCCATGTAACCAGGGACTCCGGATGGAAATTAGCTTTGTAGCTATACTCTGGTGCAGAACATCTCTGTCTTTGTACATAATGTCTCTGTACATTGTCCCTTCAAATAAAGACTAAACTAAACTAAACTAAATGCGTTTAAAAAAAACAACAAAAAAAAACACCTCAGATAGAAGGTGATATGCCACCTCCAGAAAGTTACACACTGTACCTTTTTATAATGAACCTTTCATCAATGATTCACTGGTTAAAGTTCATCAGAGAAAGCAGAGTTTTTATTTCTTACTTGTGACTTTAATTCCATTTGCGTGTATATTCTGGTGCTCCCTCCGTCTGCCTTCACAGACTGAAGTTTAAAAAGCAGATTTGTTTCTTGGACCCTGTGGACCTGGGCTGAGGCGCACAGATTGGATTGTGCACCTCAGAAGAGCTCAACACTCTTTATCTACAGATTTTCGACACAACTGCTGCTCCGCTGGAAAATCATTTCACAGTTTTAAAAAGAAAAATTGTGAGGGTAGTATAGATTTTTCTGGTATTATGTTTTTAGTTTGAGCAATCAAAATGTGTTACTGTACATAGTTCAAATAGGCTTTTACATTAGCACCTTGTGATGTGACAAGAAGTGCTCCTCTGTGTTTTTAAACTCCATACACCTTCACCAGAATCAGTGAATAATTTCAGACCTGGAATTGCCAATCTCTACTAAACAAAAGGCGATAGGTAGCTGTAAACTTGAAAACTACAGCTTCATGACATCACAAGGTGGAGCAGAGCATTTTGAGCTTTGGAGACGTAGACTAATGATGCAAAATTACTCAAACATGTGTGAATGAAACAAATCACAACTCCAGGTACGTTTTTGATGAGGAGGAACAACATTATAACATGGCTTAAAGCTCACAAGAGTCAATTTTGTGAAATATAGGACCTTTAAGAATGAAAGTGTAACAAACTTGCTATGTAATATTTGAAACAAATTTCAGTTTATTATGTTTTGTACGATATGCATGTTTTAGCATGTCTTTGGTGGCCATAATACAGTGGTACTTCACCTTACGAAAGACCCTACAAACGAAAAATCCAAGTTACGAAACGCCTTCACGTTAAATTTTGGTCTCTAGATACGAAAGAAAATTCAAGTTACGAAACGCGAAATCTCAAAAATTCGAATAATGCACGCTCAGATGCCCCGCTGTTATCCCCGCTCAAAAAGCACCTTTCTCGGCCTCTTAGCTCTAGCGCCGAACACGCAAGATTTTCAACAAAATGTATTAAATAGTGAAGCGTGGGGGGAGACACCACTCTGGAAGCAGCGCGGAGACATGAACGCACGGGCACGGCACCGCGTGCGCGAGGAGCACCTCTAGTCCTGGTCTGCACGACCGGCACTGGGGCTGCGAGCACGAGATAGAACCGCGGCGCCCGGAGCGCGTCCTCTGGAGCCCGAGCCACAAACCAGCCGCACTAAACCAGCAAAGAGCGGCATGTGGTGGTTTAGTCCTGGTTTAGTCCAGGTCTAGACCTGGTACAGTCCAGGTTTAGTCCAGGTCCAATCCAGGTTTAGTTCTGGTCTAGACCTGGTTTAGTCCACGTTTAGTCCTGGTCTAGTCTCTTAGTCAATCAGGACGCAGAACCAATGTTACACTATGATAAAAGGAGAAGTTCAATTTGTCAACTGGACAAAGTATGTTTGGTTGAAAACGTTTCGCCGCTCATCCGAGAGGCTTCGTCAGCTCTAATAAGAATACTGGTAAGACACTTGCTTATATCTTGCTGCAGGGAGGAGCTAACTAGCTAACTACTTTCCGAAACTATCTCATTGGTTTCCGTCTTTTGTTTCTCTGGCCCTGACCTGGCTAGCCCTATTGTTCCCCTGTTTGCTTGATCTAGGCTTAAGAATGGAATTATAGATGGGAGACAAATTATGTCTGACTCCACCATTTCTGTTCAGAGAAGGATTCTCTTTTTTGACACAAATAGCCTCTTTAACTCCCCTCTCAAACCAATTCTTTTCCCTTGTTACACTATAAAAAAAAAGTTACACTATTAAAAAAAAAACCTTGGAACGGATCAGGCCTTTTCCATTGAAATAGCTACTCAACTTACGAAAAATTCACGTTACGAAACCACTTCTGGAACGAATTAATTTCGTAAGGTGAGGTACCACTGTATTGATATAATCCCAAGCAATATTAAAACATTTTTGTCTTTATCACCCATCCCTATGTGCAAGGATTTCCATATACTGTTTACATTAGACTTAGAGTTATACAAACATCACTGACTCACAAGGGAAATGATTTGGACACAGTAGCTCACGCATTACAGTATATTATAATAACAAAGAGAAACAATATAAATATTAATAATACATTTGAAATAAGCTGTAACAATGGCAAAAGAGTGGTGTCAAATAAGGCGTAATTGTATTTATGTATATGTACAAGTCTGTCTATGCTGATTTTAAATGATAATGACAATATTCCTTCTTCCTTTAACATCACAGGGTTTTCTCGTGTACTCTGTAGAGTCAGTCTCACCTTGTGTGCTCTGAACTCTGGCTCCCTCCTGTTGAACTGCTGTTTGTTGTTATCACACGTTCTGATCCTGCGGCCTCATGGGAATAAAGCTGTTTGAAAGTCAAGTCTCACGTTTTGCCTGGAGCTCAAGACTTCACTGCCAGTTTCCATGTTTAACTCTGATTAGAAGAATAACATTAGTACCAGTCCAGACATACAGGCTTAAAGGAAAAGTAACGTTTTTTTTACAATTTGAGCCTTATTTCGGTAATAAAACAAGTTGTTTTACTCACCCATAGCACTTTGGTGTCATATGGAGCACTTCCAGAGATGTTTTAGATTTGCGGTTAGCCTAGCGCGACTTCTAGCCATAGCTCGGGGCATATAATATATTCCCCAAGCATGTAATATGCTCCAAATAGCACAAACTTTAGCACTTTTCAAATCATGTCTTAGTCTACGATTTCGTTTGAAGCAAAAGTGGCCTGTAATCTGAGATTTCTCCATAGTTTACAGCTTTGTGTTTCATGTTTGGGTCCCGGGAGCTGAGAGCACAGTCCGCACATGCGCACTGGCCTCCTCATCTACTCGAAACTATGGCTAAATCTCGGATTACAGGCCACTTTTGCTTCAAACGAAATCGTAGATTAAGAGTTCGGGCTTCTATGATTTAAAAAGTGCTAGAGTGTTATTATAGTTTGTGTTATGTGGAGACCGCAAACAAGTGCCCCGAGAACTCACATGATGGAGATCGCAAATCTAAAACATCTCTGGAAGTGCTCCATATGACACCAAATTACTATGGGTGAGTAAAACAACTTGTTTTATTACCGAAATAAGGCTCAGATTGTAAAAAACGTTACTTTTCCTTTAAACATGGACAGATACAAGATAAACACAACTTTTTATAACCAAGATCCCTGTACAGCTGGACCTGATTAAGGACAGCTCCCAGTGCTCCGCCTCAAGTGTGACACAACTTTTGTTTTTCAAAGCAACGTATTTATAGTACTGACAAATATCGGTCGTTAAAATTGGCCCAGTTTTACACATTAGGCTGATACGATACGTTAAAAATTTTGCGATATTGGCCGATACCGATGTTATCATGCATCCCTATTCCAAATCTAGATTTCGGCTCCAAATTTGCTTTGTGAGCTTCATTTGACTGGTGATGGGTGATGTCACACTCCCCTTAAGGAAAAGTAACGTTTTTTACAATCTGAGCCTTATTTCGGTAATAAAACAAGTTGTTTTACTCACCCATAGCACTTTGGTGTCATATGGAGCACTTCCGGAGATGTTTTAGATTTGCGATCTCCATCATGTAAGTTCTCGGGGCACTTATTTGCGGGCTCCAAATAACACAAACTTTAGCACTTTTCAAATCATAGAAGCCCGATGTCTTATCCTACGATTTCGTGTGGTCAAAAGTGGCCTGTAATCCGAGATTTAGCCATAGTTTCGAGTAGATGAGGACGCCAGTGCGCATGTGCGGACTGTGCTCTCAGCTCCCGGGACCCAAACATGAAACGCAAAGCTGTAAACTATGGATAAATCTCGTATTACAGGCCACTTTTGCTTCAAACAAAATCGTAGACTAAGACATCGGGCTTCTATGATTTGAAAAGTGATAAAGTTTGTGTTATTTGGAGCCCGCACGGGGCATATTACATGCTTGGGGAATATATTATATGCCCCGAGCTATGGCTAGAAGTCGCGCTAGGCTAACGCTAATCTAAAACATCTCTGGAAGTGCTCCATATGACACCAACGTGCTATGGGTGAGTAAAACAACTTGTTTTATTACCGAAATAAGGCTCAAATTGTAAAAAAAAAACATGTTACTTTTCCTTTAGTCCACTTCTTTATGCAGTGTATGATTCAGATTGATATGTCTGGATTTGCACCGTAAATAGATTGTGTATCTTGGTGAACATATCTGGTTAGAATATTGCTTACCATTTTCAACTTATACAATGCAGTGACATTTTTACACATGCATGTAGTCACCCAGCATACTATTTGTGAACTGTTCCAATGTGTATATTGTGTTGTTTTTGTATGTAATTACTAATTCATAGCACACGAGCTGCTGGTAGCAAAAGGTCATGTAGACACTGCTCATTCACACAGAACACGCCAGAACAGACCTTCATTCTTCAGCGCTGTACCATCCAATAAGACACCCTCTCCTACAGGCGATATATCAGTTCCAATATCGCTGTCGACTGATATCAGTTTGTTGAAATCAGTATCAGCTGATATTGATATTTGATACCAACATTCAATATCAATATTGTGTACCCTTCTTGAACAGGCTAATGGGTCGGAAATGGAAGTAGAACTTAGAACTTTTGTAGCTGCATATTCACACAAACATGTAACCAATGATTTTCCATCCCAGATGAATATTTTGTTGATAAAATAAGATTTTATTGATCTCACACAGGAGAAATTTACTTGCCACAGTAGCTCCAGGACAGTATGGACAGGAAAGAAAAGTGCATGCAGGCAATGATGGAATAAAGTAAGTAATAATAAAAATGGTAATAAGTAATAAAGCGTAATTTTTTATCTTTACTTATATCAGTATCAGCCAGTGTTGTATAAAGTACTGGAAAATCAAACTCAAGTAAAAGTATAGGTACCCCTCCCAAAAATGACTTTGGTAAAAGTCGAAGTCATTGTCTGAAATGTTACTTGAGTAAAAGTCTTAAAGTATCTGGAACTTCTTGTACTTAAGTATGACAAGTAATGTAAACATAAATGTACTCAAGTAATGTCATTAAAAGTACAAGTAAAAGTATCAAGCAAAGGCAGTCTGAATTGAATATTTTTTAATGTTCGCCCCCCCCCAAACGTTTGATTTTTTTAAAACTAACAGTGCTGAAAATAAGGCATACATAACACCATTGAAGGAGTGTTTTTGGAGGGTTTTTTGCAATTGGGCCCTTAATTCTACTGTAAAACACCATGTTGGGCTCACACATGGTAGTTTTGTGTCATATGGAGCACTGTCGAAGATATTGGGTTTGGTGATATCCATGAAACGCCGTCCTATGAGCAAGTAAATGCAGGCACAAAATACGTTATACGAATCCTTCATATCAGCGTAAGAGAACATTGTGTTTAAGTACGGCCAGGGATGGTCATCGTCAGCTCCCCCTTCATTTGTAGCCGACGTGGATGCTGTCTCCTCTTCCATCAGGGATGTTGATTGATTAAACTAGCTGCATGAAACCAACAGGTGTAGGCTGATTGTCATGCGCAAGTAGCGAACAAGCCCAGGCACGTCCTGACTTCCTTCAGTCAGTAGAGGTTTTTTTTGTAACGAGTAACTAAACGGCACATTGAAAATGTATCGGAGTAAAAGTATGCATTTAAATTCGGAAATACAGTAGTGAAGTATTATTACTTTGTTACTATACAACACTGGTATCAGCAGATATCGGTTAACAGCCATAGCAGTAGGGGGAAAAAATCTGGTACCAGTATTGACTGAAAAAAATTCCTATCCGCCTGGCCCTACTCATTATTATAATTCATAATAATCAGGACTTTTGTGCAGTGCCTTCCCTCTTAGAAGCTTAATGCCATGACAGAGAAACTGATTTCTAAGGGATCTAATTAGTTCTATTTGTCCTGGACACTTTCTGTTTATAATATTGCCAAGAGCTGATGTAATGGCAGTGAATGCCAAAGTACACTTATGACAGTCTTTGTCATGACAAATTTAGACTGTCCAATCTGCCTTACTTTACAGTGTAATATAAAAGATAACATGGGAGTAATAATGTCTGTATAGTCTAAGGCTTATATCTTCTCACCTAAACCAAACCAGCTGTCGTTTCCCTCACTCTGATTTTCACAATTAAAAAAACAAAAAAAGAAGTAAAAAATGAATAAAAATCAACAACAACAGCACTGTTCTCCTTGTGTGAATCTTAATATTTAATCAAAGTGCAATCATGGGAAAAGGCACCATTATGCATTTTTAAATGGGACGCTAACATGCGAATTAGCAAGCAGAGAGGGCCACAAACAAAGCAGGAAGCTGAACGCATCACTGCTAAATTGTCTTTTAAAGGTCCCATGGCATGAAATTTTCACTTTCTGAGGTTTTTGAACGTTAATGTGAGCTCCCCTACCCTGTTTAAAAGTTGCGAAATGTCTAAACTGAGCATTTGCGATCCTTTTCTGCGTTACAAAAAATCGGAGCTCAAACGGGCGATTTTGAACAAGGCACCTTATTGACGTCAGATCGAAAAAAGAAATGCAAATGCAGTTCCACCCCCGTCTGTCTGTACTCAGCGTCTCTGTAAATCACGCCCAGAGAGTTTGGACTGCGAATGCGCTAGGCAATGCGAAATGCGTTTTGTTATTTGCCTGGAGGCACGTCCGAGTGTTTCTAGGCTCGGAAGTCCTTTATCTGAGCCTCTGGACCTTTGAACAGCAGTGGTTTAATTTTATTTTCTGTGGAAATGTGTTTATTTTTCAATGGAACGCTTCAAATCTCTCCCCCCGTGCAAAAACACGGAAATGGATCAGCTGAGGGCTCAGAGCCGAAAGCGTAGTTTGGCCACGCCCCCACCCTCTACTATTGGCCAGCTCTTTTCTCCTCATTTGCATTCAAGCAACAACGCCCATAATGGAGTGTTCCAGAGAGAGAAAAAATACTCTTTCTCATCTTATCTCTGTTTCTCATGCACTGAGTGTTGATTTTGAAGAAGGATTCATTTACAGTATTAGGGAACCATTAAGGAGCCATATAAAAGCATCAAGAAGTACCATGTCATGGGATCTTTAATTTAGCTGAATCATGTTTACCTGGAGTTTAAAAGCATTTAAGGTCATGGATCAAAAGGAAAACAAAAGGCAAAAATTGTGGCTCTGGTTCACACTTCAGAGGTAAATCACAGAATTAAATTTTATGCATAATCTCATCATATCAATTACTTATTAATGCTGCTATAGTAACACTTTAAAGGCGCACTGTGTAACATTTTGGTCGGGACTCTGTCTTCTTCTTTGTCATTGCTCTGGCTGGAATGTTCAACGGTGCTTTCCTATCATACATTTATTAACTTACAGGTAGTTTTATTGCTCAAAAAGACCTAGAAAAACAGGTATTCTGACTGTGAGTGGGGTAAAAAGTAGGATTCTGTTGAGTGCACAGTGCAAACAACTCCACAACTCAGTGTTTCTATAAAAGGATAATGTGCTTCTAACAAAGGACATTGTATTGTAAATAGGGATGTCAACAATTAATCGATTAACGGTTAATTGTCGATTAAGACGTTGGTCGATCAAAATGCATTAATTGTAATTAACCGCTAACCGCGGACACGCGGACATGCGCACCCGCGTGGTCATGAAACAAGGCAACCGAGCTGCGCCAAGATCGACTCACAGCCGACCGCAGGCGCCAACGGCACTGCGCAGCAGCCCCGGTGTAAGCGCGAGGCGAGATCGAACCCGGAATGCGTGCCGCTAATGCTGGTTTCGCCGCAGCCCGCGCCCCGAGCCCCGCGCGGCTGGCCTGCGGCTCGGGGCGCGGGCCAGCCGCGCGGGGCTCGCGATACGTGGTGGTTTAATCCTGGTCTAGTCCAGGTCTAGACCCGGTCGAGTCCCGGTCGAGTCCCGGTCCAGTCCCGGTCCAGTCCAATTCCAGTCCAGGTCTAGACCTGGTTCAGACCTGGTCCAGTCCACGTTCAGTCCTGGTCTAGTCTCTTAGCCAATCAGGACAGAACACATGTTACACTATAAAAAAATGTTACACTATAAAAAAAAAAAAAAAATTGGATAGAGCGAGGGATTACTATATTTTGTTATTCAGCATCAATACATTTGTCTGCTTTTTACTAAGGAATAATTAATTGAGGAATATACAATATAATAATACTATGATATATTTTTGACTCAGTGTTATGTTACTATAGCTTATATTCTTAAAGACCCTATTAAAACACTAAAATTCAGGTGAAAAACGCCGCTTATCAGTTAATCGTTAATCGACCGATAAGGTCAATCAACTATCAGTTAATGAATTAACCGATAATTTGCATCCCTAATTGTAAATAGTACAGCCCAACTCATGTCAGTTTTGATTTGATTGTGATATACTTTTTGCTGGTAAGTCCAGAATGATCTCTCTGTGTATTTTTTATACATCTTGATCTCAGTCTGGTCCCCACGCCCTCTGACACGCCTCAAGCCCAGTCAAACATGATCGCACAGTCAGATTTGTTTCTTTCAGTGACACGTGTGAAACAAAGGAGCTCATTGGTTACCTGTCATTTATAAACAAAATCAAATTTATTTATCTGAGATTAACAGTTTACAGCTTCTCTCATTGTTTCTGCAGAAATCTGCCATGTCTTCTAGCCCCCTGGGATTTTTTCCCCCTTTATTTTTTCCAATAAGGACAGACCATGCATGTCACCGATTGGCTAAACCATCTATCAGTCACGCGAGGCTCACTGTGACCAGACTCACATCTTCGTAAAGTATTGAAGAAGTGCGTGAAAAGTCCCTCAGTCGTCCAGGTAGAATCCATGATAAAAGGAGAAGTTCAATTTGTCAACTGGACAAAGTTTGTTTGGTTGAAAACGTTTCGCCGCTCATCCGAGAGGCTTCGTCAGCTCTAATGAAGAAGTATTGAAGAAGTGTATATTCTGGATCCCAAGCAAGTTACAAAAGCAATTAAGGGTGCACATTATGTATTGAAAATATTGATATCGCCGTATTGGCTGATCCAATGATCGATATTGCTAGAAAAGATAGATACAACACAAACTTGTACATTTTACATTTGTTTTTGTAAAGTAAAATGGATTAAAAGGAGTTTCAGTTAGTCTAGGAGCTTCAGTTAGTCTAGGTTCAGTTTTTATCTTGATTTTATCTTGTTTGACTTCTGCTCCATTTCAACCTCTATTTTGACGTTACTTTTTTGTGCTGTTCTTGATCTGTGCGTTGCAACACTGGAATTTCCCCACTGAGGGACTAATAAAGGCATATCTTATCTTATCTTATCTTAAATGAAGGTGTGCTTTTTCTTTTTTTTATTTAACTGAAGTTACTATGTCAGAAAGTATGTTAAAGGTGCATTATCCTCCCTTGCATTAGTTCAAGTGTTTTGTAGCTCAAAATAATACATTAAATATCCCTTGACATGGTACTTCTTGATGCTTTTATACGGCGCCTTAATGGTTCCCTAATACTGTAAATGAATCCTTCTTCAAAATCAAGCCTCAATGCATGAGAGAGCCTCATGAAGACAGTCAGAGTCATAAATATGTCTCTGAAACACTTTATTCTGGGCGTTGTTGCTTGAATGCAAATGAGGAGGACAGAGACAGGCCAGTGCAGCGGGTGGGGGTGTGGCCAAATACGCCGCTGTTTCCTGGATTAGCGGTGCGCTGTGCGCTGTCACCCACTTCCGTGTTTTAAGAGCGGAGGAAGATATGAGACACTTTCCATTAAAAAAAAGACATTTCCACAGAAAATAAAATTAAACCACTGCTGTTTCAGAGGTTCGGAGGCTCGGATAAAGGACATCCGAGCCTGGAAACACTCTCACGTGTCTCCAGGCAAATAAAAAAACGCATCTCGCATTTCGTAGCTCGTTTGCGGTCCAAACTCTCTGGGCGTGAGTTCCAGAGACGGTGGGTAGACATCCAGATGGGGGGGGTGGAGGAAACCTTTCCGCGAGTGTGACATCAGAAAGTTCCCTTGTTCAGAATCGCCCGTTTGGGCTGTCTCTTTTTTCAAACGCAGAAAAGGATCGCAAATGCTCAGTTTACACATTTCACAACTTTTAGCCATGGAGGGGGGCCTAAACAGGGTAGGGGAGCTCACATTATCGTTCAAAAACCTCAGAAAGTGAAAATTTCATGCCATGGGACCTTTAAAAACATTAACTCTTACCATGTGCAGGCTTGCTTCCCCATAGATCTGACCATTAACCTGTATTCACCGTGATTACCAAGTTTATTTCCTTACTGTGGAATAATCAGGGCAAAACAATAATATCTCCATGAAGACAAACATGGCAGACCCTCCACCAGAAATGTTACTCAGTGCACTTTTTTAAAATCGCTATAATATCTTATCATAATCTGAAACATATCGAATATCATATAGTTTCTTATATTGTACAGCTCTAGGAGTTGAATATTTTCTGCTACCCTTTGCTTCGGTGTGTAGTAAGTGATGCTTTTGTGATGGGTTTCTGCTTTTAGCTTGGCACCATAAATGTTTCGTTTGACTTTCTCATGACAAGTGCAGTGTGGGCTGAACCAGAAAGAGCCACATAGTATGGGTGTAAAAATACGATATTGATTGGTCCTTGAGACATTTTTTCAAAAGGGCCGGCTGTGCGGTGTCTGGAAATGATTTTAAAAGAAGATCTTCTGTGAAATTGAATCCACTGTCTCTGCTAATAGCTTTGAGATTAACTGAAATCATTATAACCTTGAGAGTGTCCTGCAAACATACACTGCCACACATACTGATACCTGGTAAATAGGCCATGATCCTTTTCTCCTTTTCACCAGCATATAATATTATAAGATATCATCACATCTTTAATATTCTGTATGTGAATAAAATTTGCCAGTTTCCATTGCAACTGTCCAAAGTTATTCCTCACTTACTTCATGCATTCCGAGCATCCTAATTATTCTCTGTGATGAGATTATTGCTCCTTCACAACTCTTAGAGACTAGAGTTTTGCCGGGACGCTAAAGCTAAACTAGTATGCTGCTGTGCACTTCCTGGCAATAAAATGCTTTTTAATTTGATGCCGATAACAAGCAGTGGAATTATTTTGACCTCAAAAGCTGCTTATAAAAATATATCTGATTTTTGCAAGACAATTTTGCTCAAATACAAGTACAGTCCCTTTATCCACAGTGGAGTGAAAATGTAATACAGTGAACCCTCGCTCTATCGCGGTTCACTGTTCGCGGCCTCGCTGTTTTGCGGATTTTTTTTTTTCTTTTTCTTTTTTTTTTCAATTTTTTTTTAATAGTGTAACTTTTTTTTTCCAGTGTAACATTGTGTCCTGCGTCCTGATTGACTAAGAGACTAGACCAGGACTAAACGTGGACTAAACCAGGACTAAACCAGGTCTAAACCTGGACTAAACCAGCCTTTGTTTACTTGCATGAGCCGGACCATGGAAGAGCCAAGAATCAACACGGACAGGCTCCCCCGGCCGCCCGCAGCGGAGGGAGCCGCATTCGAGGGAGCCGCAGCGGGGGGGAGGATACTCGCGTGCAGAGAGGAGACAGTGGGTCTTCCCCCCTCACGCCTCCCGGACGAACCCGATCCCGTCCTAGAGAGCTGTGGAGTATTGGCGACGCATTGATAGCTATGCCCCGAACTCCGGGGCGGTCTGATTTTGGAGCCGGGGTGAAATGCAACCAACCCTTGTGAGCGCGGGTTAGTGGGGGAAAATCCTCATGGTAGAGCTGATCGGGGTTTTAGACCTAGCCCCTCGCTGAAGTGTTTGTACCTGGTCGGGTGGTGAGGACTGGTGCTCAGAGGCGTCTGTTAGCGGTTCGGCACTGTTAGCGGTGGCCTGAGTCTTGCCCAAAATGATATCCAGGTCGCTTTCCACTCGGCTTTCGCACATGCCATGGATATGTTGTTCCAAAACAACGCATATCCATGTGCACGTGTCCGCGCGCACGTGTCCCGCCCCCCCCCACCCCACCCCCACGCTTCACTATTAATACATTTTGTTGTAAATCTACGAAGGTTTGAGTGTTTAAACTAGAGAGAAATGTGAGAAAATGTTAATTCCAGTCTGAGAAAAGCGTATAATGTGTATGGTGAGGCGTTTACAGCCTTAAAACACGTGTAATAATTGTAAAATATAGAGTTGTCCTACTTCGCGGATTTCACATATTGCGGGTTATTTCTGGAACCTAACCCCCGCGATAAACGAGGGATTACTGTATTTTGTGCACTGTAAAGTTTGTAACCTTCTTGTTTCCATGAAGATGCTGTTGTTTTGCCTGGAATGTTCTACTGTGTTGGATTAAACTTTTATCGTCCATCTCCACGGACGGAAGTTTCAAGTCAGATCGCATTAGAAGTGCGTTAGTTGTGAGAGTCAGATAAAGCTCGACCTTGACAGACGGAGACTGACAACGCGCTGATTTAACTGTGAACATACGGGGCTCATCACACAGCTGGGAGCCATAGACTATGAACATAACACTGAAACATATGGACAGAATGGATGATGAGCTGTATCATTACAAAGTCTAGGCCTGCTATGACATCAGATCTCAGAACTGAACTGCTGTTACTCAAGTTTGGATGTTTAAATACAGCTTCTATTGATTAAACCACTGTGGTAATTCCCGGCAGGCACTAAATCAGCTTTGTTTAGTCTTTAATTAATCGCAAGGCACTCTTCTAAAGTTTCAAAGATGTTTAATAGATACTGCAGCTGAAGAAAACTAAAATCTCAACCATCCATGGAGAGAATAAGTAATATTCAATATAGGGTCAGAATCTTATATTACACAAAATGGACTCTCTGAGCTTTAAGTCATGTTATAATGTTGTTACCCATTCAAAAACATACCAGGACTGTGCTTTGTTTCATTCACACATGTTTGAGTAATCTTGCACTATAGACTGTCTACATCTCTAAAGCTCAAAATGCTCTGCTGCACCTTGTGATGTCATGTAGTGGTCGTTTTCAAGGTAACGGCTCCTTTTTACGGAGCCCTGGATGTGTCATAGGTGAATAAATAAAATAACAAGGCATGCGCACGAGTTATAACCCATGCGCACGAGTTACAACCCGAGTTATAAAGCGTGGGAACGACTTATAAGACGGAATTTTCTTGTCTTTTTTGTTGTTCCCTTATTCTCATCTTCTGTCTTTTTGTCGCCCTATTATGAGCTGTGTCTTTTATTTTGGCTTTATTGTGGTGCTGTTGCACTTTGTGACCAGTACTTGGCAGTTGAAGACCAGATATGAATCCGAGTAGCCTTAGTAACAAGAAGTGTGACGAAAACGAAACTTAACAGAGAGTGATGAATGGAAGGCAGCAGTTGCGTGTTGTTCGAGCTGTTTATAACTCGTGCGCACGCCTTATAACTCGTGCGCGTGCCTTATAACTCGTGCGCACGCCTTATTTATTTATTCACCTATGACACTTCCAGGGCTCAGTACCTTTTACCTTTTAGTTGAGTAGTTTAGTTGAGTAGTTGGTTATTCTAGGGCTAAAATCATCCAAATTATTCTTATAAAGTATACAGTGGAGCAATTCCTTTATTACCACATCACACGGTAGAACAGCGTGTGAAAGAAGAACTCAGCCTAAATATGCAGGGTTTGTGTGAATGAAACAAAACAAAACTCCAATATTTTCGATGAGCATTATAACATATCAGAAAATAGCAGAATATGGACCCTTTAGTTAGTTATAGTTATAATGATTATTTTATAATTGAAGGGAAATAAACTGATCAGGTATGTACTTTATACATTATACCACATGAGATGGATCTTGGAGCTAAACGTTTGAATTGTAAATCACAGTTTTATATCTGCATTTTCACTCCAACGACTTTAAATTCTATCTACTTTCACCAGGGCTCTTTTAATGCACGCTTTCATATTCAAATGGTGATGAGGAGCGGCAGCTGAATGCTTAAAGACTCAAGAGGAGATGTGAAGTACACTGCCCATATTGTCTAATACAACTGTTGCCTATAGACTATAGTATACTATATTTGAACCAGTGGCCTGTGTGAAGCATTTCTCAGGGACATGTAAATTAACCTCTCACTATGTACTACTTATACAGTGAATGCAAATATGCTAACGGATGTGTGTGGGCGGCAAGGCTGTAGTTAACTGAAAAAATTCATGTCAGTATATAAGCCATCAGGTTCGCCCGAATAGTGCCAGGTGCGACTAAATACCATCCAGTCACATGTTTGTTTGTTTTTTTTTCTTAAAGGTCCCATGACATGGTACTTCTTGATGCTTTTATATGGCTCCTTAATGGTTCCCTAATACTGTAAATGAATCCTTCTTCAAAATCAACACTCAGTGCATGAGAAAGACACATGTACACAGTCAGAGTCAGAAAATATCTCTCTGAACAACTCGTTCTGGGCCTTGTTGCTTGAAGGCAAATGAGAAGGACAGAGATAGGTTAGAGGAGCGGGGGGGGCACTGGTTCCTTGTTTTAGCGGTGCATCTGTCCGCTGGCTCCCACTTCCGTGTTTTAAGCGCGGAGGAAGAAAGGAGAGGCATTTCAATGAAAAAAAAACACATTTTCACAGAAAATAAAATCAAACCACTGCTGTTTCAGAGGTCCAGAGGGTCGGGTAAAGGACTTCCGAGCCTAGGAACACTTGCACGTGCCTCCAGGCAAATAAAAAAAACGCATTTCGCATTGCGTAGCTCATTCGCGGTCCAAACTCTCTGGGCGTGATTTACAGAGACGGTGGGTAGAGACACAGACGGGGGGTGGAGCTGCATTTTTCGTTGTGATGTCACATAGTTGCCTTGTTCAGAATCGCCCGTTTGAGCTGTGTTTTTTTCAAACGCAGAAAAGGACCGCAAATGCTCAGTTTAGACATTTCGCAACTTTTAGCCATGGGGGGGGCCTAAACAGGGTAGGGGAGCTCACATTAACGTTCAAAAACCTCAGAAAGTGAAAATTTCATGCCATGGGACCTTTAAAGTCATATTGGGAGGGACAAAGTGTTTGTTCGAGGAGACAACAGCAACTATGAGCGTTTGGCGGAATATAACGCCATAGCGGTCATAGTTATTTGCAAACGTGTTGAATTAAAGGGCCCATATTACTCTATTTTCTGATCTATTTTATAATGTTATGTTGTTTTGTTTCATTTGCATGTTTTTTCATTTCATTAACACACAAACCCTCCATATTTAGGTCGAGTCCTTCTCTCAAACAGACAGTTGCTCCACTTTACACTCTATACACCTTCACTAGAATCATTTAGAAGATTCCCTGGAATTGACAATCTCTACTAGACAAATACTAAAATCCTTGCCTGGTTTACACCAGACCATATCACAGTGATATATGGTCTGGGAGCACCTACTGAATATCTCGTAGTGGAGGTGTGGTTTACTACCACTTCATGACATCACAAGGTGTCTATAGTTACAACCATCTAGTTTAAAGGTTCTATATTACGCAAAATTGACTCTTGTGATCTTTAAAGGGACAGTGTGTAAGATTTTTACCCGTTATTTACTGAAATTGAAGATACCCATTCAAAAATACATTGTTTTCCAAGCCTTTTCACTTCCATCATGAAATCAAAGTATTCTTTTGGACTTAGATATAGTCACATAAAAGGGGGATCTTCCCCATGCAGAGGCAGCCATTTTGAATACGAGAGCCGCAGAAGGACATTTGGGCTCTGCCTTCGGCAAAGCTCGTGGTTTTGGGTAAACAACACAAGCATGCTGCCGGATCAGACGTCGTAATGGATCTAACACGTGTTTTGGACTAAATTGTTTTACTGGATTTTATTCGCTGGATCCTCACGGACAAATTGAGAGCAAGTTTATGGTGAAATACAGAGTTTGACCTGTGCAAAGCATTCTAAGGTAAGCTAACCTCGTTTTGTGCTTTTCCGTATAAAAGCCCCATGTGCTCGGGGAGTGATTGTTGTGCAGGGAAATGAATTGCATAGTCAAAAAGAGAAGACTGTAAGGTTTCATTTGATGTGTAGAGTGTCATGGTACATGATCGGGAATGTGTGTTTTCATGAGAAAAGAAAAAAAAAAAAAACGGGACCGCGTTTTATTTATACAGTAGCGGCGCCCGGGTGACCCTCGAGGTCTGCCGTAGCTAAAACAGAAAGTGCAATAGCACCATCCACCTATGCGCCACGAATCCTACACACTGGGGCTTTAAGACATGTTAAAATGTTGTTAACTCATTAAAAACAGACCTGGAGTGGTGTTTAGTTTCATTCACACATGAGTAATTCTTTATAATTAGTTTGCTACATCTCCAAATCTCACAATGCTCTGTTCCACCTTGTGATGTCATGAAACTGTAGTTCAAGTTAACAGCTACCCTTTACTTTAGAGCTTTATGAACACACGACAGGTTTGAGAGAAGAACTCAGCGTAAATATACAGGGTTTGTGATATGATGAGGAAACGACATTATAACATAGATCAGAAAATAATATGGGCTCTTTAAGTATCGCTATCTGATTTAATGACAGATTGTGCCTGTCGTTAGCCATTTGGAGGTCAGGTCTCTTCTTTCCAATTGCAACTCTGTTTTCTTCTCTGATTTGAAGCAGCAGGAGCAGAGTTCGTTCTCAAGCCAGCTGATGTGAGCCATCTGTAGCTCACTCATCCTTTTTCTCCTGTGACAGTCCGTACGATACTGGAGCTGCACGCGCCAGAGGAGACAGTGGCAGGATTTATAAAACACCACTCCGTAATCAATTTATTTCAGGTTGGAGACAAAAGTGAAGAAGAAGAATCTTCCACTGGTTTTCACATACATTAAATTTTGATCATTATAACTGATTTCTGGAGTCGTCGGGTAATTGAAATGTCAGTTCCATTTTGTCCATTATGAAAAATGGGCAAATAAGCCTGTCACTATAACAAATTTTAAAAGGCGATGTATGGCTGAAGTAAATGTGCGATAAACCAAACCATAATGCAGAATTATCCCCAAAAAGTATTCTAAATGTACAATATTGTTAACTAAACAAACTGCAATAAATAATGAATTTTTCTTGTTCTACAGAAAAATAACAAAAGTTTTTCCACTAAAAGAAAGTCACACATTGAACAGTATTTAACAATGACAGGACTATTGTGTATTCTTGCTTGGGCTGTACAAAGAAATATAAAAGTTTAAAGGTTGAAATATTTATTTTAAAATTCATTGTACTCAAATACAAATACAGATTGAGACACATTTAATTTCTCCTTTTATCACAAATACGACAATTACTCTAAAATCCATTGGTATGTTTTCGATGATTAGATTTCTTCCCTGAGTAGGATCTAGTAGTAGGATCTGATTGGCTGAAAGTAACAGATTGGCTTTTAGGAAGACAGATATTGGAAATACAGGCCTGCTTGGTATGCTTCAATTTAATTTGCCATAGAAAAACATTGTATTTAATTTAAATATTGATGTCAAAAATATTGCTCTATTAACGTGTTAACGCAAAGCAATTTTAACGGCATTAATTTTTTAAATTGCGAGATTAATGAGCTTTGTGACCTAGTGAACTATTTTTCATAAGCTGTGGCCACTGCTCGTAACTTTAGAAAAACTATAGGATCCAGCTGTAAACAGAAAGGAAAACGAGTCCAGGCTGGAGGAGGTGGGCCAAAGCACGGCACGGTCGCCCATGCACGTGCACAACTTCACCACACAAGCCCTGCTCATGCGCCGATGCCACGCATGACACCATGACGACACCATGGCGCACGAGTCACAGAACCCCAGGCAGTCGTGCTTGAGCACTAGTCCTAGTGTGAGTGCTCCCCTAGAATACAGCAGGATTTGGGGCAGACAAACACAGTGGCGCTAACTGGAGATTACTGGACGTCCCTCAGTAATGAGAACTACCTCAGGGTCACAGCACATTATTTCACCCACAGTGGAAACTTCAGTCACTTTGACTGTTACAGAAGAGGCACTTCACTCACACTGAGGCATAGCACTTCATGAAAGTGGAACATGAAAGTGGAACATGAGAGTGGAACATCGACCACAAAGTGTCTCACTGACAATTGTTTTGGTTTGCAATAAAAACACATTTGCACAAAGCGGCACCTGTCCACTCTATATTGATAAGAGTATTAAAATGATGATTCAACGGACAAAAATCTGCAATTAATTTGCAATTAATCGTGAGTTGACATTCATGAGATTAATTGTGATTAAATATTTTTAATCGATTGACAGTACTAATTTAAATGAGACATTAATATCTTCATAGGATATCTTTAAATTTTCATAATGTTATTATGAAAAGGACTTGCAGACGCTCCTCAACTTACGAACGAGTTGCGTTCCGGACGCCCGTTCGTTAGTTGAATTTGTTCGTAAGTTGTTATTATATGTTTAAGGCTTGTATAAGTTATCTATATGGATTTGTGCTGCATTTAAATAACACTAATATTACTAATATGCTTTTTAAAAATATGGAAAACTGATGAGATAAAAAGAAGAGAGGGACACAGAGGCAAACGCAGTCAGCTGAGAGAGGGAGGGCGTGTGTGTGAATGTTTGTGTGAGACTGTGTGTGTGTGTGAATGTTTGTGTGAGACTGTGTGTGTGTGTGAATGTATGTGTGAGACTGTGTGTGTGTGTGAATGTTTGTGTGTGTGTGTGTGTGTGTGTGTGTGTGTGTGTGTGTATTTACCTCCTATTTTCCTTGAGTTCTTGGGGAAAGCGTTCTGCAGCTGCTTTATCTGCTGCTGCTGTCTCTCCACTCACGGACACGTGATGAAGATTTGCCCTCTTCTTAAAACGTGCAAACCAGCCATGGCTGGCAGAAAAGGTTTCTTCTGCAGCACTTTCTCCTGCCTTAGCCTTAAGGTCATTAAAAAGCGATATGTCCTTCTCACTGATCAGCATAAGGCTCAAAGGAACACGCCGCTGCCGCTGATTTTCGAGCCAAATACCAAGAAGTTTCTCCATCTCTTCCATGAGTTTCCCTCTCTTCTTCTTGCTTATGGTGGATTGCATACCCGCTGCACTTTTCACATGCTCCATAATGCGCTCCTTTTGTTTATATATCGTACCAATTGTCGAACGGTTCACGTTGTACGCGCGTGCCACATTCACCATCTTCTCACCAGCATCAAGTTTCTTGGCGGCACGGTAGCTGAGTGGTTAGCGCTCTTGCTTCACAGCAAGAAGGTTCCGGGTCCGACCCCCGGGTCGCCCAGGCCTTTCTGTGTGTGTTCTGTGTGGAGTTTGCATGCATGGTCTGGGTTCGATCCCCGGGTCGCCCGGGCCTTTCTGTGTGGAGTTTGCATGTTCTCTCCGTGTCTGGGTGGGTTTCCTCCGGGCACTCCGGTTTCCCCCACCAACCCAAAACATGCACCATAGGTACCTCCAGTTTAGGTTCTGACCAAACCGAAGCAAGAAGATCATGGAGATGGTCCCCGGGCGCCCTAATGTGTGCTGCCCACTGCTCCTAATATATATATATATATTATATATATATATATATATATATATATATATATATATATATATATATATATATATATATATATATATATAGGATGGGTTAAAATGCAGAGAAGAATTTCTCCAGTGTGAGATCAATAAAGTCACTTCTTCTTCTTTATTATCGCCACCTTCTTTTCAAATGAGATGGCTTGCCGCTTTTTCACAGAAGCTTCACTAGAAGCTTTTCGCTTTTCACCAACCATATTGGATTACTGTACGCATGCAAGAAAAACAACAAAGTTCATAACACCGCACCGTAGTAACACCGTAGTACGCCCACTCAGTTGAAGTTCTGAACACTTCTACTGAGTGGGCGTGACGCTTGGGGGATGCGTCAGCGGCGGAAATACGCACTACGTACTGTACCCGGAAGTCGGAATAGGCGCTAAATACAAAAACTCACTTGCGTACATGTACAGCGCTTTTGCCCAAACATTTAACTTTTTTTTTTATTTTCGACCCTGTTCGTAACTGCGAATGTTCGTAAATCGAATGTTCGTATGTCAAGGAGCGTCTGTATATGTGCTCAAGAGAACTTTGATTATTTATTCTATTTCATTCATATGGGAGGCAGATGATACTGATACACAAAAACGAATTAACCCCAAACGCATTATAATTCTGGGAGAATAGTAGTGATGCTTTCACAATATTCATGGAACCAAAACACGAGGGCATTATGAAATGATGTTCCGATGTAATCTTTTTGTGTTTGCACCATAACATTTCTCAAGGTTGACATTATCGTATTGTCTGATCTGCACTTGAGGAGTAAACCCACAGCAAAGACATGTGAGAAGAATGCGTTCATTCAGTGACGGTTGTAACAGATAATGCCCACAGCATGCTAATACAGCTTCAGTGCTAAAGTACCATTATAACAGTAAAACGTGTGAACAGACCTGTCACCATAACACATTTTGAAATACGATAATATTGAAACTACTTTATGCCATTGACACGAAAACAATAAAGAAGGTTAATCTTGGTGAATCATTATTTAAATGTACAGCATCATTAAACAAACAAATTAAAGGAAAAGTAACATTTTTTTTTACAATTTGAGCCTTATTTCGGTAATAAAACAAGTTGTTTTACTCACCCATAGCACTTTGGTGTCATATGGAGCACTTCCAGAGATGTTTTAGATTTGCGGTTAGCCTAGCGCGACTTCTAGCCATAGCTCGGGGCATATAATATATTCCCCAAGCATGTAATATGCCCCGTGCGGGCTCCAAATAACACAAACTTTAGCACTTTTCAAATCATAGAAGCCCGATGTCTTAGTCTATGATTTCGTTTGAAGCAAAAGTGGCCTGTAATCCGAGATTTATCCATAGTTTACAGCTTTGCGTTTCATGTTTGGGTCCCGGGAGCTGAGAGCACAGTCCGCACATGCGCACTGGCGTCCTCATCTACTCGAAACTATGGCAAAATCTCGGATTACAGGCCACTTTTGACCACACGAAATCGTAGACTAAGACATTGGGCTTCTATGATTTGAAAAGTGCTAAAGTTTGTGCTATTTGGAGACCGCAAACAAGTGCCCCGAGAACTCACAAATCTAAAACTCCATATGACACCAAATTACTATGGGTGAGTAAAACAACTTGTTTTATTACCGAAATAAGGCTCAGATTGTAAAAAACGTTACTTTTCCTTTAAGAAATAGCAGAACAAATTAAGCTGTAACAAATTAACAAATTAAGAAATAGCAGAACGAACCAATAATTAGCCATAAAAGTTATTTATTTTACCATCCACAGCTCAAATCTTAACTTATTACATAAAAATAGCAAAAACCTCCCTACTATTGCAAAGAAATTGTACACATGAAAGCTCTAGCTTTCATATATTGAGCGAAGTTGATATAGCACGTGTGAATTTATGGGAATTCCTGGTGAACACATGTTTGAAGTCATGACAAACTTCTGCCTTGGCTTATGTACCATGATTATAAAGTGTAACCATGTGTTTCTATTTCGTTTTACATGTATTCTGTGTCCATATTGTGGATTACAGGGTGTATCCTGCTAATGGCTGCCACTCTCACGCTCTTCGTGTGACCGGCAGATTTAATCACAGATGAACTGAAGATGTAGTTAGTCTCATATTAAAGCTACAGTCTATTAAATGCACATACATAATAATAACACTGAAATATAGTCATTGGTTAAAGATCCCATGACATGGTACTTCTTGATGCTTTTATATGGCTCCTTAATGGTTCCCTAATACTGTAAATGAATCCTTCTTCAAAATCAACACTCAGTGCATGAGAAACAGAGATAAGATGAGAGAGTAATTTTTCTCTCTCTGAACAGGCCATTATGGGAGTTGTTGCTTGAATGCAAATGAGGAGGACAGAGATGGCCTATAGTAGAGGGTGGGGGCGTGGCCAAACTCTTCGCTCTCAGCCCTCAGCTGTCCGCTCTGATCCATTTCCGCGTTTTTGCACGGAAATGAGAAGAGATGAGAAGCGTTCCATTGAAAAATAAACACATTTCCACAGAAAATAAAATTAAACCACTGCTGTTCAAATGTCCAGAGGCTCAGATAAAGGACTTCCGAGCCTAGAAACACTCGGACGTGCCTCCAGGCAAATAAAAGAAACGCATTTCGCATTGCCTAGCGCATTCGCAGTCCAAACTCTCTGGGCGTGATTTACAGAGACGCTGAGTAGACACAGACGGGGGTGGAACTGCATTTTTCGAGCTGACGTCAATAAGGTGCCTTGTTGAGAATCGCCCGTTTGAGCTGTGTTTTTTTCTAACGCAGAAAGGGACCGCAAATGCTCAGTTTAGACATTTAGCCATGGAGGGGCCCTAAACAGGGTAGGGGAGCTCACATTAACATTCAAAAACCTCAGAAAGTGAAAATTTCATGCCATGGGACCTTTAAGAATACTGTTTTATGGATTTTTTGGTCATATATCCTGGAACACATATAACATGTGTTCACTTGTAGCAGTTTTGATTTCTACATCTTTGGAAAACAATGCTACTAGAGCTGTAGGCCTTTAGGCTGTAGTCATCTAATCATTTTGTTTAGATCAGGGGTATCAAACATGCGGCCCGGGGGCCAGATCCAGGCCCTCCAAGACCCTGGCCCTCAGCTGTTTTTCTATTAAAATATTTTAATTTTCTATTAAAATATTGGTAGTTTTCTGCGCCTCTTTTCTGCTCAGTTTAGCATAGCAGCGTCTCCAGCACCTCAGTACGTGGCCCCTCCCACCAGAGCAGCACAAATGAAGACTCGCCTCTTTCCAAACGCTCTTAAAGGACCATCGTTTTGACTGTCGACCGTGACACCCTCATCAGCAAAATGTCCAAAATGAGAAAAGTGGACGCCGAGTGCAGGATTTTCCAAGACAAATGGACTAATTCCTATTTATTCACGGAGGTGAATGGGGAAACCTGTACGCTTGTGTTGAAATTGCATTTTTCTTAAAGTTTCGGGTTGTTCATAATATTATAATATTTTGTAAAAGAAAGAGTTCATCAAATAAAAAAGACTTCTGTAATAGATTTGTGTTTCTCTGCACAAATATTTGGACTTTTTTTTTTAATTTATTTTATTTTTGGGGTATATTTGCCATGAGTTTTCTGATCCGGCCCCCCGGTTGGATACGGCCCCCGGACCAGAATGAGTTTGACACCCCTGGTTTAGATTATAAGGATTTATGTGGGACAACAGCTCAAAGGAGAAGTTAGTGAGCGAGTTAGCTGAAGATTTAGTATTTTTTGGTATTTATATGTAAAAAGGCAGATTAAACTCACGATTCACAAATTTAATCTGTATTATATTATACAATTATATAAATACATTGTTTCCTAGTACTTCTTTCTACATACATACATTTTTTGCATGAACTCCCATGCAGGTGTAATCGTGCGACAGCAGTTTGGAGATGTAATAGTGATGTAATAGTGATGTAATAGTTTAAGAGCTTTTGCCACACCCCCATTTTAGTCAACTAACTGATCTTTAGTCAACCAAGACCTAGACACGACTTTGTAAATGTGCTGTAAATGTTGTACACTTATAGTTCACACATTATCTTGAAATGATCTGAGTTTATTTCTGTTGCAGCATGTTTTGTATATCAACCAGGAAGTGAGTTTCAATCTTGTCTTGACCCAGGAGGACTGATGTAAATATCAGTCTGTCCATGTGTGATGAGAAGAGTCCGAGCTCCTGTGAACTCGTCTGTGTTCAGACCTGAGATCAGCGGGTTAAGCCACTGTGTTAGTCAGAGCGGGTTAGCACAAAGCTACACTGATGAGATGAGCTGCTGATAACCCGAGCAGCTCTCACTAATCTGTGCCTCTACACCTCCTCTACATCCCCCTCTCTTTCTCTCTACATCCCCCTCTCTTTCTCTCTACACCTCCTCTACATCCCCCTCTCTTTCTCTCTACATCTCCTCTACATCCCCCTCTCTTTCTCTCTCTCTCTTTCTCTCTCTTTCTCTCTACGTCTCCTCTACATCCCCCTCTCTTTCTCTCTACACCTCCTCTACATCCCCCCCTCTTTCTCTCTACATCTCCTCTACTCCCCCCTTTCTCTCTACACCTCCTCTACATCCCCCTCTCTTTCTCTCTACATCTCCTCTACATCCCCCTCTCTTTCTCTCTCTCTCTTTCTCTCTCTTTCTCTCTACGTCTCCTCTACATCCCCCTCTCTTTCTCTCTACACCTCCTCTACATCCCCCCTCTTTCTCTCTACATCTCCTCTACTCCCCCTTTCTCTCTACACCTCCTCTACATCCCCCTCTCTTTCTCTCTACATCTCCTCTACATCCCCCTTTCTTTGTCTCTACACCTCCTCTACATCCCCCTCTCTTTCTCTCTACATCTCCTCTACATCCCCCTCTCTCTTTCTCTCTCTTTCTCTCTACATCTCCTCTACATCCCCCTCTCTTTTTCTCTCTTTGTCTCTACATCTCCTCTACATCCCCCTCTTTCCATCTCTCTTTTTCTCTACATCTCCTCTACACCCCTCTTTCTCTCTACGTCTCCTCTACATCCCCCTCTCTTTCCATCTCTCTCTTTCTCTCTACATCTCCTCTACATCCCCCTCTCTTTCCATCTCTCTCTTTCTCTCTACATCTCCTCTACATCCCCCTCTCTTTCCATCTCTTTCTCTCTACATCTCTAAATCCCCCTCTTTCTCTCTCTCTCTCTTTCTCTCTACATCTCCTCTACATCCCCCCTCTTTCCATCTTTCTCTTTATCTACATCTCCTCTACATCCCCCTCTCTTTCTCTCTACATCTCTACATCCCCCACTCTTTCTCTCTACATCTCCTCTACATCCCCCTCTCTTTCTCTCTACATCCCTCCCTCTTTCCATCTCTCTTTCTCTCTACATCTCCACTACATCCCTCCTCTTTCCATCTTTCTCTTTATCTACATCTCCTCTACACCCCCCTCTCTTTCTCTCTACATCTCTACATCCCCCACTCTTTCTCTCTACATCACCTCTACATCCCCCTCTCTTTCTCTCTACATCTCTACATCCCCCACTCTTTCTCTCTACATCACCTCTACATCCCCCACTCTTTCTCACTACATCTCTACATCCCCCACTCTTTCTCTCTACATCACCTCTACATCCCCCTCTCTTTCTCTCTACATCTCCTCTACATCCCTCCCTCTTTCCATCTCTCTTTCTCTCTACATCTCCCCTACCTCCCTCCCTCTTTCCTTCTCTTTCTCTCTTCCTCTCCACTACCTCCCTCCCTCTTTCCCTCTCTTTCTCTCTTCTTCACCTCTCCATCCCCCTCTTTCCATCTCTCTTTCTCTCTACATCACCTCTACATCACTATCTCTCCCTCTTCCCATCTCTGTCTCTCTCTCTGTCTCCTCCTTTCTCCCTCCTTCTTTTTCTCTCTCTCTCTCCCTCTGTATGTGTCTCTTTCTTTGTTCCTCCCTTTATTTATTTCTGTCTCCGGTGTCTCTCCCTCTCCCTCTCTTCTCACGTTCCCTCTCTCCTTCTTTCTACCTTTCTCTACTTAAAACGTCACTTTATTTCCTTGTAAATAGCACAAGCGTGACAGACACAATAAAGACTGTTCAAAAGTTATCTCTTTCTCTCTCTTATTTTGTCTCTCTTTCTTTTTCTCTTATTCTGCCCCCCTCTTTCTCTCTTTCCCTCTTTCTTTGGCTCCAGTCTGAATGCAGTCGTTTTTGCGTTGACGTTGTGTAGAAGCAGAAGGTGTATCAGTGGGTTCTGGTTTGTGCCACTGGAGACGGGGTAATTAAAATGTGGTTCTAGGAGCCAGAGGGGCAGGAGGGAGGGCACTTCCTCCATCAACATCCTGCTCAATTATCTGATCAAAAGAATAATTCATAGATTGGCCATTAAATGAAACTCACGGAAAAAGATTATACGTTATCTTTATTTTTGTATTCTTGCTTGGGCTGTACAATTAATTACATTTGAAACATTTGAATTTGAGTTGGTGCAGATAATGGTGTGTCCTCGCTCCTTTTTACAAAAAAACGTTATTGTAAATGTTTAGACAACTGCAAACATGCGATTCATGACATTCCTCTATCAGTTTATATTTTACTCCTGGAATTCTACTTTTTAAAGGGACAGTGTGTAAGATTTTTACCCGTTAATTACTGAAATTGAAGATACCCATTCAAAAATACATTGTTTTCCAAGCCTTTTCACTTCCATCATGAAATCAAAGTATTCTTTTGGACTTAGATATAGTCACATAAAAGGGGGATCTTCCCCATGCAGAGGCAGCCATTTTGAATACGAGAAGAACATTTGGGCTCCGCCTTCACCTTCGGCAAGGCTCGTGGTTTTGGGTAAACAACACAAGCATGCTGCCGGATCAGACGTCGTAATGGATCTAACACGTGTTTTGGACTAAATTGTTTTACTGGATTTTATTCGCTGGATCCTTACGGACAAATTGAGAGCGAGTTTATGGTGAAATACAGAGTTTGACCTGTGCAAAGCATTCTAAGGTAAGCTAACCTCGTTTTGTGCTTTTCCGTATAAAAGCCCCATGTGCTCGGGGAGTGATTGTTGTGCAGGGAAATGAATTGCATAGTCAAAAAGAGGAGACTGTAAGGTTTCATTTGATGTGTAGAGTGTCATGGTACATGATCGGGAATGTGTGTTTTCATGAGAAAAGAAAAAAAAAAAAAAACGGGGCCGCGTTTTATTTATACAGTAGCGGCGCGCGGACCTCGAGGTCTGCCGTAGCTAAAACAGAAAGTGCAATAGCACCATCCACCTATGCGCCACGAATCCTACACACTGGGGCTTTAAACATAAATCACACATTTAATTGCAATCATAATACTTGCCAGAAACATTAGAGCTGTACAGAAAAGAAAAATCTAATTCTTTAATTTTTTATATATAAAGATATAATAATCAGCCTCTAAGACATGAATTAACTGACTGGTGTTCAATAATAATCTGAATAATCATAATGTATAAGGATGCACGATATATCATTTACATCGGTATCGGACGATATTGCCACATTTTAACATATCGGTATCGGCCCGATGTGTAAAAGTGGGCCGATATTAACGACCGATATTTGTCAGTACAGTAATCCCTCGAATTAACGTTTTCTCACATTTCTCTCTCGTTTAAACACTCAAACTTTCGTAGATTTTCAACAAAATGTATTAAGAGTGAAGCGTTCGACATGAACGAACGCAAGAGCCGCACGAAACCAGGCAAAGAGCCGCACGCCGTGGTTTAATCCTGGTTTAGACCTGGTTTAGTCCATGTTTAGTCCCGGTCTGGTCCCGGTCTGGTCCTGATCTAGTTCCACTCTGGTCCCGCCCCCCGCGTCCCCCATCTATAACATCAATCGGCAAAGGTCCCTTAGCCAATCAGGACGCAGAACACAATGTTACACTATGATAAAAGAAGAAATTCAATTTGTCAACTGGACAAAGTTTGTTTGGTCGAAAACGTTTCGCCGCTCATCCGAGAGGCTTCGTCAGCTCTAATCAGAATGCTGGTAAGACACTTGCTTATATCTTGCTGCAGGGAGGAGCTAACTAGCTAACTACTTTCCGAAACTATCTCATTGGTTTCAGTCTTTTGTTTCTCTGGCGTCTAGATTAGCATACCTATTCATCCCTACAACGACTGTTTTTCACACCTCTGGCCCTGACCTGGCTAGCCCTATTGTTCCCCTGTTTGCTTGATCTAGGCTTAAGAATGTCCAGTTGACAAATTGAATTTCTTCTTTTATCATGGATTCTACCTGGACGACTGAGGGACTCTTCATGCAATGTTACACTATAAAAAAAATTGAAATTGAAAAAAAAAAAAAATCAGGAGTCAAAACACGTTTTGAAAACGTGCATCCCTAGTGATGTATCGGAGACTTGACACACTGATTTTAATGGAGCATCCTTGTTGTCCATCCAGGTATAGGCTGTTATATTAATATTGACCTGGAGATCGCAAAAGAAGTTTGAGTTTTGTCAACTGACCAAAGTATTCTTTTAGAGTGATGTACGTAAATAGAAACTTTGAGAATTATCACCAACAGTCATTATAGAGAGCCATCCAACCCATTATTTGTTAAACTTAAAGTGCGTGAAAAGTCCCTCAGTCGTCCAGGTAGAATCCATGATAAAAGGAGAAGTTCAATTTGTCAACTGGACAAAGTTTGTTTGGTTGAAAACGTTTCGCCGCTCATCCGAGAGGCTTCGTCAGCTCTGAGGCTTCGTCAGGCTTCGTCAGAGCTGACGAAGCCTCTCGGATGAGCGGCGAAACGTTTTCAACCAAACAAACTTTGTCCAGTTGACAAATTGAACTTCTCCTTTTATCTTAAACTTAAAGTGTTGAAAATGTGTGATATTGTTGAATTAAGTCTCCTCAAAGTCATGTATAAAGCAAAGTGCAGAGTTGTTACCTGTAAATATTCAAAGATTGTTTGAGATGAGAACAAGCCAATACAATTTAAAGGGAACCTACATGTTTAAAAAACCTAAATTCAGAACCGAGGTTATGGAGCGAAGCGTCGCTGTGAAAGGAGTTAATTTATGGAATAATCTTGACAAAGAAATCAAAGAATCAAGTACAATAATGGCATTTAAAAAATACATAAAATCCAATGTAATGTGTATGTATGAAAAAGAAAACTAAATTGTTACACTTGAAAATGAAGCTTTATGTTTACAATTGATTAATAATTGTGATTGAAATGGAATGTAATGAGGAAAGGTTTTACAGTCACTATCGGTGTTGGTGTTTGGAAAAGGGAAGAGGGGGCAGATAACATAAGATAACTCTTCTTTCTGCTCCCTTTCATTCAATATTTTGTATTGTTATCACAAATGTTGATGTCTTTTTATACTTTATGAATGAAATAAATAAACAAACAAATAAATAAAAATAACAAACTGGGCATCTGAGCTGGAACAAATGGACGCAGATAGAGCTGGAGCCATAAACCTGCGCAAAGTATGGTGTTTATTTTTATTTGGAAAGTAATGCTCCTCCAAGATGGTGCTGATCACCTTTATTACGTTTTATTAGGGTTATTCTAAAATTAACACAATTCACATAGAAAACACCACTGGTCAAATCCACAGACGACTTTTGAAGCTCTTAAAATTCTCCCCAATTCTGCTGGAAAAAGGCGGATCTGGCAATACGGAGCCCCATCTAATCCCCCATTTGCTTATGTTTTTTCTAAATTATACACTGTGTGCACAATTAGGCAAGTGGGTATTGTGACTATATCATGATTTTTATGCATATTCTCCGTCTCCAAGCTGTATAAACTTGAATTCTTATTGGATTTAAGCATATCTGGAGTATTTGTCTAATGAGGAAGGGTGTGGCTTAAAGAGATTAACACCCTATATCCCCATACCCAGAATAATTAGCCTGCTTCTTTTCCTCAGGCAAAAATGAGATTTAACTGACTCTGAAATGTCAAAAATTGTAAAAAGTTTTTCAGAGATGCAGCACCCTTGAAATTGCAAAGATATTGGAGCGTGATCACAAAACCATCAAACGTTTTGTTGCAAATAGTCAACAGTGTCACAAGGAACGTGTTGAGAAATAAAGACACAAATTGACTACAAGAGATTTGAGAAGAATCAAACATGAAGATACAAGGAACCCATGGAGACATGGCCAAGGTCAGGAAGGTTGAAACCTGACCACCACTGAACAAGAAACAATCTGAAACATCAAGACTTGGCCCAGAAATATCTGAAGACAGATTTTTCAGGGTTTTGTGTGCTGATGAAATGTGAGTGACTCTTGACGGACCAGATGGATGGGCCCGTGACTAGATCATGGGCACAAAGCTCAACTTTGACTCAGACCCCAGCAGGGTGGAGGTTGGGTACTGGTATGAGCTGGTAAGAGCTTGTTGGACCTTGTTGGGTTGAAGATGGACTCACACTGCAGCCTGAAGTGACCCAAATCCGTTTTTTTCGCCTCTATGCGACCTGTATCTGATCTTCTAATGACAGTCTGAACGACAAAGATCAGATTTTTTCAAATGCGACCCAGGCCACTTGGATATGTGCTCCTAAATCCGATACATATCCGATCTTTTGGCATGTAACTTCAGTCTGAACGGCCAGGTCGCGTTCATCTGACCCGGGCGTGTTTCCTCCAGCGAGAGTGGTACAAGTAAATGTACACAAACGTTCTTCTCGTCATGCGAAAATAGTGTATGAACTCCGTGTCAGTGAAGTGGCGAAGCACGTAGCAATCCCACCACTCTTGTCTACGACTCCGCACCAACACGTTCATTTCTACGGACGTTGCTGCCGCTGCCCCGCAAAACGCCGTGGCCAAAAACCTCGTCCTTCTCCTTCTCCGTCTCCTCCTTAAAACAAATAAGCTGCACATGTTCTGACTCCGGTACGACAGCGACTTTAGGCGACTTCCGTAAACATTGAGCACGCTCGCTGCACGTGACCTTGTCGTGTCCTCCAAGGCGCATGCGGGACACTTTTGGGGTGTTTAAAGTTCACACTGGAGATCACATACAAGTCGCATTTAATTGGAAATGTGAACGACCTCGCAAAAAAATCAGATTTCACACAAAAATCGGAATTGAGCATTAAGCCCTGCAGTGTGAACGTAGTCAAAGTGAACTCCAAACTGCCAGTTTTTAGAAGACTCTTTATTCAAGCAGTGGTACAGGAGCATCTTTCAAGAGGACCATGAGATTTATGGTGAAGGAAAAGGGTACACTTCTCTGAAAAGTGTCTGGGAGGCTGTGGTTGCTGCTGCACAAAAAGGTTGATCGTCAACAGATCAAGAAGCTGACAGACTCCATGAATGGATGGAACACTTATGATCATTATAGAGAAGTAGGGTGCCTGTATTGGTCACAGTGTTTTGTTTTGTTTTTTTTAATGTCAGAAATGTTTATTTGTAAATGTTGAGTTGTTTGCTATTGTTATTAATTTTTCACTTATTTGCATAATAATTCTGCCCATTAATAGTTGCCCAATAATTGTGTCACATAGATATCCAAAACTTCACTTTTACTTTCTTAAATATTCAGGTTTGAGGTTTATTAACATTTTGTATTGATCTATTGCACTGTAGTTGTTCAGTTATAAAATTTATCCTCATAAATAAAACTTGCCTAATAATTATGCACACAGTGTAACTGCTGCACATTTTACTTTCAGGATTGGTTATATTTCCAACAGACAGACACAAAAAACCTAACTAGAATAAACATACGGCAAACCCACTGGAACAGAATTGGGGGGAAAAAGCGAATGGTTAAAGGAAAAGTAAAGTTTTTTACAATCTGAGCCTTATTTCGGTAATAAAACAAGTTGTTTTACTCACCCATAGCACTTTGGTGTCATATGGAGCACTTCCAAAGATGTTTTAGATTTGCGGTTAGCCTAGCGCACGGGGAATATATTATAGCTCGGGGCATATAATATATTCCCCAAGCATGTAATATGCCCCGTGCGGGCTCCAAATAACACAAACTTTAGCACTTTTCAAATCATAGAAGATCGCTGTGTCAGGGTACGACTTTTAGTAGATTCCAAAACGGCCTGTAATCCGAGATTTATCGCAACAGAAAAGTAAAGTTCAGAGCGGTGTTACGTTTCATGTTTCGCACTAGCGGTGTTTACAAAACAGCTGAGTTCACGCATGCGCACTGGCCTCTCTGATGACGTCATCAAATGAAACTATAGCTGGATATCGGATTACAGGCCGTTTTGGAATCCACTAAAAGTCTACCCTGACACAGCGATCTTCTGTGATTTGAAAAGTGCTAAAGTTTGTGTTATTTGGAGAGCGCAAAGTAATGCCCCGAGCATATGATACGAGCACCATGTTAACGGATACGGGATAATTAGTAGAACAGAACGGCTCAACATAAGTTCTGCGATACTGCTCCAATTGACACCAAACTGCTATGGGTGAGTAAAACTACTTGTTTTATTGCCGAAAGAAGGCTCAGATTGTAAAAACGTTACTTTTCCTTTAAGGTCCTGCAAATATGGAGAAGCAAATTCAATTTACTAATTAAAATCTTTAACCTTTACCACAGCAAACTGCCCAGTATTTATCCAATGATAAGGGTGTTTTAGACCATTACACATCACACCTTTATAATATAAAGGCAAGTGCAAATGAACTCTCGCTAATGAAGTCAAATACTCCTTCCTTTTCAGACGTCTGTCCTCACCCCGACCCTGGACAGTTTCGTGTCCTCACGGTTGCCCTCAGTTCTCTATTTGAGCCTAATATTTGCAGAGTTGGTGATAAGACGCTGGCAGAATATTTTATATAGTGAAGTGTGACATTAACTGAACTCAAGAGGTCTTTTATCATTCACCTCACCACTGAAAAGCTCCCCCTCACGCCTATCCTTATGTTTTTTTGCACTCTTTTTATACACCTTTTTCCTCCTCATCCCCTCCACATTTCAAAAAGATCTCCGTGATATGAATAATTGATGCTGATATAAATTATACATGTAACATCTCTATTTAGCTCGTTCATAGGATGAGGCAGCTGCATTGTCTTGGTGATGAATCCAAGTGCAGGGATATAATGGAAGTGAACGGGGCCGATGGGTGAGTGGGGTTTGGTTGATTTTATTGATATTTTGCTACTGATTAGGGATGGGAATTGATAAGATTTTCACAATTCTGATTCCATTATTGATACTGCTTAATGATTCGATTCTTTATCGATTTTCTTATTGATTCTAATTTGGGGAAAAAAGGACAACAAACTGTTTGATTAGCACCAAGATTAGCACTAGTCCTGGTCTAGTCCTGATCTAGTCCTGATCTAGTCCTGGTCTAGTCCTGGTCTAGTCCTGGTCTAGTCCTGATCTAGTCCCGCTTTAGTTCTGTTTTAGTCCTGGTTTAGTCCCGGTTTAGTCACAAGCCGCTGCTTTCACCTAATATCTCCATTTGATGCAGAGATGATATTGTGATGACCTGGGTTAATGGTGTTCTGTTATCACTGGGGTGCCCTTAAGGGGTCTGCTGGTGTGCGCAGGTGGGAGGGGCTGAGACAGTGGTGTGGCTGCGCAGATGCTCTGTTAATGTGATACGATTCAAGAGTTCTGTTCATCAGTAAAGTTCATTGTGATGTAAGAGAAGCCTCGGGTCATTACGATAATATGACTCACCCCGTGTCGGATCATTCGCGTGTCTCCACGTGTATTCGCTTGTATCCCGGACTTTCTGCTACTAAGTATCCGACCGCACTTTTAGGAGCTCCGCATAAACAGATGTGTCCCGAACCTGTCCCGAACCTGTCCCGAACCTGTCCCGAACGTCTCCCAAACGTCTCCCAAACGTGTCCAAGTGGAAGTTTAAAGTCCATTTTCACAAACGTTCTTCTCGTCATGCGTATCAGTGAAGCGACGAAGCGCGTATCAATCCCACCAGGATCGCTGGTGTCTCTCTCCCCTCCCTCCTAGACATTTTTAACACCCGGCTCACCCGCAGAGCGACCAGCATTGTGGGTGACCCGAGCCACCCCGCACATAGCCTGTTCAGCCTCCTGCCCTCAGGGAGAAGGTACCGGAGTCTCCGGGCCCACTCCACCAGGCTTTCAAACAGCTTCATCCACCAGGCTGTCAGGAGGCTGAACTCTCACCTGAACTCTCACCTTACCCGTCTCCCACCCCCCACCCCCCATATTGGCATAACCTGTATTCCATAAAAAGACATATCACTCTAGACACTTTAAAAAACTGCTGCTAAGGACGACTGTTGCACTGCTGCACATTTACATTTACTACTGGAATTTTACTCCTGTTGTACTGTTTGTTTACTACTGTTATTGCACATTTACTACTGGAATTTTTACTACTGTTGTTTACTCCTGTTATTGCACTAGAATTACTACTGTTGCACACTTATTTTATCTTAACTCCAATGCACATTCTATTGCACATTACCATTTCACTGCTGTATCTTCCATTGCACATTTTTGATGCACACTGCACACTTTGGAAATCTGTATAGGTATTTATTTATTATGTTGCACTGTTTTAAGGATTTTAGATCTTAGACTTTAGTTTAACTTTAGATCTCTGTCTTAGATAGTTTTTGTTGTGTTTTGTCTTCATATTGTATTTTGTACACTGTCTTTTGCACTACCTGGCCAGAGAGAAACGAAATTTCGATTCACTGTATGTTGAACACATATGGCAGAATTGACAATAAAGCTGACTTTGATCTTTGATCTTTTGATCACCACTTTTGTGCGTAATTCGTGCTGGCTGGAATCGATAAGAGGAATCGATAGATAAACTGCTAATCAATTCCATGGAATCGAAACACACGGAACCGGTTCTCAACAGGAACCGGTTCTCGATTCCCATCCCTACTACTGATGTCATCAAAATTTACTGGGGGGGGGGTGAAGCTAACTGGAGGCACTGCTCTGTTACAAAAATTAGACTTAATCTGTGCTTTATTTGAACACAGTCTGAACAGAAAGAGGAGACTTGGTGAGATGATTTGGGTGCTTTGTGTCACCATGGAAACTGTTGAACATTCTGCCAACAGAGACATGTAAAACACCCCCAGCATGATGTCACTGCAGAGTATCAACAGGTGGATTTTAAGGTGGTCCAGAAGACAGTTTTATGAGGAGTGGAAAAGTTTTGCACCAGTGAAGATTTATAGACATTAAGTTATTCAGTTAATTTTAACAGGAAAAGGAGGACAGTGAAATCTAAAGTCAGGGCGGTGGTATAGCAGTGAGATTTTGCGGAGACCGTGTGGTGCAAATGAGAATGGGTTGTCAACATTTTAGTTAAATATAAATTAAAATAAATGGTTAGGTCTGAAGCAGTATAGGCTGTTTATTTGTCTAGGCTTGTGTGTATTTGATCTGAAAATTATTTTGAAATAATTCCTACTGGTTCGTTTTTAGAACTCTGATTTAAATGAAAATTTAGATATGAAATGAAAAATACATTTCAGAATACCATAGATAAAATAAATGATTACTTGACAATAGCTTGACACTGGATTCTTGCAAAAAGAGAATTCACAATATATCTGTTGAAACTTTCCCAACATGATCACTCACTGTATATTATGTTTTGACTAGGCATTGTTGACCAGTTTTCATCAAGAAATTAAAAATGTACTTAAATAAGATTTAATAAAGCTTCAAATGTAGTGATTTTGACACAGATTTGTGCTGAATTTTGTTCTGTAGAAACAGTTGAATTGACTGTTTTGTTCAAGCTGTTTTTATTCGTATATTTTAGCCCAACTATGAGGAGTATGTGGAGTAGAAAAAACAGAGACAGGCTCTGAAACGTAGTGAAGTAAATGTAAAATTTACTTAAAGTACAGATACCCACTTTACTACTTTTCCTTGGCACTGGCTATAACTACTTGATTATTGCTTAAAGGTCCCATGGCATGAAATTTTCACTTTCTGAGGTTTTTGAACGTTAATGTGAGCTCCCCTACCCTGTTTAGCCCCCCCCCCCCCCCCCCATGGTTAAAAGTTGTGAAATGTCTAAACTGAGCATTTGCGATCCTTTTCTGCGTTACAAAAAATCGGAGCTCAAACGGGCGATTTTGAACAAGGCACCTTATTGACGTCAGATCGAAAAAAGAAATGCAAATGCAGTTCCACCCCCGTCTGTCTGAACTCAGCGTCTCTGTAAATCACGCCCAGAGAGTTTGGACTGCGAATGCGCTAGGCAATGCGAAATGCGTTTTTTTATTTGCCTGGAGGCACGTCCGAGTGTTTCTAGGCTCGGAAGTCCTTTATCTGAGCCTCTGGACCTTTGAACAGCAGTGGTTTAATTTTATTTTATGTGGAAATGTGTTTATTTTTCAATGGAACGCTTCTAATCTCTCCCCCCGTGCAAAAACACGGAAATGGATCAGCTGAGAGCTCAGAGCCGAGAGCGGAGAGTTTGGCCACGCCCCCACCCTCTACTACAGGCCAGCTCTTTTCTCCTCATTTGCATTCAAGCAAGAACGCCCAGAATAAAGTGTTTGAGAGAGATATTTATGACTCTTTCTCATCTTATCTCTGTTTCTCATGCACTGAGTGTTGATTTTGAAGAAGGATTCATTTACAGTATTAGGGAACCATTAAGGAGCCATATAAAAGCATCAAGAAGTACCATGTCATGGGATCTTTAACTATTTCCTTTCTTAAACAAGTTAATTTCAGCCTCATGCAGACCACATTATAATAGGCTTTATGATAACTTCCTCCACTGTTCTGGGAAAGCCTTTGTCCTCTTCACTTCCTGGTAGGACGATAGATCATAACAGAGGTGTTATGATTTATCGCCCTATCTGTAATGTGTTTAAAATGCCCGTGTGCGTGTTTCCATGGGTGTTTATGTGACCGGGGGCTGCAGGATTGGCGTGGGCCGGTGATCAACGAACTGATCAATAATATGACGATTCATAAATCCAGTATAATGTCTCCCTGTGCGATATGTGCTGATGCAGAGCCAGAGTGGAGCAGTGCATATAATGAAGGCAGTGGCCTTGAATGCTCCAAACGGTAGATTAAAGCAAAGGAGTGATGGGAAAGGAATCCGGGTTAACTCAGTAACTGAACTTAGAGCTGCTCGCCGGGAGAAGCATTAGTCAGCACAAAAATAAGTGAAAAAACAATTGATTTTACGATGAACTGAGCTGTCTCGTAGTGAAAGCTGCAACCTGGAATGAAAAGTCCGGAGTGGAAATAAAATCGATCGTGTTTGGGTTTGGTTTTATACAAGATGTCAGCCTCATTCTGGAGATGGAGAGTTTGGCACAACAAATGGTACCGCCAGTTGTAAGGAGCAGGTGAGGGTCAGGGGGGCATTTAAGGGCAATGAAGAAACAATAATAAAGAAGAAGTAAAGAAAAGGAGTAAAGATAGAAAGAGAATACAGGGGGTCCTCGGGTTACGACGTTGATCCGTTCTTAAGACGCGTCGTAACCCGAATTTCGTCGTAAGTCGGATTTTGCCTTTGATCTTCCAACCAAAGCACCAATAACCTTTCCATCTCAATAATTAGACCACTACACTGCTTGGTTATCACTGCCGCTTTCATAGGAGCAGATCAGAGCCCACATCAGGTACTTCCGCCCACATTGGACACGCACACGAGGCCGTCTTCTTCGCCCTACAACCACAACAGAGCGTATTCTTCCGCCGCGCGCCATTCGCGTTTGTTTACGTCGCTTACCACGCTAAACCGCGTAAGACGGAATGACGCGTAATATATATATATTTTTTTAATGGGGGCGCGTTCGTAACCACGAAACGTCGTAAGTCGAGACCGTCGTAACCCGAGGACCCCCTGTACATGTGCAAGAATTTTAAATTTCATGAAACCAAAACTCTTCTGAACTCAGAAGCTTATCTAGATTGGGCCTGGTTAGTACTCGTTCAGTGTAGCGATGTAACGACTGAAATAGGGATGTCAACAATTAATCGACTTACGATTAATTGTCGATCAAGACGTTGGTCGATTAAAGTGCATTAATTGTAACTAATCGCTAGAGGAGAGGGCGCTACTCTGGAATGTGAACACGAGATGCAAACCCACTCGCGAGAAGGACCATAGCGTTACATCCGCGGCCGGATCTAGAAGCAGTGCAAAATGTTCTCCTGCGAACCCAATTTTTGCGGCTTGGTTCGCTCCGCGTCCCGCTGTCTGCGTGAACACGTGCGCGGCGCGCTGCACGTGCTCCTCCGCTCCGGGCCGTGTAGCAGGCTCCACGTGAAAGCGCAGTGGAAGCAGCCCGCTGTCTGGCCCGTGTGCCGGTGTGTGTGCGACTGTGCATGTGTGTGAGTGAAATGTTTTCCCCGATCAATTCATTTTTTAATCATTTCATATCACGGAGGTTTTACAAAAAACGTCCTCAATTTAATTTCAATAAAGAATGTATTTTGTTATTCAGCATCAATACATTTGTCTGCTTTTTACTAAGGAATAATTAATTGAGGAATATACAATATAATAATACTATGATATACTGTATTTATGACTCAGTGTTATGTTACTATAGCTTATATTCTTAAAGATCCTATTGAAACACTCAAATTCAGGTGAAAAACGCCGCTTATCAGTTAATCGTTAATCGATCGATAAAATCAGTCAACTATAGATTAATGAATTAATCGATAATTTGCATCCCTAGACTGAAATATAATGATATTGTACCATATATCTGATATATCTGATATTAAGATATATCGAGTTACACGTCCTTTGCTTAAATGCACTGTTTTATTGTAGCGATGGCTAGTAAACATAGACACAGAACATGATCCATTTCAGTGAAGACCGCATGAAGAGATCTTTTATGTCTTAATTCTTGGAGTTTTGACAGTAATGATTTGCAGCAAAGTCTAGTCAGGCTACTTTTTGCTTTTACAATACCTTATCAATAATCTGTATTACCACGATCATATCGTACCATGAGATTAGACACATGTGAGATGCATACAGTGATGATATCATACCATGAGATTTGGACCAGTGTGCCCTTAGGCAAGACACCTCCCACCTCGTCTATGTACAACGGTGTCTAAATGTGTGTTGCATATCATGTAAGCCTTTGTTCTTTAAAGGGACAGTGTGTAAGATTTTAATTACTGAAATTGAAGATACCCATTCAAAAATGCATTGTTTTCCAAGCCTTTTCACTTCCATCATGAAATCAAAGTATTCTTTTGGACTTGGATATAGTCACATAAAAGGGGGATCTTCCCCATGCAGAGGCAGCCATTTTGAATACGAGAGCCGCAGAAGGACATTTGGGCTCCGCCTTCGCCTTCGGCAAGGCTCGTGGTTTTGGGTAAACAACACAAGCATGCTGCCGAATCAGACGTCGTAATGGATCTAACACGTGTTTTGGACTAAATTGTTTTACTGGATTTTATTCGCTGGATCCTTACGGACAAATTGAGAGCAAGTTTATGGTGAAATACAGAGTTTGACCTGTGCAAAGCATTCTAAGGTAATCTAACCTCGTTTTGTGCTTTTCCGTATAAAAGCCCCATGTGCTCGGGGAGTGATTGTTGTGCAGGGAAATGAATTGCATAGTCAAAAAGAGGAGACTGTAAGGTTTCATTTGATGTGTAGAGTGTCATGGTACATGATCGGGAATGTGTGTTTTCATGAGAAAAGAAAAACAAAAACGGGACCGCGTTTTATTTATACAGTAGCGGTGCGCGGCTCGTGCGTGGGTACGAGAGCTGTCCGCGTTACGGCGCCCGGGTGACCCTCGAGGTCTGCCATAGCTAAAACAGAAAGTGCAATAGCACCATCCACCTATGCGCCACGAATCCTACACACTGGGGCTTTAATATGCTTTTTTTTAAAATACGATTGTTATGTTTTAATATGTTTCATTACTCCCAAGTTTAGCTTTTATAACAATTTCTTACCCCTTACATGTTTCCCATGAAAAGCTTACTTATATTTGTGTACTTAAAATATAAAATACAAGATACATACTTTGCACAGACAGTTCTATCTAGAGTTTCCCAAACATGTCGTAAATGTAAAACCAAAACATAGTTCATGGTACGACCTTAAAGCACCTCACAGTCATTCCAGCCAAGCGTACAATAGACCATTCTGCTTTTGTGACAGCGTGATATGAGAAGTGAAAGTGTGATTACCATTACCCAGAATCCTTTGTGCCTAATAACGCATTTCCCAGAATAACCCCAAACACAGCACTGAAAGTTATGCTAAAGGTCTATATGTGAATATATGTCCATAGTCGTCCAGAGCCGTGTGTACCCAGTGAGACACGGCATTTTTTATGAGCTCAATAAATTCAAGTCCAATACACTGATGGAACAATTGTTTTACCTACTGTCATTATCTTTGAAATATTACTTTATATGTATGTTATTATATATAGTCATAATTGAGTTTCAGATTGTTATTTGGTATTTTGAGCTTTTGCAAAACAAAAACAGGGCAAAATCTAACACAACCTAATCAAATTTTGTTAAACCATTTGAGAAAGGTCTTTTTGGATGAATGGATTCACCCCTGAGTTTATCCCAATATTGCTTTTGAATTCTAGGAACATATTTATATGTACAGTGGTACCTCACCTTACGAAATTAATTCGTTCTAGAAGTGGTTTCGTAATGTGAAAAATTCGTAAGTTGAGTAGCTATTTCAATGGAAAAAGCCTGATTCGTTCCAAGTCCCCGATCCAAGTTTTTTTTTTTTTTATAGTGTAACTTTTTTTATAGTGTAACATTGTGTTCTGCGTCCTGCGTCCTTTTCTCACATTTGTCTCTCGTTTAAACACTCAAACTTTCATAGATTTTCAACAAAATTATTAATAGTGAAGTGAGGGGGGAGAAGACTGCGCTCTGACACGTGTGATAGCGCAGCATGACCCGGCGCGGAGCTGACACCAGGTCTAGGCCAAGGTCTAAACCAGGACTAGACCAGGACAAAACCAGGACTAGACAAAGGTGGATTAAAGCGCTGCGCGTGGGTCTATTTCCTGGTTTTGTTTCGAGTCACAGCTGAGGCGAGCCGCTGCTCGCATACAAGAGCCGCGGTCTAGACCTGCTCTCCAGGGCCACTCCAGGCACGGAGCCCCAGACATCCAGGGACCCAGGGGGACACTGCCAGCCTGCCTTAAGAGCTCCCTAAGCGGGCATGGGTCCGGGGATTGTCCCGGTCACCGGCCTGGAGGTCTTGAAGAGGCCGACCTCACGGTTCTATCCAGGCCGCTCTGTGAGCACCTTACGCGGGCAGGTCTAGAGCAGCGGCTCGCCTCAGCCGTGACTCGAAACGAAACCAGGAAATAGACCCACGCGCGGCGCTTTAATCCACCTGGTCTAGTCCTGGTCTAGTCCTGGTCTAGTCCTGGTTTAGTCCTGGTTTAGTCCTGGTTTAGTCCTGGTCTAATCCTGGTTTAGTCCTGGTTTAGTCCAGGTTTAGTCCTGGTCTAGTCCTGCTGTCAGCTCCTGGTCTAATCCTGGAAATAGTCCAGGTTTAGTCCTGGTTTAATCCACCTGGTTTAGTCCTGGTTTAGTCCTGGTTTAGACCTTGGTCTAGACCTGGTTTAGACCTTGGTCTAGACCTGCTGGCAGCCCCGCGCCGGGTCATGCTGCGCTATCACACACGTGTCCACACGCAGTTTTCACCCCCTCCTCCTTCCCCCCACGCTTCACTATTGATAATTTTGTTGAAAATCTATGAAAGTTTGAGTGTTTAAACGAGAGACAAATGTGAGAAAAGTTTAAATCCAGTCTGAGAAAAGCGTATAATGTGTGTGGCTGAGCGCGCATTATTTGAATTTTTGAGATTTTGCGTTTCGTAACTTGAATTTTCTTTCGTATCTAGAGACCAAAATTTAACGTGAAGGCGTTTCGTAACTTGGAATTTTCGTTTGTTGGGTCTTTCGTAAGGTGAGGTACCACTGTATTTGGTATTTTGAGCTTTTGCAAAACAAAAACAGGGCAAAATCTAACACAACCTAATCAAATTTTGTTAAACCAATACTGTTCCCAATACTGTTTTTGAATTCTAGGAACATATTTATATTGTATTGCGAGATGGGGCCAACTCTCTTTGTAATTTCATTCCATTTTTACCATAACCAAATTCATTAGAAATTAGATTTTTCACCTTGCACTTTCCCCTACTTTATTACAAACTACAGCCCGGTATAAAGTGAGATCACAGGTCCAAAGTTCACTGGCAGCACTAAACCACAGGCAGAAAAGCATTTTGGAGTGGATTTCCTTGTTATTCCAGGTACAGAGCCCATGAGCTGGTGTCTCGTGAGGACAACATTTGAATTTGCTGACATTTTTCGTGTGCTGTGGTATTTCCAAACTGACTGATCACATGACCTACTGTCTGCGGTCAGGACAGCGGTGATGTGAGGGCATACTACTGATGCTCGTAATGGACGGGGGTGGGGTGATCTTTAAATCCTGTCGATCAATACTGTTAACATTTAAATATGTAGCTCTCATTGATTCTTGTATGGATTGTGGAATGTAAGAAGGGAGGGTTGAGTTATTTAAGAGAAAAGTGGGATTAGCTTCAGAAAATAACTACATTTGTATTTGTAAGACATTATGTGTGTGTGTGTTTTTTTTCTAGATATTTATTTAGTATTACTGTAAATTATGGTAAATGGTAGCACCACTCACCAATTCACACACACTTGGACACGAGCAGAACAATGCAGGATTACTCATGCATTCATGAATTAATCTATATATCTTCATCTTCATAAAGTTTGTACAAGTTAAGTAAAAATGTTATAGTATGCATTATGCCAGTGTTTCCCAACCTGTTTTGTCTTGTGTACCTACCTCGAGTACCCCCTCACTCATACGTGTTGATAATTCTCCAAAAGTAGAACGTGACACAACGGATTTTTAAATGAAAATCATTTTATTTCATCTCCTTAATTTGAAAATCTCATTTTCTCTCTTTTCTTTAAAGATCCCATGACATGGTACTTCTTGATGCTTTTATATGGCTCCTTAATGGTTCCCTAATACTGTAAATGAATCCTTCTTCAAAACCAACACTCAGTGCATGAGAAACAGAGATAAGATGAGAAAGAGTAATTTTTCTCCTCTGAATAGGCCATAATGGGCGTTGTTGCTTGAATGCAAATGAGGAGAAAAGAGATGGCCAATAGTAGAGGGTGGGGGCGTGGCCAAACTCTCCACTCTGAGCTCTGAGCCCTCAGCTGATCCATTTCCTTGTTTTTGCACTGGGGAGAGATTTGAAGTGTTCCATTGAAAAATAAACACATTTCCACAGAAAATAAAATTAAACCACTGCTGTTCAAAGGTCCAGAGGCTCAGATAAAGGACTTCCGAGCCTAGAAACACTCGGACGTGCCTCCAGGCAAATAAAAAAACGCATTTCGCATTGCCTAGCGCATTCGCAGTCCAAACTCTCTGGGCGTGATTTACAGAGACGCTGAGTTCAGACAGACGGGGGTGGAACTGCATTTGCATTTCTTTTTTCGATCTGACGTCAATAAGGTGCCTTGTTCAAAATTGCCCGTTTGACCTCCGATTTTTTGTAACGCAGAAAAGGATCGCAAATGCTCAGTTTAGACATTTCACAACTTTTAGCCATGGGGGGGGGGCTAAACAGGGTAGGGGAGCTCACATTAACGTTCAAAAACCTCAGAAAGTGAAAATTTCATGCCATGGGACCTTTAACTCAAATTAGCATAAACATAACATAAAAAAAAAAATCTTTAAAAATAATTTAACCAAATAAATACTAAATCAAAATAATCTTCCTTTGTTGTATTTAACTCTTGTGACACACCTGATTATTAAATGAAAATCTTTTTATTTCATGTCCTTAATTTACCCCCTGCAGTGTGCTCGCCTAGGTACTCGCCCCCGCAGTGTGCTCGCCAGGGGTACGAGTACCCCTGGTTGGGAAACACTGCATTATACCATGTATGCTCATAAGTCGATTTGACATAATTTGCCTAATATTTTAATTATGCGGTAATGACACAGAAAGCAAAATTTGACGTATCACCTTACAACATGAATATCCCATAGTTTTCTGATAATAAAAGAAGCTCTCACCGTTACATAAAAGTACAAGTTAACTTCTTAAAATAAAGTTTAGCCTAATCCCCCTCTATTGGAATGGTCACATTTGTTTTGTGATGAATTGTGTAAAGAAAGCAATTAACGGAAAACACATATTAAGATTCTGCTGATAAATACTGTCCATGGTGTTTTACATGAAGTATTTTACAGTGCACTGTTCTGTGTACTTTACTTTCACTTTCTGTTTCTTATTCTATTTTCACACCTGCCTTGTTTGGTTCGTTTAAAAGTTCGTTTGCTCCTTTGATTTGGACCTTTTGTTCTGGTGTGAATAAAAAACAAAAATCTCGATTCGGAGCAAACAAGCGAACCGAGACCACCTAAAAAGCTCGGTCTCGGCACGGTTCCATTCGAACTCTGGTGCGGTTCGTTTGAGGTGAGAATGCAGACCGGACTCGATCAGACACAAGTTGGCTTTTTGTACTTAACGAGTTCCCGTCGTATGTCGAGCATTATGGGAAACCGAAGCTGACGAAACTAAACTAAACTAAACTAAACTTACGAGGCTTACTTACGTTTTGCGTGAAGAGCAAGAGTCAGAACTTGATGCGCACATGAGCTCTGTCCTCCGTAGTCATCTTGCCCTGTGTCTTTGTCGTTTGTAAATTGATTGTAAAATAGTGTAAACCTCACGATGCTGCTCAAACATTTGTGCGAACTGTAAAAACTGAGCAAACCATATCGCTATGACGACACTGAAAACGGTAACACCATGATTCTCCTCCTTCTGTGTTTGGACACGGCTCATTTCTGTCCAATGTCTGAGCGACCTCAGCACACGTGGTTTTGTTTACAGATGTTGGTCCACTTGGGGAAAAACTGCAGTGTGAAAGTGAACCGCACCAAAATAAAAAAAACTTGCTTTGGTCTGGAACAAAGCAAGTGAACTATCGGGACTTTCCTGCTGTGAAAACGACCATACTCATCACCACATCCTTACCAAATCTTACCTACAAGACAAAACTGGGAACATCTTTATCTACCACATATTTTACACATATAAATAAACGGTGTAGCTCAAGAGTTAAAGGAAAAGTAATGTTTTTTACAATTTGAGCCTTATTTCGGTAATAAAACAAGTTGTTTTACTCACCCATAGCACTTTGGTGTCATATGGAGCATTTCCGGAGATGTTTTAGATTAGCGTTAGGCTAACGCCGTTAGCCTAGCGCGACTTATAGCCATAGCGCGGGGCATTCCCCGAGCATGTAATATGCCCCGTGCGGTCTCCAAATAACACAAACTTTGAGCTTCTATGATTTGAAAAGTGCTAATGTCTTTAGTCTTTAGTCGATTTCGTGTGGTCAAAAGTGGTCTGTAATCTGAGATTTAGCCATAGTTTCGAGTAGATGAGGACACCAATGCGCATGCGCGGACTGTGCTCTCAGCTCCTGGGACCCAAACATGGAACGCAAAGCTGTAAACTATGGATAAATCTTGGATTACAGGCCACTTTTGCTTCAAACGAAATCGTAGAGTAAAGACATCGAGCTTCTATGATTTGAAAAGTGCTAAAGTTTGTGTTATTTGGAGCCCGCACGGGGCATATTACATGCTTGGGGAATGCCCCGAGCTATGGCTATAAGTCGCGCTAGGCTAACGGCGTTAGCCTAACACTAATCTAAAACATCTCCGGAAATGCTCCATATGACACCAAAGTGCTATGGGTGAGTAAAACAACTTGTTTTATTACCGAAATAAGGCTCAGATTGTAAAAAATGTTACTTTTCCTTTCATTTGAATCCACACATTGCAATGCAAATACTCTCTTATAATCTTTACTTCTTATCGTGTTTGCCTGCAATACTTTCTGTAGAATGAAATCAAAGACAAATACCTCCAGAGCAGTAGAAAAGGCTCATTAGGATTCCTGGACAGAGCTTCCTGTCATGTTCTGCGGATGAGTCATAGCAGCCGAGCAGGGAACTCTCACTGCCACCGCCAAATACGAGAAAACCAATTTGAATACAGTCAACATTTTTCCCCTGAACTCAACACTTTTAAACACAACGTAGTCAACGTAGTAAAATATTTGATGATGATTTTGGCTATTAAACACACAAATTATACCCTGATTTCTTTCAAAGTTGAATAAATGGGTTTCTTATTAGAGCAACTGTCAGTAATTACTGTTTTGTTTTAATCTTTCAAGCATTTTGTAGCTCCAGGAAAGAAAAAAATCATTCAAAACAAACCCTCTGTAGTCTATTAAATTGATGGGGTTCACGTGGCAGAGAAGTTTACCTGTTTTCATAAAGGTTTGTAGTTCCATGTCTTAGAGCTGGGCGATATGGATTAAAAATTGATTTCCGATTTGAATCAATTTTTCTCTGCCCTACTCAAAAACAAATAACAGATGACAGACAAATGTCTCAAAATAATACAACGTTCTTTTATAAAACAAATACATTACACCTTGCATAAATTAAGCTGTTATTGTTTTTAAAAAATCTCTCACTTGACCCTCACCTACAGCACTGAGCAGACTGTGTACAGCTGTGGCAACACAAGAAAAATATTTGTGTCTTGGTAGCACATACTTCGGGTCCAAAACTTTCACCATGTTAAAGCCCCAGTGTGTAGGATTCGTGGCGCATAGGTGGATGGTGCTATTGCACTTTCTGTTTTAGCTACGGCAGACCTCGAGGGTCTACTGTATAAATAAAACGCGGTCCCGTTTTTTTGTTTTTTTTTTCTTCTCATGAAAACACACATTCCCGATCATGTACCATGACACTCTACACATCAAATGAAACCTTACAGTCTCCTCTTTTTGACTATGCAATTCATTTCCCTGCAAAACAATCACTCCCCGAGCACATGGGGCTTTTATATGGAAAAGCACAAAACGAGGTTAGCTTACCTTAGAATGCTTTGCACAGGTCAAACTCTGTATTTCACCATAAACTTGGTCTCAATCTGTCCGTAAGGATCAAGGATCCACACTGCAACAGTTCAAAAATGTTTTAGGGACTGGACGGTGGCTATTTTCATTCCATTCGGACCTGCACTTCTCCCACTCCGCTGTCTCTGCTTTAGGCGCTAGAATAAGTTTGTCGCGCTGCAACAGCTTTTGAACAGACCTTACAGCGAGTTAGTGTGTTTGCTCAGACACATTAAAAATTAGGGGGAACATTGGCCATGTCCCAATTCCAAGTATTACTAGTTGCAATAGTATAATATTTTTGTCTTTAGGGAACAAGGAGCAGACCACCCGGCTCATTGAGCTGAGGCGGGACTTGTTCCATTTCGCAGACGGCCATGTGAGAAACGTAGTGCACTAAGGACAGAGCGAGTGTGCGCCGTCTCGACGACAGACCGAGACCACACTCACAAGCGTGCCGTCACTGAATTGGGAAACGGCCAGTGCCGTGCTAGTTTGTACAATGTTTGGGTACGCCCCGCTAACTTACCCGTGTAAAACGTGGCCGCGCATTAGTTCCGCTCGCATGTAAAAAATAACTAAAAAATCGATTTTCATAAAAAAACATCGTCCTGAACTGTAAATTCAAATTAATTGATTTAATTGATAAATCGCGCAGGTCTACCATGTCTGCTGTTGTGTCCTTTGTGTCTCTTAACCCACATTCCTGCTGTGAATGTGTTGAATTATTTGTTTGTTAATATTAAAAATAATATTTTTTAAATTGCATTTTATATTTCAAAGAAGTCTGAAAGTGCTACAGCAGGGTAAAGGTATTTAGAGCGATAAAAACATCTTTAACTGAAAAAAAAATTCAAGATAGATCTGTTGAATGCCATACTGTGGAACATTACAGGCAAAGAAATAACATCACCACCAGAAAACTGCCCCTTTAAGAAAAATACACACATATAATTATAATTGGATCTGAAATATATTATTTACTGACATAAAATTATACTCACTTTTCCGCTTCCGCTTTAACAACTGTCACACCTGCCGAAGCCGCCTCACATTTCCTGCCTTTTAAATAGGTCACATGTTTTCTAATGGCTTCATCAGTATCTCCACGGTGACAGCTTTTGCATTAGGGAGGCCTCTCATCGACACGTTTAGCCCCTGTGCGTCACCTGGATGTGTTCGGTAGGGAGCGATGCCTCATGGGAGAGCGCGGTTGCCATGACGAAGCGGACAGTGATGTCGGTGGAAGCAGCAGGGGTTGCACACAGGTCACAGGGATGATGATTAGATTAGCCTTGTGTCAGGACATGGATGTAGCATTTTGGATATCTTAGGGTTAGTTTCTATTTGTCATGAGTTTGTAAAGCATGCATTTCTGTTCTTCAGAGTATAATAATAACTCAATAACACAACAATAACAACAATTCTTGTTGTTTGAACAGGATAAGATGCTTGCAATTAAGGATGCACATATCCGGCACGGCTATCGGATATCAGTGCCTGATATTGGCTTCCAAATATCAGTTCAGTCGATATCCTTAATGGCCTTATGAATTGATGTAACACGTTTAGACAGTTTACTGATAGTAGTCAGTCCAGAAAATCTCAGAATGGCAAAAGGAGAAATTCAATTTGTGAACTGGACAAAAGTTTATTTGGTCGACAATAGGGATGCAAATTATCGATTAATTCATTAATTGATAGTTGATTGACCTTATCGATCGATTAACGATTAACTGATAACCGGCGTTTTTTACCTTAATTTGAGTGTTTCAATAGGGTCTTTAAGAATATAAGCTATAGTAACATAACACTGAGTCAAAAATATATCATAGTATTATTATATTGTATATTCCTCAATTAATTATTCCTTAGTAAAAAGCAGACAAATGTATTGATGCTGAATAACAAAATACAGTAATCTCTCGCTCTATCGCGGATTTTTTTTTTATTTTTTTTTTTAATAGTGTAACATTTTTTATAGTGTAACATTGTGTTCTGTCCTGATTGGCTAAGAGACTAGACCAGGACTAAACGTGGACTGGACCAGGTCTAGACCAGAACTAAACCAGGTCTGGACCAGGTCTGGACCTGGACTGGACCGGGTCTGGACCTGGACTGAACCAGGATTGGGCCGCTGCGTGCCGCTGCTGGTTTCGTGCGGCTGGTTTGTGGCTCGGGGCCCGGGCCGCAGGCCAGCCGCGCGGGACTCGGGGCCCGGGCCGCGGGCCGGCCGCGCGGGACCAGCAGCGGCACGTTGCGGCGCATTCCTGGGCGCCGCGGTTCGATCTCGCCTCGCGCGTACACCCGGGGCTGCTGAGCAGTGCCGTTGGTGCCTGCGGCCGGCTGTGAGTCGAGCGCAGCGCGGTGCGCGGTTGCCTTGTTTCGTGACCACGCGGTTAATTACAATTAATGCATTTTGTTCGACTAACGTCTTAATCGACAATTAATCGTTAATCGATTAATTGTTGACATCCCTAGTCGACAAATTTTGTTGAGTTGACAAATTGAATTTCTCCTTTTGCCATGGATTCTACCTGGACGACTGAGGGATTCTACGCAAAATCTCAGAGTGGTAGAACTTTTATTTCCAAGTTGTTTGAGAGATTTTTATGTCTATTTTTTATTATTTAAGCCATTGATAAAATTTGTCAACTAGACAAAGTTTGTTTGGTTGAAAACTTTTCGCCGCTCATCCGAGAGGCTTTGTCAGTTCTGGTTCTAGTGCTGGTTAGACCCTGTTTATATCTCGCTGCAGGGAGGAGCTCACTACACTGAAATCGTTCAGAAACTATCACAACTCATTTGTTCCTTTTTGTTGAGATAGTTTCAGAACGATTTCAGTGTGGTGAGCTCCGCCTAGGGCTGAATAGAGATGCTAAACGAGACGCCAGAGAAACAAAAGATACAGATTAGTTGAGATAGTTTCAGAATGATTCTAGGGTAGTGAGCTCCTCCCTGCAGCGAGATATAAACAGGGTCTAACCAGCACTAGAACCAGAACTGAAGAAGCCTCTCGGATGAGCGGCGAAACGTTTTCAACCAAACAAACTTTGTCCAGTTGACAAATTGAACTTCTCCTTTTATCATGGATTCTACCTGGACGACTGAGGGACTTTTCCCGCATCTATTTAAGCCATTATTTATTATCTTGTTTTATTGCATGCTACTTTTTCCTGCTGTTCTTGATCTGTGTGTTGCAACACTGGAATTTCCCCACTGTGGGACTAATAAAGGCATATCTTATCTTATAAATAACAGATTGGTGCATCCCTACTTGTAATTGTGCTACTAACACAACTACTGCTACAGCCAGTGTGTCTTTTTGTCATTGCAAACCATACAAGATTATAATTGAATAGATAATATTTTTGGATTTAAAATTGCTGTCTTTTTTCCTGCTCTTTACAAACACTAGTAGTACAAACACTAAGCTTGTTTTTGCTCTTCTGGAGTTGTGATGCATTGGTAACCTGGCTACAGTGAGTGCAGGTGCAGTGGTGGCAAAGTTTCAGTGTGTGAAGTAATATTAGTCTGCCGGGAAAAAAAAAAAAGATGTTTTTGGAGATGTTGTGTGGGGGAAACTGCTGTGGGGGACACTTTGTTATGCGTGTATCCTGGCCAGTCGTGCTCTGCCTCCCTCTGAGCTGAAAATGCTCAGACAAATTCCCTTGGTAGAAATACTTCGAATACCAACTGTAACCATGTTTCTTGCTGTGAAATTCTTCTGTGTGTGTTTGTCATTACAATGTTTGCTTTAATCTGTTTCATACTAATTCACCATATGTTGTTTGGTGTTGTATGCAGACAGTGTTATATATCTAGAGGTACCTGAACATTTCCCAACAGAATATTTTTTTCAGGCTAAGCAGGGTCACATGCATGGATTCTTGGGATTCTATGAGGCCACAATGTTACATTTCTGTCATATTTTAAGTTTGGGAAAATGTTAACTGTTTCTTTATTTAACCCTTAAACGTACTTGTATTTTTTCTGGTGAGAGGCGTCCTACCATCTGCTTTGTCTCCACTGGGGTGTTATTGCTTTAACAGTATGGCATTACACATGTATAGCCAGCATTTATGTCATTAGAGGTGGTTTTAATGCTAAAATGACATTGACCTGCATTCTTACTGTAGATTCCCATCCCAAGTTCCAGCAGATTAAACCTGTAACTGGTGACGTCCCCTGCTTGTCTCCATGAAGATAGATATGCTATACTATGGAACAGTAACATCTCTGTGGACACAAGGTGGTGTATCATCTGCCAGAAAAGTTACAACCTTTAAAGGAAAAGTAACGTTTTTTTTTTTTTACAATTTGAGCCTTATTTCAGTAATAAAACAAGTTGTTTTACTCACCCATATCACTTTGGTGTCATATGGAGCATTTCCGGAGATGTTTTAGTTTAGGGTTAGGCTAACGCCTTTAGCCTAGCGCGACTTATAGCCATAGCTCGGGGCATTCCCCGAGCAAGTGGCCTGTAATCTGAGATTTATCCATAGTTTACAGCTTTGCGTTCCATGTTTGGGTCCCGGGAGCTGAGAGCACAGTCCGCACATGCGCACTGGCGTCCTCATCTACTCGAAACTATGGCTAAATCTCAGATTACAGGCCACTTTTGACCAAACGAAATCGTAGACTAAAGACATCGAGCTTCTATGATTTGAAAAGTGCTAAAGTTTGTGTTATTTGGAGCCCGCACGGGGCATATTACATGCTCGGGGAATGCCCCGAGCTATGGCTATAAGTCTCGCTAGGCTAACGGCGTCAGCCTAACGCTAATCTAAAACATCTCCGGAAATGCTTCATATGACACCAAAGTGATATGGGTGAGTAAAACAACTTGTTTTATTACCGAAATAAGGCTCAAATTGTAAAAAAACGTTACTTTTCCTTTAAGTTAAAACAGAATTTAAAGCGTGGATGTACTATGTCTTCTTTCGATACTGAGAAACGTTCCAATGCCCAAAAAGTTGTGGCTACCTGACTCACACACTCACACACTTCTTTCCAGGGGAAATACTCCGAGACCTTCCAGAGTAAATATTTTGAGGGAATGGACCATTTTATCACTGACGAAAACACCAGAGCAGAAAAAGACTGAGGCCTTTCCCCGGGACACTCTTAACTCTTCCTCTCCTCAAACTGACTGTCTGACCAGTCCTGTTAAACTGCACGGAAACCTTTGACTGCGACACAAAGGCGACTGAGGTCCGCAGTGTAAATGTTGCTGCAGAAAAACTTGAATTTCCCTTGGGATCAATAAAGTATCACTCTCTCTCTAATGTGTAATTGGCCAAAACTGACTGGAGCAATTATGCACTCAAACTAATGACATGCAAATAGAGCTATGGCATCCTTCTCTCCATTCATTTGGATGAGTGACTTTTTTATTCTGCCTACCAAATACTGACGGATCTTTCACTGCACAATGGAATCAAAGCACTATACCTGCTGAGATTATCTCCCCCAGGTCTCACAGATCTCACTATTTTCTGCCTCACAGTGCTACAGTTACACATTTCACCAGGGTAAGCCGATCCTGAGCTGCAGTATACGGTGAATCGATGCTTAAGAACTGAAATGCTTTTGCTATTCTGAACATATTCCAAAAAATGAAAGCACTCTGTGGCACTATCAGAGGTGTGTAGAGCCGTCATTAAATTATATTATATTCTTCAATTAGAAGTAGAAGTAGCAGTCCAGGGAATTAATCAAATAAGAGAAAAAATGTATTTGGGTAAACTACTAATCAGGTAAGAGAAACTGAAATAGCAACTGCCTAATCTATTATTTGAAGTCGGTGTAATTCGAAGAACAAAACAACAGCTCCCTGAGTAGAAACGCCTTCTCCCGCCTCCTCCTTACACTAGAAATCATGTTTGTTCACAGCCGGTGCACGTTCAGAATCCCTGTTGCTGCTGTAACTACACTACGTTTCAAATGATAAGAAGAAGTTTCCTGTCTAGAAGTAATTTAGCGACCAACACGTTAGTCTTTAGACCCTCTGCTTCAGTGCACACGATCGCTGGAAGGAATCTCCGAGAATCACCTTAGTTTAGCTTTGCTCCTTTTCCCCTTCTCTTCCTCTTTCAGCGACCTCAAAAACGGACTTTCTTTTGCAGCTAACTGGTAGTGGATTCTTGTCTGACATCGCAACAAACTCGCTAAGTGAGGAAGCTACATTTGGAAAAACACGCTAAGTAACGTTTTTTTTACAATCTGAGCCTTCTTTCGGCAATAAAACAAGTAGTTTTACTCACCCATAGCACTTTGGTGTCAATTGGAGCAGTATCGCAGAACTTATGTTGAGCCGTTCTGTTCTATTAATGATCTCGTATCCGTTAGCGTGAGTGCTCGGGGCACTGATTTGCGCTCTCCAAATAACACAAACTTTAGCACTTTTCAAATCACAGAAGATGGCTGTGTCAGGGTAGACTTTTAGTAGATTCCAAAACGGCCTGAAACCCGATATCGCAACAGAAAAGTAAAGTTCAGAGCGGTGTTAGCTTCTTTCGGACTAGCGGTGTTTACAAAACAGCTGAGTTCACGCATGCGCACTGTCCTCTCTGATGACGTCATCAAATGAAACTATAGCTGGATATCGGGTTTCAGGCCGTTTTGGAATCCACTAAAAGTCTACCCTGACACAGCGATCTTCTGTGATTTGAAAAGTGCTAAAGTTTGTGTTATTTGGACACCGCAAAGTAATGCCCCGAGCACTCACGCTAACGGATACGGGATCATTAGTAGAACTGAACGGCTACAACATAACTTCTGCGATACTGCTCCAATTGACCCCAAACTGCTATGGGTGAGTAAAACTACTTGTTTTATTGCCGAAAGAAGGCTCAGATTGTAAAAAAAAACGTAAATTTCTCTTTAATGTGCATTGTCCCTTTTCAGATAAATAAATAAATAAACAGCGTCTTGCGTACGTAAACCGTGTAATCCCAGCACGGCTGCAAGTCAGTTACGCTAGAACTGTCGTGAGTTTGATTGACAACCTAACAGCCAATAGATAAAGAGGTAGCCTCATTATCTATTGGCTAATGTTTATCTGGCCTCACCACTTCCGCAGTTGATGGATTTTCATTCTTTTTTTTTTTTTTTGTCATAATTACAAGGCTGCTGCATCTCTATAATGCTATCATTGACAATTTGAAACAAAACAAAACCCTCCATACAACCTTTAAATGATGCACAAAATCAGTATTTTCAGAACAAAATCATAGCTGAACTGAGTAAATATAACCAAGTAGCCTCTCTGTGCATAATGTTATTTTAGCATAATTAGATAAGGGTGATGTTAGCCTGGTTCCTATGGCAGTGTGGAGAACTGTCTTTGCAGTAGCTTTGTGATAGTTGCCCTGCTCTGTGTGTGGGTGGTGCTTCCTGCTTAGATCGAGTTTGTGTTTTAGATCTGAAATGGCCCTCAGTAAACAGCAAGCTTCTGATGACAACGTGTAGTTATGCCTGCTTTTGTCCTTTTGTTTTACTACTATTTTCGTTAGGTACATTTGAAAGCTTGTTTGGATGTTTTTGGAAAATGTATGTGGGATGTGGACACTTGTGAACATAATTTTTGTGGTAGTCGTGACTAAATTACTCTAAAAATACATTTGTTGTTTCAAACCAGACCACCTCTTTGCTGTATGGTGATTTCTGAATACAATACTACATTTAAACACATCTTTTTCCCCTGTAAGTGGAAAACAACAGTGGCTAAATGCCAAACTACATCTCACAATAGCTGCAGTTTCCGAAATTGTGGAAACTCTGCAATGCCTGTGTTATGAACCCGATTAGAAGCATCATGTAACCAAATCCTACTTCATTTTTATTATGTCGATTGGACGTAGGCCTGTCAGATTTCAGCTGAAGTGGGTTGAACTAATATGACTCATTAAGTGTTTCATTTTATTTATTGCTGCATTACTGTACATGTAGAATATTATTTTGAGGGAAATCCTGCTTTTTCAGTATTATCGTTTATCTTCTGCCATATTGTTCTTCAAAATTAGGCCTAATGTAATCTATAAATTGTACTTGTGCTTTTCTTTTAGGCTTCAAGTGCCCAGTCTGCTCCAAGTTTGTCTCTTCGGATGAGATGGACCTGCACCTCGTCCTGTGTCTAACAAAACCGAGAGTCACGTACAATGGTGAGATTTCTGTTACTAAACATAGACCGAATGAAAGCACAGCTCTGTTTCTTTTACAGGAAATCGCCACTTCCTTGTATTGTTAAAAAACAAACCACAAAATAGAAATCGAATGGTATTGTCTGTACACTTAAAAGGCATTTTGTTGGATGTGAACCATAAGGAAGCAATTGGCAGGAATAGATGTTGTTGAATGAGAGCCACGTGGAACCACTGCCTGTGATTATTCAAGACTGTTGTTTATTTGTCACGGTTTGTCACTGAAGAGAAGAGGGTAAAACCTGGCAGGACTTAAAGTTCATTCTGGAACATGTTTTTTACTCATGTGCTCCACACTGTTTTTAAACTCACCTTCATACACACTTGGGCTGCAGTAGCTCAGTTGGTAGAGCGTTTGTCCACTGATCCGAAGAGGGGTGGAGAGGGTCGTTTGGGTCTTGAATAGGGAGACGAAAATGGACGCCAGAGAAATTTGAACTACAAAGAGACAGATTAGTTGATAGTTTCAGAGCTATTTCAGTGTAGTGAGCGCCTCCTAGGGCTTATAGATATGCTAATACTAGACGCCAGAGGAATTCGCAAAACACAGGGATGAAAGAGTTCCGTCTTTTAGCGGATCTCCGCTTTTTTTCAGCCGCGGGGTATTTTTTTTTTATATCTGTGCAAATTCGTTGAGATTTTGGGTGTATATATGTATAGTTGTGTTTAGGGTCGCCAACCATCCCTTGAAAAACAGAATCGTCCCGTATTCAGAACAAAAGTACGTGTATCTCGTATTAAAACTTCGTATTAAACTGCGGGCTGCGCGAGCTCGTGTCTGGAGCCGCGGACCGAGCGAGTGAGCGCAGCTCTTTCGTAACAGCGTGTACCATTGCGTGTACACAGGTTAAACTTTATAAAACATCCTATACCTCATCCTGCCTGCCCGTGCCTCACTTAACGTGTCGCTCCTCGCTTTTTCACCTGTGCCTTTTAGCGCGCATAAGCTCCTCCTCAATGCCTCTGATTCAAATCCAATATATATACCACTAGTAGGCCTACCTGTGCCATGACTTTCTGCTTTTTTCATGATTGGCCACTTTCATCCCTGAAAACAAAAGAGACAGAGGAGCTGGGATAGTTTTCAGAGCTTTATTTCCAGTGTAGGGAGCTCCTCCCTGCAGCTAGATATAAACAGGGTCTAACCAGCACTAGAACCAGAGCTGAAGAAGCCTCTCGGATGAGCGGCGAAACGTTTTCGACCAAACAAACTTTGTCCAGTTGACAAATTGAATTTCTCCTTTTATCACTGATCCGAAGGTTCGAATGCCGCTCTCGACAATACAATACGTTGGTTGAGCGGTCAGATCCACTGACCCACAGATCAGATGTACGATCTCAGTTCCACAGGTGAATGCTGCCGTTGTGTCCTTGGGCAAGACACTTAACCCCACCTTGCCCCTAGTGTCTGTGTACACTGGTAGCCCCCATGGCAGAAGAAGGAGAAATTCTTCTCTGATCTTGTTGCTTCGGTTTGGTCAGGACCTCAGCTGGAGGATTTTACCTGGAGCATGTTTTGGGTTGATGGGGGAAACTGGAGTGCCCGGAGGAAACCCACCCAGACACGGGGAGAACATGCAAACTCCACACAGAAAGGCTCGGGCGACCCGGGGATCGAACCCGGAACCTTCTTGCTGTGAAGCATGAGCGCTAGCCACTCAGCCACCGTGTACATCAAGGCCGGGTCCGTCAACGTGGGGCTGTCCTCCCGTGGACCCACCACCCGCAGGAGGATTTGTGGGGGTTGGTGCATTGTGTGTGAACTGAGCGGCAGATCTGTCTGGACCCCCGCGACCCGAACTACGGAAAAGCAGAAGAAAATGGACAGATATATACCTTATATTAGAATCATTTGGATGGTAGCTGTTAACTTGGAACTACCATTTCATGACATCACAAAGTAAAACAGCATTTTGAGCTTTAGATATGTAGACAGACGAATAATGAAGGATTACTCAAACATGTGAATGAAAGAAAACACAAGTCTTGGTATGTTTTTGATGAGGTACAAGCTCACAAGTCAGTTTTGCGTAATGTTAAAGGTCCCATGGCATGAAATTTTCACTTTCTGAGGTTTTTGAACGTTAATGTGAGCTCCCCTACCCTGTTTGTAGGGGAGCTCACATTAAGTTGCGAAATGTCTAAACTGAGCATTTACGATCCTTTTCTGCGTTACAAAAAATCGGAGCTCAAACGGGCGATTTTGAACAACGCACCTTATTGACGTCAGATCGAAAAAAGAAATGCAAATGCAGTTCCACCCCCGTCTGTCTGTACTCAGCGTCTCTGTAAATCACGCCCAGAGAGTTTGGACTTCGAATGCGCTAGGCAATGTGAAATGCGTTTTTTTTATTTGCCTGGAGGCACGTCCGAGTGTTTCTAGGCTCGGAAGTCCTTTATCTGAGCCTCTGGACCTTTGAACAGCAGTGGTTTAATTTTATTTTCTGTGGAAATGTGTTTATTTTTCAATGGAACGCTTCAAAACTCTCCCCCTGTGCAAAAACACGGAAATGGATCAGCTGAGAGCGGAGAGCGGAGAGTTTGGCCACGCCCCCACCCTCTACTATAGGCCAGCTCTTTTCTCCTCATTTGCATTCAAGCAACAACGCCCAGAATAAAGTGTTTGAGAGAGATATTTATGACTCTTTCTCATCTTATCTCTGTTTCTCATGCACTGAGTGTTGATTTTGAAGAAGGATTCATTTACAGTATTAGGGAACCATTAAGGAGCCATATAAAAGCATCAAGAAGTACCATGTCATGGGATCTTTAATATTTGGACAATTTATTTGGTGCCACTGTGTTCTTTCCAAATATATTTAATAGTTTCTTGATTTAAATTAGAAATGAGTTATAATAGCATGATCAACCTACTGTTCACAGTCTCAAATGAAAACAGACACACCAAAATGCTGGTTTAGCCCAATTGAACTCACAGGGTCTGCATTAGAGAGCCAGCTCCTGTCCTTGTTACGCCTGGCTCCAGAATCAAATTCAATCTCACAAAACTACTTTACAAGACTTAATTTCCCAGGTGTGACCCAAAGTACAGAGCTTATGTACCACACTTGCACTTTCTGCCTGCCACGGTCCATTTTATGCGCACAAAAACAAGCAAAGTCACTGCCACTGGAGAATAACTTCTGCCATTTTGGAGCACAACAATTACATAAAGGAGATATAAAACTCTCTGAGGACTTTTTACAGCACCCTGGTTCTCAGCATTTTATTACAGGGTGAATGAGAAGCTCTATCAGATCGGGTCCCACCTGCAGATTGGATGGTCTGGTCACACCTATTACCACATGACCTTTGCTCAGTCTGGACCTTTATGGCAGTTCATTACAAAAGCACTTTTATAACACTGACACATTTGCATGACCTACTGTGGCTCTCATCTCTACCTGACAAAAATGGCTGCTGCAATAATGGCAGATTGTTAAAAAAAAAAGGAGATGGTGATCATATATGCCTATTGTTACTATTATTTCAGTTATTAATTATGTAACCAATTTTAAGCCTCAAAGTGTCTATTGTCTATACTTAAAAAAGTAAAAAAGACTTTCTGGGCCAACTATGAATAAATGTTAATAGTCAAATTACATACATTTACTGTATAATTTCAACCAGGATGCTGATATCCGATCCACAACATTTCAGTATCAGAGCAGATCCAATACAGTGGTACCTCACCTTACGAAATTAATTCGTTCCAGAAGTGGTTTCGTAACGTGAATTTTTCGTAAGTTGAGTAGCTATTTCAAAGGAAAAAGCCTGATTCGTTCCAAGGCCCCGATCCAAGTTTTTTTTTTTAATAGTGTAACTTTTTTTTTATAGTGTAACACTGTGTTCTGCGTCCTGATTGGCTAAGAGACTTAGACCCAGGACTAAACGCGGACTAAACCAGGTCTAAACAAGGTCTATACCTGGACTGGACCAGGACTAAACCTGGACTAAACCAGGACTGGACCAGGACTAAACCTGGACTAAACCAGGACTGGACACCAGGATTAAAGCGCCGCGTGCGGGTCTATTTCCTGGTTTCGTGCTAGCTCTGCTATTAGCAGCAGCACCGGTGTACCTCACGAGTCACGGCTGAGGCGAGCAGCGAGGAGGGGAGGAGATGTGCCTCCCCTCGGGACCGCACGCAGTCCGAGCGCATGAACGAACGCAGGCAAGAGCCGCGGTGGTTTAATCCTGGTTTAATCCTGGTTTAGATCTGGTTTAGACCTGGTTTAGACCTGCTTGTAGCTTTGTGCTACAATTTTGTATGAAAAGTGCTTTATAAATATTGTTTGATTTGATTTGATTTGGTCTAGAGGAGGCACGGTTTGAGCACGGGTCTCGTGCTCACAGCCCCGCGCCGGGTCATGCTGCGCTATCACACATGTGTCCGCCCTCCCCCTTCCCCCCACACTTCACTATTAATACATTTTGTTGAAAATCTATGAAAGTTTGAGTGTTTAAACAAGAGAGAAATGTGAGAAAAGTTTAAATCCAGTCTGAGAAAAGCGTATAATGTGTGTGGCTGAGCGCGCATTATTTGAATTTTTGAGATTTCGCGTTTCGTAACTTGAATTTTCTTTCGTATCTAGAGACCAAAATTTAACGTGAAGGCATTTCGTAACTTGGAATTTTCGTTTGTTGGGTCTTTCATAAGGTGAGGTACCACTGTACATGTATCGAATCACTGCATCCCTGGTCACTGGAATCAAGTCTGCACAGGGGATAATCATTTCATTTTGGACAAGCTCTTGGTATTCCTTGATGTGTACTTTTGACGTACAGCTATTTAAAAATGTCATTTATTTATTTTTATTAATTTATTTACAACAAGGACACTGCACAGAAAACATAAATCTCAGAGATGTGAGATGTGTTTTATCATAAATCTCAGAGATAAAAGATGCTCTGTGCCAGATTGAGCTACTAGACACTTTCCATCTGCAGTCCTTGGGCAGGTACAAAATGCATTAAAGAAACTGTTAACCTTAAAACAACTAACAATCAAAATAAATTTTTCTAATTTCCATAAATACAAGATTTCAGATTCATCATTATCTTCTAAAAATACTCAAATTCATTGTCATTAATATCCTCTAAAATGTACACTTACCAAATTCATCAGTATTTTTATCCTTTTTATCAAGACAAATGTCATTAGTTAAATACAAAACATTTACATCTACACAATACATCTGTAGTGCAAAGTCAGAATGTTTAAACATTTGTAGAAGCCTAATGTTGACGCCTGCTGCTCAGGAGCCATTGTTTTAGCCCGTGTGTGATAGTTTGTGCAAGTTTTAAAATCAGCTGGAAACATGTTCCAGGGTTTTTTTTTGCTGCTGTGTATGAGAAAGCCGACCGTCTCATCACAGGACGTTTAAAGGGAATGGTCAGATCAGAATATATCGATGACCGAGACGTTCTTGTCATCTGCTCTGATCTTACCTGGAAGAAGTCTCTTAAATAAGGGGGAGCAGCATTGTGGAAAACAAGAAATCATATTGTCAAACTTTAACCGGTTATATCATATTACAATAATGATAAGTTAAAGATCCCATGACATGGTACTTCTTGATGCTTTTATATGGCTCCTTAATGGTTCCCTAATACTGTAAATGAATCCTTCTTCAAAATCAACACTCAGTGCATGAGAAACAGAGATAAGATGAGAAAGAGTAATTTTTCTCACTCTGAACACTCCATAATGGGCGTTGTTGCTTGAATGCAAATGAGGAGTAAAGAGCTGGCCTATAGTAGAGGGTGGGGGCGTGGCCAAACTCTCCGCTCTCGGCTCTGAGCCCTCAGCTGATCCATTTCCTTGTTTTTGCACGGGGGGAGAGATTTGAAGCATTCCATTGAAAAATAAACACATTTCCACAGAAAATAAAATTAAACCACTGCTGTTCAAAGGTCCAGAGGCTCAGATAAAGGACTTCCGAGCCTAGAAACACTCGGACGTGCCTCCAGGCAAATAAAAAACGCATTTCGCATTGCCTAGCGCATTCGCAGTCCAAACTCTCTGGGCGTGATTTACAGAGACGCTGAGTACAGACAGACGGGGGTGGAACTGCATTTGTATTTCTTTTTTCGATCTGACGTCAATAAGGTGCCTTGTTCAAAATCGCCCGTTTGAGCTCCGATTTTTTGTAACGCAGAAAAGGATCGCAAATGCTCAGTTTAGACATTTCGCACACTTATTTACCGATATGAATGCGGGGGGGCGGGCAAAACAGGGTAGGGGAGCTCACATTAACGTTCAAAAACCTCAGAAAGTGAAAATTTCATGCCATGGGACCTTTAATGATTTTTATCAGGGTTTGCTTAAAAAGAGTCTCAATAGATTTTTTAAAATAAGGTCTTTCCTGCCTGCGACCTACAGATTAAACAATAATGTGTGAAAAAATCATGTTATGAAGAAAAGCATTTGATGCCTGAGTGTTTAGGGAGTTATGTCTGAAGTTTGCAACATTAAATTTCATAACAAATTAAACATTTACTTAAATGTTTAATTTGTTTATCAAAGAAGAGAGCCAAAACCAAATACAGTCACGTGTCACTTCTTGCAGATTATTCATATTTTGTCCTTGGAACACTAAGTTGCAGACCACAGATTTGTGGTTTTTGTCCAGTTGACAAATTGAATTTCTCCTTTTGCCATGGATTTGGATTGGATTTGGATTCTACCCGGACGACTGAGAGATTCTTCACGAAGTTTATTTGTGTATGTTTAGAGTGAGGCATGAAGCTTGTAGGAATTTGGCGATACTATCGAGCGCTAGTGCGAGCTTGTCAGCCACCTCTGTCACGTTCCTCCCATGGGTATAAATGACCGTATCGTCAGCATACATTTGTATTTCCACCTCTGCACAAACAGCGTGTAAGTCATTGATATAATATAGCAATGACTTACTCGCTGTTTGTGCAGAACAACAAGGATAGAGCCCTGTGGAATTCCAATTGTACAAGTCTTTAAGGACGACAATACGAACATTCTGTGATCGATCTGAAAGATATGACTGCATCCGTATTAATACGTTTCCAGACAGATTCAATTTTGTAAGTTTTGTTTATTTAGTTTATTTATAAGACAGGGACAGTGCACAATCTACATTCTTAACAGAATCTTAACAGGAGAGATGCGTCGTGCCAGGTTGTAGCACCAGAGCTAATTTCCACCTGTAGTCTCTGGTGCATGCTTTTTAGTTTTTTTTGACAACAATACAGACGCTCCTCAACTTATGAACGAGTTACATTCCGGACACCCGTTCGTTAGTTGAATTTGTTCGTAAGTTGTTATTATATGTTTAAGGCTTGTATAAGTTTTCTGTATGGATTTGTACTGCATTTAAATAACACTAATATCACTAATAACACAATAACACTAATAAATAACACTAAATAATACTAATACGCTTTTTAAAAATATGGAAAACTGATGAGATAAAAAGAAGAGAGGGACACAGAGGCAAATGCAGTCAGCTGAGAGAGAGAGAGAGCGCGTGTGTGAATGTATGTGTGAGACTGTGTGTGTATTTACCTCCTATTTTCCTTGAGCTCTTGGAGAAAGATTTGCTCTTCTTAAAACGTGCAAACCAGCCATGGCTGGCAGAAAAGGTTTCTTCCGCAGCACTTTCTCCTGCCTTAGCCTTAAGGTCATTAAAAAACGATATGGCCTTCTCACTGATCAGCATAAGGCTCAAAGGAACACGCCGCTGCCGCTGATTTTCGAGCCAAATACCAAGAAGTTTCTCCATGTCTTCCATGAGTGTCCCTCTCTTCTTGCTTATGATGGTGGACTGCATACCCGCTGCACTTTTCACATGCTCCATAATGCGCTCCTTTTGTTTATATATCGTACCAATTGTTGAACGGTTCACGTTGTACGCGTGTGCCACATTCACCGTCTTCTCACCAGCATCAAGTTTCTTTATTATCACCACCTTCTTTTCAAATGAGATGGCTTGCCGCTTTTTCACAGAAGCTTCACTAGAAGCTTTTCGCTTTTCACCCACCATATTGGATTACTGTACGCATGCAAGAAAAACAACAAAGTTCATAACACCGCACCGTAGTAACACCGTAGTACGCCCACTCAGTTGAAGTTCTGAACACTTCTACTGAGTGGGCGTGACACTAGGGGGATGCTGCGCAGCCCCTGCCTGTGCGTCAGCGGCGGAAATACGCACTACGTACTGTACCCGGAAGTCGGAATAGGCGCTAAATACAAAAACTCAAACATTTACCTTTTTTTTTAAAATTTTCGACCCTGTTCGTAACTCCGAATGATCGTAAATCGAATGTTCGTATGTCGAGGAGCGTCTACTGCATGATTCACATGATCAAATGCTTTTTTAAGGTCCAAGAATACTGCTGCAACCACTCGCCCTTTATCCAGTTTAATTTTGATCTTTTCAATAAAATAACAACAAGCAGTCTCTGTTGAATAGTTGCTCCTAAACCCGAACTGCATCGGGTGGAGTAGATTTTTACATTTTCAGATGTGCCACGAGTTGTTCTGCTACTATCTTTTATCTTTTCAATGGCTTTAGAGGCTGCAGGCAAAATACTTATTGGCCTGTAGTTGTTGACCTTATTTTGTCCCCACTTTTATGGATTGGGATCACTGTGGCTTTATTAAAAGCAGCAGGGGATATACTGTCTTTAAACGACTGATAATGGAGGTGAAAGGATTAGTAAGATAAGTAGAATTGAGTTGCAGCACAAATTGTGTGTGTCCCTGTTGTTGTGTTCAAGTCATGTGAGCCAGGACATTTCACTCTGCACATGTTCAGCCAAAGTGTGGGTAATGTGGCTTCACTTCACTTCATGTCTTTGGAGCAAGAAAACTATATAAAAACATGTACTTTACAAGAACAGGGAAGGACAGTTTCCTCTTACTGTGAAAAAATAACACACGTTACCCCTGCATGTCAAATGATTCAAACCATCCAAATAAACCTGATGTATATTATGATTAAAAGTCCTGTACCTAATATTTTTTCTATATTTGAGTAAAACTTGCCTTGTCCCAGTACAGATATTAGTTGTCATTAGCATTACTGTGATGGAAAAACTCCACTCTGGCCTCTAAAAGTTGTGAAAAGTGCTTATAAACTCATTGCGGCGAATAATTAGGAAGCACATAATACACATTGTAAGTGAGCAATAACTTGGAACAGCTGTTAACTGTTTAATTTAAAATGAACTACTTCGGTTTTTCATGTTTTTAAGTTAAATCAGGTGCAGCTCCTCTAAATACAGTTCTAATCCCAGAAGTGCAACTCACCATGTTTCTCTATAAAGGTTCTGGTTTCAGTGTAGTTTCCTCTGTCTTCCTGTACAGCTGGGCCAAGTTCCTGTTTCACTTCCTATTTTAAAGTCGTGTGATTGCATTAGTTATGCTACACTGTTTTGGTCAACTTAAATCAGCTCATTGTTGTGCTTGCATGTGCAAAATGGACTCAATATGGGGCAACATCGGGCTGGTTAAATTTATGAATTGTTATACTTATAGATCTTAACCTTAACCCTAACCCAAGTGCTTTGACTCTTTGTAAAACATTTTAAAGGCACGGTTTGAAGTGTGATATACGGCTATAGAAATATTAAAGATCCCGTGACATGGTACTTCTTGATGCTTTTATATGGCTCCTTAATGGTTCCCTAATACTGTAAATGAATCCTTCTTCAAAATCACTCAGTGCATGAGAAACAGAGATAAGATGAGAAAGAGTAATTTTTCTCCCTCAGAACAGGTCATAATGGGCGTTGTTCTTGAATGCAAATGAGGAGAAAAGAGCTGGCCAATAGTAGAGGGTGGGGGCGTGGTCAAACTCTCCGCTCTGGGCTCTGAGCTCACAGCTGATCCATTTCCGTGATTTTGCACAGGGGGAGAGATTTGAAGCGTTCCATTGAAAAATAAACACATTTCCACAGAAAATAAAATTAAACCACTGCTGTTCAAAGGTCCAGAGGCTCAGATAAAGGACTTCCGAGCCTAGAAACACTCGGACGTGCCTCCAGGCAAATAAAAAAACGCATTTCGCATTGCCTAGCGCATTCGCAGTCCAAACTCTCTGGGCGTGATTTACAGAGACGCTGAGTACAGACAGACGGGGGTGGAACTGCATTTGCATTTCTTTTTTCGATCTGACCTCAATAAGGTGCCTTGTCCAAAATCGCCCGTTTGAGCTCCGATTTTTTGTAACGCAGAAAAGGATCGCAAATGCTCAGTTTAGACATTTCACAACTTTTAACCATGGGGGGGGGGGGGCTAAACAGGGTAGGGGAGCTCACATTAACGTTCAAAAACCTCAGAAAGTGAAAATTTCATGCCATGGGACCTTTAAGAGAAGCACTTTATACACTAAAACTGTAACCCCACAGTAGTTCAAGTACAAGGATGTATTAAGTACCCACACCATAAGATATGAGCTGCAGTTTCTCTGAATCGTCACAGTTAAAAATTATTACATTTTTACAGTCCAAAACCCTTAGTACCGATAATAAGTTATGGTTTTCTTAATTCAACCGTCTACGACATATGTTGAAGTACTGCACTAAGGAGACATTGAACAAGAGCCTGATATTGTAATTACTGTACCAGATTTGTTTGTTGTCCTCTCTTAAGTCTACCACATTTTTAGTCTGACAGGCACACACTCTGAAGTCTATGAAGTTTCCTCTTACTGCGTCGCCCTAAGGGTAAAGCAACTATTGTTTTACCCTTAAGGCAACACATTGTGGACAAATTGGCCCTGGTCTGTAATAGTCTTTAAAGGTTTATTTTTGCTTTAAATGCAACTGCATCTTTATTTTAAGAAGAGAATTCATTGGAGTTCATTTGACTAACTTGTTTGTGTATGTTTATATAACTGCAATACCTAAACATCTTCATATATTTATAGTAGGGCTGTCAGTTTAACGCGTTAATTAGATTAATTAATTACACCGCTAATTAACGCGTTATAAAAATTAACGCAATTAATTATGAGCAGCAATTCAATGCGTGCGCATTTAAAATTTGGCGTGCGGGGCCTTTGAACGGCGAGTTTATTGATAAAAACGTGACGGAGCAGGTCCCTCTTGTCCCTGGACAGCGATGACGCGATGAGAAATGCCGCGCTACCATTGGTCGGCACAGAGACGAATGCACTTCTAATAGGGGAGAGCACATTTCCCTATCTGCTGCGTTCCGCGCTGAACCATTTTCAATTCCCATAACCTCTCCAGCGTGTTCTGCCGCGACTAAGGGTGCACACTCACGCTAAACCCGATCATTTACTCCCCCCGCGCTGCTGCCTCCTCCCTCCTCCCGTGGTGCGATGGTCCGGACACATCCACACCGGGAGTTTAAATCCTCCTCACGGGTTCCGGGGGTCATGTGAGCCATGAGTAATTTTCACGGGCAATTATTTGTATTCTCTGTATATTTGAAGCCTTGTATATTGTAATGACTCCAGGCTTCTCTTAGTCTCCAATGAACTTTATTAAACAGAAGTTGGGACTCACTCAACATTAACAGTCCAACACATGAAGCAGCGTAACTCTCCTCTTTTCCTCTCACACACCCACACTTGTCCCACGCATGCGCCCAACAGCCAACCCCTTAAAGGCACAGACACCATTAACCCAGGTCATTACAATATTATTTATTGACGTTGCATGAAAGCTGCTGTACGTGCTCACCTTTTGGCACCAGAAATATTCACCATGTATTAGTGGAATAGTGTAAATGAGCTTTCCAATGAATGTTACGTAATGTGGGAGGGGGAATGGGGGTCTGCCAGCAGTCTTGTCATGTTTACAGTGGAGACAAAGAGAGTGAGTGAAAAACTTAGACTTAAAGGGGAAGTCTGCAGTCTTTTCACTGTACCACTATAAATCACACGTTTGACACCTTTTTTGCACTGTGGGAGAGCACAATAAACCACCTAAAAAATATATTTTAAAAATGTGATTAATTAGATTAATTAATTACAAATCCTGTAATTAATTAGATAATTTTTTTAATCGCCTGACAGCACTAATTTATAGTGTATACTTTTACCTTATACTGGATATTTATTATTATTATGTAATGTGAAGTTTCTGCCGTGCCTTTTAAAATGTCCACACTGTACATTTCATCCATCCATCTTATTCCGCTTCTCCATTTCTGGGTCGCGGGGGCAGCATTCCAAACAGATCTGCTGCCCAGAACACAATGCACCAGTCCTCATGAATCCTTCCGCGGGTGGTGGGTCCACGGGAGGACGGCCCACGTCACAACAGGCCTTGATGTACTTCTGTCATGGGGGCTACCAGTGTCCACAGACACTGGGGGCGAGGTGGGTTTAAGTGTCTTGCCCAAGGACACAACAGCAGAGCTCATCTGTGGGAGCTGGGATCACACACGGCCGACCCGTCGAGAGCGGGATTCGAACTGCCAACCCCTGGATCAGTAGACAAACGCTCTACCTACTGCCGCCCCACTGTACATTTCATTTGTGATAAAAGTTGACTTTAGATGTGTGGGATTTTCCCAGCTGCAGTGAAGTAAACACTCACAGTAAAGTTTGTTTAGCTGACATCATCATTTTATGGACCACATAACCCGTGTGTTCGCTAACCATTCACTACAACCTTTGCTCACAACAAACTCTCCATAAAACTACCTGCTTTTAAGATTAACCTTTGAACTAACGTCACTGTATGAAATTAGATGCCATATCTCTTCGGTCTCTTTTATAATCTGATCAAATAAAGATAAAATTAATTAAAATAAAATCTTCATTTGTTGAGAGTCAGACCATATCTTCTTAAAGGCCATGTACTTGTAGTTGTATGTGAGGAAAAAACAAAACAAAACACATGCATGTGCAGATATATTGTATGAACCGCTTTTGGGGTTAGAATTTTTCCACTGTGCTCTAATTAAGGGTTTTATTGTCCGTTAATCAGGAAGTGCACTGTGAGCATGCCAATTATCATTATCTTAAAGATCCCATGACATGGTACTTCCTGATGCTTTTATATGGCGCCTTAATGGTTCCCTAATACTGTAAATGAATCCTTCTTCCGGCTGGTTAGCTCAACTGGTAAGTCATGGACTTTCCCCCTGGGGGTTGTGGGTTCAAATCCCCCCCGGGCAATGAGCTAACCAGTGTGGGTCCTTGGGCAAGACCCTTCACGGTACTGCCACCCGGGCGCCGAAAAAGATGGCTGCTCACTGCTCCTGAAAAGAATGGGTGAAATGCAGAAGTCAAATTTCTCCCGTGTGTCACTGTGTGTCATTGTGTGTGAGACCAATAAAGGCTTAAGCCTAAACTTAAGCTTAATCTTAATCTTCTTCAAAATCAAGCCTCAGTGCATGAGAGAGCCTCATGAAGACAGTCAGAGTCATAAATATGTCTCTGAAACGCTTTATTCTGGACGTTGTTGCTTGAATGCAAATGAGGAGGACAGAGACAGGCCAGTGCAGCGGGTGGGGGTGTGGCCAAATACGCCGCTGTTTCCTGGATTAGCGGTGCGCTGTGCGCTGTCTCCCACTTCTGTGTTTTAAGAGCGGAGGAAGATATGAGACGCTTTCCATAAAAAAAAAACACATTTCCACAGAAAATAAAATGAAACCACTGCTGTTTCAGAGGTTCGGAGGCTCGGATAAAGGACATCCGAGCCTGGAAACACTCTCACGTGTCTCCAGGCAAATAAAAAAAACGCATATTGCATTTTGTATCTCGTTTGCAGTCCAAACTCTCTGGGCGTGAGTTCCAGAGACGGTGGGTAGACATCCAGACGGGGGGTGGAAACCTTTCCGCGAGTGTGACGTCAGAAAGTTTCCTTGTTCAGAATCGCCCGTTTGGGCTGTCTTTTTTTCAAACGGGGAAAAGGATCGCAAATGCTCAGTTTACACATTTCCCAACTTTTAGCCATGGGGGGGATAAACAGGGTAGGGGAGCTCACATTAACATTCAAAAACCTCAGGAAGTGAACATTTCATGCCATGGGACCTTTAAAGTCTGCTCAGGTCTCTAATAACTGTGAAAAAGACTTTTAAATTCATCACGGTGAATAATTAGGATGCTCAGAATGCATGAGGTGAGTGAGTAACCGTTTAAAATGAACTGTTTTTCACATTTTAAGATGCCTTTAATTCTTGCTCTTGAATATAACAGCATGCGCACAGAGATATATTATTTGGTTCTTTTTTATAGCTGACAAATTGTTTTAAAATATCCATTGATTACATTCTTGGATGCATTTTTGGACCTCTCACTAAAAGCTTAATAATAGACTGTATTTTATGGATGCAGTAACTGGCAGTGAATATTGTAGTGGATAAATAAAGCTACAAGTGTGTAAGTAAGTGTGTAAGTAAGTGTGTGTGTGTGTTTGTGTGTGGCTGAGCAAACACAAACTGCACCGGGCAGATATGGCAGCAATAATAACTTAAATACACAAAGGCCTGTTTCTCAAACCGAGCCAACGGGAAACCTGCCAGATTCAGTGGGAGGAAGCCTCAGATGCTCCTGACCAATCAGAAGCCTGAGGTTGCACACACACAGCAGGACCTCCACAACTGTGTTTTATCTGTAACACTTTATAATAAGTGCACCTTAAAGATCCCATGACATGGTACTTCTTGATGCTTTTATATGGCTCCTTAATGGTTCCCTAATACTGTAAATGAATCCTTCTTCAAAATCAGCACAGAAACAGAGATAAGATGAGAAAGAGTATTTTTTCTCTCTCTGGAACACTCCATAATGGGCCTTGTTGCTTGAATGCAAATGAGGAGAAAAGAGCTGGCCAATAGTAGAGGGTGGGGGCGTGGCCAAACTCCGCTCTCCGCTGTCAGCCCTCAGCTGATCCATTTCCTTGTTTTTGCACGAGGGAGAGATTTGAAGCGTTCCATTGAAAAATAAACACATTTCCACAGAAAATAAAATTAAACCACTGCTGTTCAAAGGTCCAGAGGCTCAGATAAAGGACTTCCGAGCCTAGAAACACTCGGACGTGCCTCCAGGCAAATAAAAAAACGCATTCCGCATTGTCTAGCGCATTCGCAGTCCAAACTCTCATTTTTATTTTTTTTTTATTTATTTATTTATTTATTTTTTTGTTTATTTATTTTTTTTTATTTACAGAGACGCTGAGTACAGACAGACGGGGGTGGAACTGCATTTGCATTTCTTTTTTCGATCTGACGTCAATAAGGTGCCTTGTTCAAAATCGCCCGTTTGAGCTCCAATTTTTTGTAACGCAGAAAAGGATCGCAAATGCTCAGTTTAGACATTTCACAACTTTTAACTCATTCAGTGCCGGAGACGTCTATTGACGTCCCCTCGAATCCAACCGTTGAGTGCCGTGACGTCTATAGACGTCAATTGCTTTTTTCAGCGGGGGTTGCTAGGTTACGGCCTGGAGCAACTTTTGAGGTGTAATTCACATCTCTCAACCTGTAGATGGCGATGTTGTATCATTATTAGCCGATCAGAGCCGGGGAAGAAAGGAGGAGTGCAGCGTGTGTATGGTGTATTGGCCAGAGTAGTAAGATGGCGAGGCCAGAGAACCCGGAAAAGCAGACAACTGTTGATCAGCGCCTATGGAGCGATCAGATCGCTCTTGGGACCCAGGATCCTGGATCAGAGGATCGCAGAGACAAGCCGGATCAAGCAGCGAGGTCTGAGCAGAGATCTGCTGTGCTCGAGGAGGGGGCGTGTCCTGTGTGCGCTGCGCGGATCAGGGAGTCTCTTCAGAACTACGACAGCTCCAAAGAAGAAGTTTACTGACTTGGAGCAGTGATGCTGCTGTATGGTAATTGTAATGAATGAAGTTGTGTGTGTGTGTGTGTGTGTGCATGTGTGCGTGCGTGCGTGCGCGCGTGTGCGTGCGCGTGTGTAGCTGTGTGTGTGTAAAGGTTTATGCATGGGCTTGTGTGTATGTACATATATATATGTGTGTGTGTGTATTAGTTTTTATTATGGGTCTGTACTCTGGGCCTCAGACAAATCCTCAACAAAGTTCTATTTTATAGGAAAAGATATTATATCCTGTAAACATCTCTTGGCACTATTGATTTGAACGAATTTTCAATTCACAGAGCCTTATATTCTTATATTTGTAAATAAAAAATGTACTTTGTCATCAAAAATCTCTTTCTCTGTTATTTTAGATGTTTGAGGTGTCACTAAATCGATAAATATTGATGTCAAAGTCACTGATCTGCTCGAAATCCTTCTCTGAACTAAACGCTCGTTTTCTCCATTTCTTGCTCAAAAACCAGTGTTTTTGCTGAAACTTCCCTATGTTCTACTATCAGTTATTTGAGAACCGAAAAGGTTAGAAACATAATTTTTTTTCCAGGTGAAAGAAGAGAGTCGACACTTTATTTTGATGTGTCCCATGTTTATATAGTCAAAGAACTCAGTATTCTGTGGGTCTTGGAAAATCAGTGAAATTCTACTGAAACCGCTGGCACTCTGGGGTTAGAATTCTGAAAACAGGCTGGCAGTGAATGAGTTAACCATGGGGGGGGGGGGGGCTCACATTAACGTTCAAAAACCTCAGAAAGTGAAAATTTCATGCCATGGGACCTTTAAAGGGCCCGTATTACATACACTGTTTTCTGATGTTTCCTCGTCAAAAACATACCCAGAGTTGTGTTTTGCTTTAGGGATGCACGATATATCTGCATTAACATCGGTATCGGCCGATATTGCCACATTTTTAACATATCGGTATCGGCCCGATGTGTAAAAGTGGGCCGATATTAACGACCGATATTTGTCAGTACAGTAATCCCTCGAATTAACGTTTTCTCACATTTCTCTCTCGTTTAAACACTCAAACTTTCATAGATTTTCAACAAAATGTATTAATAGTGAAGCGGGGGGGGGGGCACGGGTCTCGGTTTGGGCACGAGACCCGTGCCCAAACCGTGCCTCCTCCTCGGGACCGCGGAGGCACGCAGTCCGAGCACATCAAACCTCGACATGAACGAACGCAAGAGCCGCACGAAACCAGGCAAAGAGCCGCACGCCGTGGTTTAGTCCTGGTTTAGTCCTGGTTTAGACCTGGTTTAGACCTGGTTTATTCTGCGTTTAGTCCTGGTCTAGTCCCGGTCTGGTCCTGGTCTAGTTCCAGTCTGGTCCCCCCCCGGGCGCCCCCCATCTATAACATCAATCGGCAAAGGTCCCTTAGCCAATCAGGACGCAGAACACAAAGTTACACTATAAAAATAAAAAAAATCAGGAGTCAAAACACGTTTTGAAAATAAAAGAAGACATTCAAAAATTAATTTTGCATGATTTTCAGTCTGTATAAAATGTTATCTCAGAATAAAAAAAAAAGAAATAAAATAAATAAATTAATTAATAATAATAATATCATCGATATCGGTTAATATCGGTATTGGCCAAAATTTTCACATCGGTGCATCCCTATTTTGCTTCATTCACACATGTTTAAGCCACAAATCTGGTATATTTTTACTTCATGACATCATAGGGTGGAACAGAGCATCTCCGGGTATGTTTTTTGATGAGGTAATAATGTTCTAACATGACTTAAAGCTCGTAAGTCAATTTTGCGTAATATAGGACCTTTAATTAGTCATAAGAAAGCACTGAAGCAATAATAATCTTCAGTTAATACCCTGACCCCTTATTTAAGTATCTCTCTCCCCTTGTGTTAACTGCTAATGTTAGTGTAAAGTCGAGGTGTAAGCGACTCCTGATCTCGTGATAATGTGTTAACTCCGCTGAATGTGAGCGCCATCTGCTCCTCTGCTCTTTCTGCCTTTAGTATTATCAGATACATTTCGTTCTCTTTTTTCAATCTCTCTGCAGACCTATAAGCGTTCTCTATCACACATCTCATCGTCTCTCATTTTCATTTTTTTTCTTTATTTTTTTTATCTGTCCTTCTATCCAGGGACCCTGCAGACCTTTAAGCACTCTTTAAAGGGACAGTGCGTTGTTTGTTTTGTTTTTTTGTTTTATGTGAATCTGTACGGCGCCCCCTTCAGCAGTGTCGTGCGTTAACACTGACTTACCCCTGACAGTGTCCTCTGAGCCGAGTTCTGCCCCGGTTCTTTAGCTCACGAAAGTAGGTCCGGTAAGTTAGCGGGGACAGTTAATAAAGCTTGTTTTTCTTCTCAAAACAATATTTGTCCAAAAAGTGATATATTTGCGTCACAAAACAGTTGTCCGCGAAAAATTCAGCAGTCGGAATCGCTTGGTACTATTTGTAAACATCCACTTACAAGTGAACAGGCTAATAATACTAATAATAGGCGCGCAGTGATACGACTCGAGAGAAAATAGTACTAAGTGATTCTGACTGCTGAATTTTTCTGTTTTGTGACGCAAATATATCACTTTTGGACAAATATTGTTTTGAGAAGAAAAACAGGCTTTATTAAAGGGATAGTGCGTTTTTTTTTTAGTTAAAAAAAAAATGTTATTCTGTATGGGTTTCCTTCTAAAAGTTCCGTGTGTTGACACCGGCTTACCTCTGACAGTCTCAGCTGATCCCGGTTCGGCTCGCTTTCTGGAGCCTATGTAAGTAGGTCCGGTAACTTCCCTGGAACATGAAATAAAGCTTGATTTTCTTCTCAAAACAAAACATTTGTCCGAAAGGTGATATATTTGCGTCCCAAACAGTTGTCCACGAAACATCCAGCAGCAGAGTTAGCATTCGCGTATTGTCTGTCTGGATTCGTATCACTGCGCACATATTACCTGTATTAGCCTGTTCACTTGTAAACTTCCCCTTACGGCGGACCACATCTGCCGTACACTTCCGCTAAAGGTTAACAGGCTAATCCAGCTAATATGTGCGCAGTGATACGAGTCGACAGACACAATATGCGACCGCAAACTAAGCTGATGGATGTTTCGTGGACAACTGTTTGGGACGCAAATATATCACCTTTTGGACAAATGTTTTGTTTTGAGAAGAAAAACGAGCTTTATTTCATGTTCCAGGGAAGTTACCGGACCTACTTACGTGGGCTCCAGAAAGCGAGCCGAACCGGGATCAGCTGAGACTGTCAGAGGTAAGCCGGTGTCAACACACGGAACTTTTAGAAGGAAACCCATACAGATTAACATTTTAAAAAAAACAAAAAAACGCGCTGTCCCTTTAACCTCCCTCTCTCCAGTTCTACAGAGCTTTTCTCTCTGTCCAGTGACCATGCAGATCTGTAAGCGCTGCACTCTCTGTCTTTTCTCTCTCCCTCTCTCTCTTTACCCTCACCTTCTCTTTTTATGCGTCTCTCTCTGTCCCTCTGCCTCTCCGGTGACCCTGTCCAGTCACTCGGACACATTCGTATCACTGTCACGGGGAGAATGAGCGGTGACATAATACATGCCTGAGCTTATATAACACAGCACCACTGTCACACCAGGCCGTCTACAGTGTGTGTGTGTGTGCGTGTGTGTGTGGCCGGGGTCAGCAGAGAGATGGATAGGAAAAAAGGAAAATAAAATGAATGAAGAGGCGGCAATGGAAAATGTGGTTATTTTATTTTTTCAGAGATAAATATTATAGTTAATATTGGACTTCTTGGCACAAATTTTAAGGAAGCTCTATATCCTCCTGGGACTCGAAGAAAAAAAGTGTATCTCAATTATTATTATTATTATTTTAATTTTCTATTTGGAGGTAAATGAACACCTCAGCATTTACATTTTGTTAATTTTATTTTTATTCATAATGTTGTAACATGTCCTCTGTAATGGACTGGAATAGTGTTAAATCCATGTCGAGTTAACCTAAACCTGAAAACCTAAACATTTTTTTCGGTCGGCTTTACAGTCGCCTCAAAAAGTTTTTAGACTCCTTTTTAAAGGTCCCATGGCATGAAATTTTCACTTTCTGAGGTTTTTGAACGTTAATGTGAGCTCCCCTACCCCATGGTTAAAAGTTGCGAAATGTCTAAACTGAGCATTTGCGATCCTTTTCTGCGTTACAAAAAATCGGAGCTCAAACGGGTGATTTTGAACAAGGCACCTTACTGACGTCAGATCGAAAAAAGAAATGCAAATGCAGTTCCACCCCCGTCTGTCTGAACTCAGCGTCTCTGTAAATCACGCCCAGAGAGTTTGGACTGCGAATGCGCTAGGCAATGCGAAATGCGTTTTTTTTTTATTTGCCTGGAGGCACGTCCGAGTGTTTCTAGGCTCGGAAGTCCTTTATCTGACCCTCTGGACCTTTGAACAGCAGTGGTTTAATTTTATTTTCTGTGGAAATGTGTTTATTTTTCAATGGAACGCTTCAAATCTCTCCCCCTGTGCAAAAACATAATCTGGGATCAGTTGAGCGCTCAGAGCCGAGAGCGGAGAGTTTGGCCACGCCCCCACCCTCTACTATAGGCCAGCTCTTTTCTCCTCATTTGCATTCAAGCAACAACGCCCATTATAGAGTGTTCAGAGTGAGAAAAATTACTCTTTCTCATCTTATCTCTGTTTCTCATGTACTGAGTGTTGATTTTGAAGAAGGATTCATTTACAGTATTAGGGAACCATTAAGGAGCCATATAAAAGCATCAAGAAGTACCATGTCATGGGATCTTTAATTTATTATTTTTTCATGTATTATTTATTTATTTACTTATTTATGTATTTTATTTATATATTTTTTATGTATTTTATTTATATATTATTATTATTATTTATTTATTTATTTATGTATTTATTTTATTCTTATTCTTTTTTTTTATCATAGTGCAGCCACAAACTAGAGTCTATGTCAAAACTTAAAAGATGTCCACTATAAAGGACACAAATGAATGGGCGGGTCTCAGGAGGATATAATTGTTGTGGTGGTGGGTCTGGTACTGCTTCGCCTGGAATGTTCCACAGTATTACATTAAACTGCATGGATTTATTTATTACAGCTGTTTTTATTGCTAAAATATTCTTTTGAAAACGTGCATTCTTACTGTGAGTGGGCTTGTCTCTCCACAGATAGGACCTGTAAGTTGTCCTGGCGATCTCACTTGCGTTTCTATGGAGATGGATATGTGTATGCCACTGTGGAACATTCCAGGCAAAGCAATAACATCTCCATGGATACAAAGGTGGCTGACACTCATGTTAAAACTCTCAGTAAAGAACTGAACTGAAGTCTACAAAGAAAATGAATCACTCGTGTAAAATGAGTCACTGGATCATGTAGTGCTTAATGTGAAAAGGCAAAGGATTTATGAGAATTAATGAGCCAAATATTTTACATCAAGATGAATAGATGGTTGTACATTTAAGTGAGCAAAATTCCATTAGTGAGAGTACAGGCTAACTCCCAACAAACTCGTGCCTTCAGTTTGAACTGTTCCCCGGCTCCCACAGCCCACATGATCATCCTGATTGGAGACTTTAGCCAGCTGTCCATATGTTCACTTTGGGGTCAGTCAGAGGCAAAACAGTTTTTACTCTCAAAGATTAGATCACTGCCGATGGGTTAATCCATGTCAACTAGGAGCAATTGTTTTTTATTATATTTGTTGTTTTGCGTTTAGCACATATTAATACTCGTAGTGAATACATTCCGCGTTTGCCGTGGTCGTGGCTGAGATTTACAGCTTGTACAGTTGAAAGGACAGAAGTTGAGGACTATAGCTTGCGATCTGAGTTTGTTTTTCTTGTATCCATTGGCAACCCTGCTTGGAGATAGCTACTCTAGCCAGCTACATCTGGAGGTTTTTTTATTTTTATTTTTTTTACAACAGTGCAATAGGATTTCTGCACCAAATCTGGCTGAAGAAACACCTTGAGGGAATGGCTCATCACGTCTCTACACCGACCAAAAAAACAGATCGCAGAGAAACGCTCAGAAGAGGATTTCCTGTTGTGTCTCCAGGGCTCCCCCTGGAGGCTGTTGTGATGCTGCAGAACACAGAGGAGGGAGACTTTTGTCCTGAGGACTGCTACTCTCCTCAAATTGCCCTGATGACTACCTGTTGAGCTACTCTGAGACTTTAGTTTGAGCTTTTCTGTTATTATTGGATTTATATTGTGATTTTTTTTTTTTTTAAATTGATGTAGAGATTTCCATAACACTGCTCTGTGCTTATATGTGCTTATACTGATCCTCTGGGACAAATGAAGTGATTTAGATTTGCATTTCAAAAGACTTAAGAGTATAATTAGTGTTTTTTTTTTTTTATTCACTCCTCTTCAAACCTACAATATAGTTTGTGTGTATATATAAAAAAAAAAAAAGTGTGCTCCTCACCTTCCACGGTGGTTGTTCTCTCTCTTTCATCCAGCTCAGGTCCTCTACCAGAGGCCTGGGAGCTTGAGAGTTCTGCAGTATCTTTGCTGTTCCTGTACTGCACTTTTCTGGACTGAGATGTCTGATGTTTTTCCTGGGATCTGTTGTAACCTCCTCCAGTTTGGGGGTGACAGCCTCGAGTGCTCCGATCACCACGGGCACCACTGATGCCTTCACCTTCCAGGCCTTCTCCAGCTCTTCCTTGAGCCCCTGGTATTTCTCTAGTTTCTCGTGTTCCTTTTTCCTGATGTTACCATCACTTGGTATTGCAATGTCCACCACCACCACCATCCATCCATCCATCCATTTTCTTCCGCTTATCCGGGGCCGGGTCGCGGGGGCAACAGTCTAAGCAGGGATGCCCAGACCTCCTTCACCCCGGACACTTCCTCCAGCTCCTCCGGGGGGACCCCAAGGCGTTCCCAGGCCAGCCGGGACACATAGTCCCGCCAGCGCGTCCTGGGTCCTCTTCCCCGGGGCCTCCTCCCGGTGGCCTGGGAACGCCTATATATATATACAGTATATATATATATATATATATATATATATATATATATATATCTATATATATATATATATAACCTCACCTTTGTGTCTTTTGGTAAGACACCAGGTGCACAAATTTAAGATGCTTTTCCCAATTACTTTCTGTGTAGTGCGCATTCATATCGAGTGCAAATAAATGTGCAAATCAACACGGAGAGCTTGACTTGGTCATTTTGGGTGGGAACTATTTTTCAGTGCGGAAAAAGACAGACGAAGCACACACCACGCTGCGTAACAGGGGAACTCCCTTCCTGGTGCGTAACAGGGATTCCCCTGTCAGCGTGGTGTGTGCTTCGTATATATATATATATATATATATATATATATATATCTGTGGTGGTGGTGGTGGTGGACATTGCAATACCAAGCAATGGTAACATCAGGAAAAAGGAACAAGAGAAACCTGGACAATGGCTGGGTCACCAGAAAAACGCTTTCCACCACTTATTTTAGTCTCTGGACTGTGGGGAGATGCCCAAGTTTGACCTGGGGGTGGCATATCCCTTTAAAATAAACTACCTCTACACTAGAATTAAACAGTTTCTGAGCTAGTAAGTAGATAATAAATCTGAAAACAAGATTAATAACCTGATGGGAGTTTTAAAATCAGGCAATTTGCAGTGTGATGTCAATGCTCTAAACACTGTCCCCAAACAATTTCTCCTATACAAATGTGCAGAAGTCTTGCTCACTGCCCTTAGAATGACCATGTCCAGTGATGTGTTTACACTTTTATGAGTGAAGGTGAAGCATCTTTGGCCCAGCCTTGAGAGAGTGTATTTCCACCCTGTGGCCCTGGCCTCTTGTGTCTAAATATACCCAGTGTTTTGTGCAGCTGTCTGTGTACACAACATGACAACAGGAGGGCAGAGCACAGGACTTTGGACCTAAAGCCTTTGTCAGAACTACAGTTGAGAGCAGGCCACATGGGTTTGTGTTGTGAATACAGAAGCACTCAGTCATTTTTATCTACTTTAAGCTGAATTCAAAATGTCCCTCTTGATCATTGTTTGTCTGGTTTAGATTTAAGCTGATTTGACTGACTCTATTGGATCAGTCTGTGTTTTCAATCGTCTTCTTGGATGTCAAGCAAAAAGGATCATCCAGTTCAAAATATTCCACATCATCTTGAAATGATAAGTACACCATTATATACTGAAGTGCTTTAGGATAAATTAATACAGTTTAAATAAAGACTCACGTTTGTTGTTGGATATGGGCCAAACATTATCTGAACCTGGAGAGACTTAGACAGACACAGAGGAAAGTATTAGCAGCTTTATTGAACTGACAGAAGACACCGTGATGGAGGGCGTGGCTGATTAGATGACGTTCAGGAGATGTATTGGACTCTGGAGGTGGTAGAGGTGAGGCAGAAGAGAGTGAAGAGGACGATGAGAAGATGAGGGTGTGCTGAGGAGGAGTGTTTGGAGGTGATGAAGGCTGAGGAGCAGGTAAATGCGTTGAGGTAGATGGGACCAGTCAGGTTTTCCAGGCTGAATTTATGCTAGCTCCATAGTTAATAATAGTAATAGTGTTTTTTGTCTCAGTATTTTAATACATAAACTGTTTTTGGAACTACAGCTTCTCAAGAGGAGTAACCTACCAGCGCTTAAAGGAAAAGTAACGTGTTTTTTTTTTACAATTTGAGCCTTATTTCGGTAATAAAACAAGTTGTTTTACTCACCCATAGCACTTTGGTGTCATATGGAGCACTTCCAGAGATGTTTTAGATTTGCGGTTAGCCTAGCGCGACTTCTAGCCATAGCTCGGGGCATATAATATATTCCCCAAGCATGTAATATGCCCCGTGCGGGCTCCAAATAACACAAACTTTAGCACTTTTCAAATCATAGAAGCCCGATGTCTTAGTCTACGATTTTGTTTGAAGCAAAAGTGGCCTGTAATCCGAGATTTAGCCATAGTTTACAGCTTTGCGTTTCATGTTTGGGTCCCGGGAGCTGAGAGCACAGTCCGCACATGCACACTGGCGTCCTCATCTACTCGAAACTATGGCTAAATCTTGGATTACAGGCCACTTTTGACCACACAAAATCGTAGGCTAAGACATCGGGCTTCTATGATTTGAAAAGTGCTAAAGTTTGTGTTATTTGGAGACCGCAAATAAGTGCCCCGAGAACTCACATTACGGAGATCGCAAATCTAAAACATCTCCGGAAGTGCTCCATATGACACCAAATTACTATGGGTGAGTAAAACAACTTGTTTTATTACCGAAATAAGGATTGTAAAAAATGTTACTTTTCCTTTAACTCTATTTGTCTAGGCCAGTGGCTCTCAAATCTTTCACAGCAAGAACCACCAAAGGAAATATTTGGCATTTCAAGTCCCTCCAGATCATAATCAAGTCTATAACAGGACTATTCATGGTTAAAAAAAAAAAGAAAAAGTTGATAAAAATGTGGATAAAATGAACTAGGCAAACCCACATACTGAAGATCTTCCATGTACCACCGGATGCCAAATATGTACACATGGGGCCTAAAAAAAATAAATCTAAGTTTCCGGTTGCCGACTGACCCTGTTGATTTGCATGCGACCCAAATTATTTTATTGGACTTAATAAAATAAAATAAATTTGATACTCAAATTAATTTTACAAGCTTCGGTTAAAAAAGAAAGAAAGAAAACTAATAGCCTACTGTATTTTTCGATGGATGTAGTATTTTACATGGATGTAGTATTTTGTCATAACAGTAAGTAGTAATAAGTTCAAGGAAAAAGCTTGATACCTGATACAAATGTCTATACCACAAACAAAAGCCTATTGACGAATACTACTGCAGTGAACACCTGTCTCCTTTACCATCTCCTCATATAATTAATGCAATAAAATTTATAATCTTAGTTTCTTTCATTGTACAATGTTGCCTTTCACTTTTGACAAGATGACAACAGATATGCATTTTTTTGGCCCAAATTATCCAAATTAGGACTAAAGTGTTCAAACAAAACTTCAGGCGTATCTTTTTCATGCATATTGAAGCAGCCGTATGGGCTAAATCAAATATCGGCCTCTGCTGGAGCTGTATGGCCGATAGCCAGCACACTAAAAAGGGCAAATATTAGCCTCTCTATCTATTGAATAATACTTACATTACTTGAATATATAGGGGAAGTCTGTCTATCTATTAGGGGTGGCACGGTTCATGAAAAACCGATGAACCGTTCAGTTCGCTTGTCACGACGAACCGTTCGGTGCGCACCTGACGTTTCCCGGCATGCGCAATGTATACTTGCCTCTGACATGCCCGTATGTAACAAGAGAAAGATGAACGAGTGCGGTAAATAAAGTTATATAGAAATGGCAAGTGAGAGTGGAGATGGCGGCAAGGACACAGAGGATGCACCAGTGTCATTTAAGTCCGGTGTCTGGGGAAAAGCCCCTCCCACGCCGCCGGAATGCGCTCTAATCAGAGGCATTTAGGAGGGAGCTTATGCGCTATCAGGGAAGCTAACAGGAGGAGAGAGCGTGAAAAGTCGGTGAGGCACGGACAGATGTTTTATAAAGTTTAACCTGCCCTGTGATACACGTTACACGTTACACGTGCTCCCGCGCGCCCTCCCTGACGTGCGGTGTCCGCAGCTCCAGAAGGAGCGCGGCCCGCACACCGGTAGAAGTTTAATACAAGACACGTACTTTTGTTTCTGTTTCTTCAATATCTAGTGGTTGGGTTTTTTCAACAGCAGGTGACATAGTTACTGCCACCAGATCAGAGATGGGTCCAATAATGGGCTTAAAGTCATGTCAAATTCAGATTGTGTGATTATTACATTGTATTAAGATTTTATATTACATTAGATTATTATATAATCTTATAACCTTTTTAATGTTATATCCTGTTATTGTGGATTATTAAGATAAATGGATATAAGGTGTATTTTGAAAGAAACCAATAAGAACCGTACAGAATTGAACACCGTGACCCTTAAAGGAAAAGTAACGTTTTTTTTACAATCTGAGCCTTCTTTCGGCAATAAAACAAGTTGTTTTACTCACCCATAGCAGTTTGGTGTCAATTGGAGCAGTATCGCAGAACTTATGTTGAGCCGTTCTGTTCTACTAATGATCCCGTATCCGTTAGCGTGAGTGCTCGGGGCATTACTTTGCGCTCTCCAAATAACACAAACTTTAGCACTTTTCAAATCACAGAAGATCGCTGTGTCAGGGTAGACTTTTAGTGGATTCCAAAACGGCCTGAAACCCGATATCCAGCTATAGTTTCATTTGATGACGTCATCTGGGGACAGTGCGCATGCGTGAACTCAGCTGTTTTGCAAACACCGCTAGTCCGAAAGAAGCTAACACCGCTCTGAACTTTACTTTTCTGTTGCGATATCGGGTTTCAGGCCGTTTGAACATTCCTCATGAGTAGTTTTCCATGGGCCCTTGTGAAATCCCGTGGGCCTTGGATGTCCCTTTGCATCGGACTGACCTCTGTCACTGTGCTGGACATGTTTTCTCTCTTCAGCTATGTGCTGCAGTGGTCCATAATAACTGGCTTTTCCAGGCCTATGTGGGCTAATCCAGCGTTACATAAGCCGCCGCCTGCCCTAATGACTGTGCTGTTTGGCTGCAGGTAATGGTCCGAGCTGCATAGGCTTCCACTTTAAACCAGGCTCCTAGAGAATGCAGCGTGGGAATTAGTAGAGGCCAATATCTTGTCAGCGTGAATCTTGAGAATGTCAATAATTTAAAGGAAAAGTAAAGTTGTTTTTTTTTTTACAATTTGAGCCTTATTTCGGTAATAAAACAAGTTGTTTTACTCACCCATAGCACTTTGGTGTCATATGGAGTACTTCCAGAGATGTTTTAAGATTTCCGGTTAGCCTAGCGTGACTTCTAGCCATAGCTCGGGGCTTATAATATATTCCCCAAGCATGTAATATGCCCCGTGCGGGCTCCAAATAACACAAACTTTAGCACTTTTCAAATCATAAAAGCCTGATGTCTTAGTCTACGATTTCGTTTGAATCAAAAGTGGCCTGTAATCCGAGATTTATCCATAGTTTACAGCTTTGCGTTCCATGTTTGGGTCCCAGGAGCTGAGAGCACAGTCCGCACATGTGCACTGGCCTCCTCATCTACTCGAAACTATGGCTAAATCTCGGATTACAGGCCACTTTTGACCAAACGAAATCGTAGGCTAAGACATCGGGCTTCTATGATTTGAAAAGTACTAAAGTTTGTGTTATTTGGAGCCCGCAAATAAGTGCCCCGAGAACTCACATGATGGAGATCGCAAATCTAAAACATCTCTGGAAGTGCTCCATATGACACCAAAGTGCTATGGGTGAGTAAAACAACTTGTTTTATTACCGAAATAAGGCTCAGATTGTAAAAATTTTTTTTACTTTTCCTTTAAAGTAGAAATTTTCAAAACATTTCTGATTTTCTCATCCAATGTCTCTGATTTCTGTCGTGCTTCCACCTCGTTCTCATCCAACATGTGAAGCAAATTTATTTTCTTTTGCACGAATAGCTGGAGCTTTCTGGAGCTTTTCTTTCATCATAATCATCACTTTGTTATTGTGTCAGGTTTTATGTCATCCCTGCATGTTTGAGTCTTCTTGCAATCTCCCCCTGGCCCTATTCGAGCCTTCAGCTGTATGATTCTACCCAAAGCTCAGCCCACATCATCCCTTTTCCATAAATGTACAAAAACATGATGTAATGTGTTGTCAGAAGTTTAACCTGTAAAGTATCGCTGCCAAATGTGTGGCACGCTGTAGGTTAGACCTTTACAAACATGTTCTGAAATGAATGGGACACTTGTACGTACAGTAGAGATTTGAGTCTTCTCTCAAATGGTGATGCTCTGCACAGTAAAATAGTGATTACCTTTTTCTCCAAATTGTGCAGCCCTTCTATAAACCTATCTATTATTACAGTATGTTTACGATGTTGATGAAGCCATAGATCCAAAAGCATGGAGACAGAGGATGAGAGGTGGTTCAGAGGAGAGAGGCAGGATTGGTAACAGTCCGGTGGATGGTTTGAAGTGCTCTGCTAAAGCACATGGGAAATACACACTTAGAGAGTCTGAATCACATCAGTGCTACAGGGAGATGAGATAGAAGGGAAGTGGTCATTTGGTGCTATACCTTTGCAGTTTAAAAAAATGGAAAAAAATATGCAGAGCTCAGATGGCCGATGTCCAAGAGCTTTTTTTTTTTATTTTTAAATAACGTTTCAGATCATTTTTCTTGCTTTGGAACACAGTATACCTCTGCAGACCTGATTAAAGGAGTCTGAATGGATTTTTTGTGTGCCGCAGCGAAGTATCAGAGCGTGTTGTGCTTCTCTCTGAAAATGTAAAAATGCACTTACAGAGAGAAGCACAATATGCTCTATATATGTATTAGCATTTTGAATTTTAGAATTATAAAATGAGACAGCAGCTCTCCATGGTAAAATTAACACAGATTTTTAGGTTTTGGATAATAACTGCACTGCACAGAGAATAAAATAGATATGTACTTGATTGCTGAAACGGATCATTGATTTTTAAATCATATTACACTATTTTCTACACTAATGTTGTTTCCGGACAAAGGTGGGTTGTCCTCTCCGAGTGGTGGAGAGTCCTTGCCTCAGGTGGAGGAGTTCAAGTATCTTCTTGTTCTCGAGTGAGGGGAGGATGAAGCGTGAGATTGACAGGTGGATCGGTGCGGCGTCGGCAGTGATGCGGTCGCTGTACCGGACCGTTGTGGTGAAGAGGGAGCAGAGCCGAAAGGCGAAGCTCTCGATTTACCGTCGATCTACGTTCCTCCCCTCACCTATGGTCATGAGCTCTGGGTAAAGACCGAAAGGACGAGATCGCGGATACAAGCGGCCGAAATGAGTTTCCTCCGCAGAGTGGCTGGGCGCTCCCTTAGAGATAGGGTGAGGAGCTCAGTCACACGGGAGGAGCTCGGAGTAGAGCCGCTGCTTCTCCAAGTTGAGAGGAGCAGCTGAGGTGGCTCGGGCATCTGCCCCGGACGCCTCCTGGACGCCTCCCTCAGGAGGTGTTCCGGGCACGTCCCACCGGGAGGAGGCCCCGGGGAAGACCCAGGACACGCTGGAGGGACTATGTGTCCCGGCTGGCCTGGGAACGCCTTGGGGTCCCCCCAGAGGAGCTGGAGGAAGTGTCCGGGGTGAAGGAAGTCTGGGAGTCCCTGCTTAGACTGCTGCCCATGCGACCCGGGCCCCAGATAAGAGGAAGAACATGGATGGATGTTGTTTCTTCATCAAAATCATATCTGGAGTTGTTTTGTTTCATTAACACGTGTTTAACACACAAACCCTGCAGATTTAGGCTAATTTCATCATCTACATTTTACACCTTGTCATGTCATGTGGTCATAGAGGAATTGCTCCACTGTGTTTTTGACCTCCATACACCATCACTAGAATCATTTGTATAATTTCAAACCTGGAATTTCCCATCTCTACTGAACTAAAGGTAAAATGAGCTGAAACAAAACAAAACTCCAGGCCTGATTTTGAGGATGTAACACCATTATAACATGGCTAAAAGCTCACAAGAGTCCATTTTGCATAATGAGGAGTACAAATAAAGTGAGAAGTACAAATAAATTAGAATGAAATTAAGCTTGAAGCTATTTATCAGACTAATTATGTCCATTTTGACTGATAGAAGATTGTTTTTTTTATATTTTTTCATACTCTATATTGCACTGAAGTGAAATGAGTCATGCTGCAATAAATAAACATAAATGGTGCGACTCCGATCGGGTCAAGCGAGCATATCCATCTCTCACGGCTCACTTTATGACTGTTGTAAATCTGGACTGGAGCTGCTAACAACTGCAGCGCGTCTGCACACAGGAGGAAAATGTCCCCACCATAACAATCAGTGGAAATGGAGTGTGAATCCTCCAGCTCCACAGGGGAACCCTCAGCATCAGCTAAAGCATCACAGGAGAATTCAGTCTGGTGGATATTTGTGTACACCTTCTATCATGACTTATATTAAAAGTATATACTTGAATTCATCATACGCTCGTATAGTATTGCACCTACACACATAATGCCTAGAGTCTAGATGTCTCAACACATTCCACTTAATCATATGTAACACGATTATACTGTCCACATGCCATAGCCCCTTACTGTGCGTAATAATTCTGAAGCTTTATTTTTACGCTACTTCCACCTTTTGTATTTCTAATAATATATTTGCTAATAATACAGGGTGTCCTTAAAGTCCTTGAAAATTCAGTTGATGAGATATCTTAAAGGAAAAGTAATGTTTTTTTACAATCTGAGCCTTCTTTCGACAATAAAACAAGTAGTTTTAGTCACCCATAGCAGTTTGGTGTCATTTTGAGCAGTTTCGTAGAAGTTATGTTGTAGCGTGTCCGTTAACTTGAGTGCTCGGGGCACTTGTTTGCGGTCTCCAAATAACACAAACTTTAGCACTTTTCAAATCATAGAAGCCCGATATCTTAGTCTACGATTTTGTGTGGTCAAAAGTGGCCTGTAATCCGAGATTTAGCCATAGTTTCGAGTAGATGAGGACGCCAGTGCGCATGTGTGGACTGTGCTCTCAGCTCCCGGGACCCAAACATGAAACGCAAAGCTGTAAACTATGGATAAATCTCGGATTACAGGCCACTTTTGACCACACGAAATCGTAGACTAAGACATCAGGCTTCTATGATTTGAAAAGTGCTAAAGTTTGTGTTATTTGGAGCCCGCACGGGGCATATTACATGCTTGGGGAATATATTATATGCCCCGAGCTATGGCTAGAAGTCGCGCTAGGCTAACCGCAAATCTAAAACATCTCTGGAAGTGCTCCATATGACACCAAAGTGCTATGGGTGAGTAAAACAACTTGTTTTATTACCGAAATAAGGCTCAAATAGTAAAAAAAAATGTTACTTTTCCTTTAACCAGATTTGTTTTATTTTATTCAGTGTTTATTAAAGTTTTTGTTCACCTTAATTTTTTTTTTTTTAAACCACCACATTGGGGACTGCATGTTCGTCACTTCCTCAATCAAACATTTCCAGACCGATGGATTTGTAGGGATGGGCCAGTTCCATGGCCACCGCGTTCACCTGATATCACTCCTTTGGACTTCTTTTTATGGGGTTATGTAAAGGATATCGTGTATCAAACAAAGGTACGGGACATTGCTGACTTGAAGCAAAGGATTTGTGAAGCCATTGCCGCCATTAAAGGAAAAGTAACGTTTTTTTTTTACAATCTGAGCCTTATTTCGGTAATAAAACAAGTTGTTTTACTCACCCATAGCACTTTGGTGTCATATGGAGCACTTCCAGAGATGTTTTAGATTTGCGATCTCCATCATGTGAGTTCTCGGGGCATTACTTTGCGGTCTCCAAATAACACAAACTTTAGCACTTTTCAAATCATAGAAGCCCGATGTCTTATTCTACAATTTCGTGTGGTCAAAAGTGGCCTGTAATCCAAGATTTAGCCATAGTTTCGAGTAGATGAGGACGCCAGTGCGCATGTGCGGACTGTGCTCTCAGCTCCCGGGACCCCAAACATGAAACGCAAAGCTGTAAACTATGGATAAATCTCGGATTACAGGCCACTTTTGCTTCAAACGAAATCGTAGACTAAGACATCGAGCTTCTATGATTTAAAAAGTGCTAAAGTTTGTGTTATTTGGAGCCCGCACGGGGCATATTACATGCTTGGGGAATATATTATATGCCCCGAGCTATGGCTAGAAGTCGCGCTAGGCTAACCGCAATCGCATCTAAAACATCTCTGGAAGTGCTCCATATGACACCAAAGTGCTTTGGGTGAGTAAAACAACTTGTTTTATTACCGAAATAAGGCTCAAATTGTAAAAAAAGTTACTTTTCCTTTAATGAGACTATCCTACAAATGAGCACCGTCTTGATGTGCTTCGTGCAACTAATGGTGCCCATATAGAGGTCTATTAAATGAAGTGAAAAAACTTTAATAAACACTCATTCAAATAAAATAAATCTAGTTAATATATCTCAACAACTGCCTTTGTAATAAATTGTTTAAATTGTAAAGAGACTTTATGGACACCCTGTATATTTGCTACTAATATAATTTCTAATATTTGATTTCCTGTAAACTTGAAATTTCCCACTGTGGGACAAGTTATCTTATCTTCAAAGTCATGGGAGCTTTATGTCATGTTATAATGTTGTTAATCTCGGGAGCCAGAGTCAGTAGGAGCCAGAAGAGCCACATGTGAACTTCGAATTTCGGCCAGTGCGTTAGCAATGTCCATTTATATATACAGTCTATGGTTGCAACACTGGAATTTCTCAATTGTGGGATAGGTTTAGGTATTCTTAACACAGAACTACTATTTTTATACTGGGTTTTGCTTCTGCACATATTCTGTTGTAAATTTTAGGGTTTTTTGCAACTAAACTGGTTTGAATTTGTTAAGTCCCTACTGATGTGAGTGGTGTATTAAAGGTCTTATAAGGGATTTGAAAGTGAAATCCAGCGACTGTCCTTTTTCAAGTGCATGAAACCACCCCCTCCCCCACAGCTCCCGAAGTAGAAGTAATTTAGCGACCAGTGCGTCAGTCATTAGACCCTAGTCCTGCGCTAGAAACGTAGGGAGTTTGAGTATAGAAAAAGAGGAAGCCTCGTTATCTATTGGCCCCACCACGTCCACAGTTGATGGATTTTCATTCTTTCTTTTTTTTTTGGTCATCATAATTACAAGGCTGCTGCATCTCTATAATGTTATCATTGACAATTAAAAAAAAATCCTCCATAGATGACAGATCTGAGTCAGGTTCAGCCTCAGGACACAGGAGCCTGTTGTGCATGTTTAAGGTTAATGGGGAATTAACGTTTTTTACAATCTGACAATTTCGGTAATAAAACAAGTTGTTTTACTCACCCATAGCACTTTGGTGTCATTTGGAGCACTTCCGGAGATGTTTTAGATTTGTGATCTCCGTAACGTGAGTTCTCGGGGCACATGTTTGCGGTCTCCAAATAACACAAACTTTAGCACTTTTCAAATCATAGAAGCTCGATGTCTTAGTCTACACTTTCGTTTGAGTCAAAAGTGGCCTGTAATCCAAGATTTAGCCATAGTTTCGAGTAGATGAGGACGCCAGTGCGCATGTGCGGAGTCACAGTTTATTTCGCTCTCAGCTCCCGGGACCCAAACATGAAACGCAAAGCTGTAAATTATGGATAAATCTCGGATTACAGGCCACTTTTGCTTCAAACGAAAGTGTAGACTAAGACATTGAGCTTCTATGATTTGAAAAGTGCTAAAGTTTGTGTTATTTGGAGACCGCAAAACATATGCCCCGAGAACTCACATGATGGAGATCGTTAAACATCTCCAGAAATGCTCCATATGACACCAAAGTGCTATGGGTGAGTAAAACAACTTGTTTTATTACCGAAATAAGACTCAGATTGTAAAAAACGTTAATTCTCCTTTAATGGGGAAACCAGAGTGTGCCAAGAAAATAACCAAAACTCCGGGAGAACATGCAAACACCAACATGGAACATGGAAGTAGATTTTAAAGTGGATACTTTTTACTTTTTACTTTTACTTCACTACATTTGAGAGCAAATATCTGTATTTTCTACTCCACTACATTTTTAGTGAGTTTTAAGTTTTACTGAAATGTAAACGTACATTTTCACACACATTTGAACAAACAAATGTATACAAATAAAAAGAACGAGGAAAAAAAAAAAAATTATTTAGAATAAAAATATATCAAAACCTCTACATTTGAAGCCTTATGAAGTTAAATTTGTGTGAAATACTTTTAGTTTTTACTCTTTATCGGTGTGCTGTGTAACTCTCCGGCTTCTTTCTCTGGAGACAACGGAGACCTAAATCCAGAGATCAACCGCAGAAGAGTCCTGGCAGCTTCAGCCCTGCAGTCCCTCTGGAAACCACTCTGGCGGCATTCTACCGTCTCACGCACGACAAAGCTCCGGATATATAACTCCGCCGTACTCTCCATCCTGCTGTACGGCTCGGAGACACGGCCCCTGAACCAGACTCTGGCTGCCAGAGTAGATGGCTTCCATAGCAGAGCTCTTTGCACCATCGAAAATATCAGGTGGCCCCAGCGAGTTTCCAACCAGGTCCTCAGAGCTCGCACACGCCAGCTCAGAGCATCTTGCCTAGCTGCGCAACGCCGCACCCGCTGGTTCGGTCATGTCCTCCTTCCGCCTTCTGCTGACCATCCCACGAGAGCGGGCAGCAGGCTGGAAACGACCACGAGGCAAGCCCCGCACCCGATGGCTTGACGTCATCGCGGGCGACCTCCAACAACTTGGAGTCACCGTGGAGGACGCAGAGCAGCTGGCCCAAGACCGCCAGCACTGGAAAAAACTGGTTCATCTGGTCGGCTCAACGCACGGGGACGGGACCCCCCCTTCGCTGGAGCTAAATGAATGAATGAAATGAAATGAATGTGTAACTCTTGGTTGGGGGTCCGTCACCTGCTTGTTGTTATGAATATGTTCTTGCTCTGCCTGGAATGTTTCACAATATGCCATTAAACCTTACCTTTTCCAACTACACGTGTTTCTAGAACTCAAAAATACCTATAAAAACATTGAACAGGCATTCTGACTGTGAGCGGGGCTGCCTCTGCACAGATCTGACCTGTAACTTGGTCTGGTTTGAGCTCCATGAAGATAGAAAGGTTTAAAGGAAAAGTAACGTTTTTTACAATTTGAGCCTTATTTCGGGAATAAAACAAGTTGTTTTACTCACCCATAGCACTTTGGTGTCATATGGAGGATTTCTGGAGATGTTTTAGATTAGCGTTAGGCTAACGCCGTTATCCATAGTTTACAGCTTTGCGTTCCATGTTTGGGTCCCGGGAGCTGAGAGCACAGTCCGCACATGCGGACTGGCGTCCTCATCTACTAGAAAATATGGCTAAATCTCGGATTATAGGCCACTTTTGACCACACGAAATCGTAGACTAAAGACATCGAGCTTCTATGATTTGAAAAGTGCTAAAGTTTGTGTTATTTGGAGCCCGCACGGGGCGTATTACATGCTCGGGAATGCCCCGAGCTATGGCTATAAGGCGGGCTGGCAGTGTCCCCCTGGGTCCCTGGATGTCTGGGGCTCCGTGCCTGGAGGGGCCCTGGAGAGCAGGTCTAGACCGCGGCTCTTGCAGGCGAGCAGCTGCTCGCCTCAGCTGTGACTCGAAACGATACCAGGAAATAGACCCACGCGCGGCGCTTTAATCCACCTGGTCTAGTCCAGGTCTAGTCCAGGTCTAGTCCAGGTCTAGTCCAGGTTTAATCCTGATTTAGTCCAGGTCTAGACCTGCTGGCAGCGCCGGGTCAACTGTCACACATGCCGCTATCACACACGTGTTAGAGCGCAGTCTTCTCCCCCCTCCCCCTTCCCCCCACACTTCACTATTAATAATTTTGTTTAAAATCTATGAAAATTTGAGTGTTTGACACCAAAGTGATATGGGTGAGTAAAACAACTTGTTTTATTACAGAAATAAGGCTCAGATTGTAAAAAACGTTACTTTTCCTTTAATTCCACACTGTGAAACATTCCAGACAAAACAATAACATCTCAGAAAAGTTATACACTGCACCTTGAAGTACAGCTACTTTATTATTAGTTTTTCATGTGATACATTTACTTTTGTTTTATCTGTACTTTAACTTAAGTATCCCACTGCCTGGGACCTTCTTGCTGTGAGAACAGCCGTGACAGAAGCACTGGACCATTGTAAAGCTGTGCTCATCTTCACTGTTTGATTCATTCACGTTTTGTCTTGTGCTCTTGTTGATCCAGAGGACGTCCTGACCAAGGATGCGGGAGAGTGCGCCATCTGCCTGGAGGAGCTGACGCAGGGGGACACCATCGCACGCCTGCCCTGCCTCTGCATCTACCACAAAGGGTACGAGCCGTGTCCGGACAGGGGCGAGCAGGCAGCAGCTTATCTCAGACAAACAGTTCTGCTGCAGTGCTCTTCTGTTCTCCATTTAAAACACTGCAGGCTTAGGCTTTATGCCACAGTCTGGAGTTAAAGTGAACTAGATCAGAAGGAAAGATAAAAAATAAAAAAAAAACAGTTTGCAAGTGTACACAGTGTTGGGAAGAAACAGAATACGTGTACCGAAATGCATAATTTTGTGAAACTGTATTCAGGTACATTTGCTCTTTCATTTCTAGGTAAATCATGTTTATTTATTAATAATCATGTTTATTTCTAAAGCACATTTAAAATAGCCAAAGCTTACCAAAGTGCTGAACATTTACAATAACACAACAATAGTATAAGTATTAAAAAAATAAGAAATGACACAGTGTAAATACAATTTTGTGGTATTCAGAAAACAGTTACTTTTCTAAATTAAAAAGAATACATGGCGATAATTGATCATGCAGTTTTAGCTTTGGACTGAATGGCATTAGTGACAAAAAAGCAAATATAGCTCTGGTAATGTGTGAACGTGTGACTTTTCCTTCTCTAAGATAAGATAAGATAAGCCTTTTATTGTCTCCTTAGAGAAACACACTTGTTTCCAACTATACATCATGTTTTTGTACACTACAATTGAAATGTAACAGAATCAGAATAGTAATAAGTATTCAGAATATAGTACTTTGATTGGACCATGTATTAGAACACATTACAATATACATTTAATTTGGGTATTCAGTATTCTTTAACTAAATACATTTTTAAAGTATTCTTCACTGAGGATACATTATACATTAAGTCAAGTTTCTATTAGGGCTGCACAATACTGTGTTTGTGTGTTTAATTTAGATGGAAATTATTATTTCAGTTGGAATAATCAAAATGAAAAGGCTGAAATTATTTAGATCACTGAATGTCCTCAAAAAACACAACAGACTTTGTAGAAAAGTGTGGAAAAATGGGGTACCTGTAGTTTAGGCATCTTCATATTTTGGTCTTAGTTTAAATATTAATGCTTCTGGAGTTGTTTACAATGTGCAAAATAGTGCAGCCCTAGTTCCTGTATTTGCGTTAAGGAATATATTGTAAAAAGTATGCAACTGAGTTACTGTATGTTATAAGTATTAAATAAGTTGTTTAAGAAAACATGCATAGTTTAAGTAACACAAATGCATGTGTCACAGCAGTGATCTATCTATCTATATACAAAGGCTGTGTCCCACCATAGTGGGGTAGCCTAGACAGGGCATACATTTTTGTTCCTTTCCCTCCTTCCTTCCTTTCCCCAAACCCTCCTTCCGTGACTTTTTTTTTTTTTTTTTTTTTTTTTTTCCCTCGTTTGTACCAGCGTCCTTTCCTCATCACCATCACCACTCTCTTCCCACACTGGCGTCCACCCACCCCCCATCCATGCACTGGACAACCGAGAAGGCAGCCAGCGAACCCGAGCGGAAAAACCCCCAGGACCCGCCCCAGGCGGCACAAAGGGATGACCGGCCAGACCCAGAGCGTAAACCGGACCACCGCCAGCACCCAGGAATCCTCCAGAGGACCACACAGGGACAGCACCTAGAGAGGGACGAGCACCCAAGCACACCTTTCGTCCATCACCATCACCGCTGTCGCCCCACTTTAAAATCCACTTCTCCCCCCTCTCCGAACATTTCTTCATATCCTATGTTGCCCTATATTGTGTATAATGTGTATGCTATTTATAATGTGTCTAAATGCATTAAAAGAAGGAGGACATTGTCCTGCAAACCTAAGTGTAGGTGTTCAGCCCTCACTAAGAAATGATGCATTAAAAGAAGGAGGACATTGTCCTGCAGCCTAGGTGTAGGTATTCAGCTTGCCCTGACTAAGAAATGATGCATTAAAAACAATCCAAAACATTGGGAGAGGGTCCAGGTCCAGACCATCCGCAATCATCCCACTACAACAGCAGTAACAGTAATAACTAAAGGTGCACCTAGATAACGTCGCCCCCCTCCAGGTGCCCCCATCCACCATACAGAACCCCAAAGAACCCCGGATCCAGGCGGCCATCCGGACCACACCCCTAAGCACCAGCCAGCCACCCCCTCGGCACCCCGAAACCAGACCTGGTGATACCACCCAAGCCCGCCAGCAACCCCCCAAACAACCCAGCACTCAGAACAAACCAGCACTCAGACGCCAGCACCACCCAAACGTCACCGGAGAGGCATGATGATGTTGGGGAAAAGGACACCTTGGTTTAAGGTCTAAGGACCGATCTAAACCACACCACACTGCACCAGGGTCAGCTGCACAGCCCAGTGTGGGCACTTCCACAGCAGGGCCTCAGCCAAAGCTGGTTTCCCCCTGCCGCTTCATATCAAGACCCGTCCTCTACCACACCCATCCATTCATTCATACACAAACTCTCTCCATTCATCCCTGTCCTGAGCAGCCTCTCTCCCTTGCACCACAGTCATCCCTCTTGCATTCAACGCTCTTCTTACACCCTCTGTCCATCCCATTCGCGGTCTTCCTCTCATTCTCACTCCACTCACATCAGATTCATACACCTTTTTCACCAATCGCTCCCTTTCCATCCTCTCAACATGTCCAAACCATCCCAATGCCTTTTGCTCTGCTCTCTCAGCCAACTCTCGCAACACACCAGTTCTCTCTCGGATATCTTCATTTCTCACACGATCCATGCGCGTCACACCACACATACTCCTCAGACATCTCATCTCAACTACATTCAACTTCCTCTTCTCCGCAACTTTCAAACTCCACGTTTCAGCCCCATACAACGCAGCAGGCACCACCACACCCTCATACAATCTCCTTTTCGCAACCATTCCCAGTGACCTACATTCAAACACTCTCTTCATTCCCCCCCATATCTTACGTACTTCATTCATTCTAAACTCTACCTCACCCCCTATTCCACCATCCACACCAACATGCGACCCCAAATACTGAAAACACTCTACCTCTTCCAACAACTCCCCATTTAATGCCACATTCAACCTACGTTCATCCTTTGACCTTGTGCACCTCATCACCTTACTCTTATTCACATTCACTCTCAGCTTCCTTCTATCACACACCCTTCCAAACTCCTCAACCAAACGTGCCAAGCTCTCCTCTGAATCAGCCACTAGTGCAGTATCATCTGCAAACAACAACTGATTCATGCTCCATTCGCTGCCATCAACATTCACCATGCTCACACCCTTACCTGACACTCTTGCATTCACCTCTTTTACCACACCATCCATATACACATTAAACAACCACGGAGACATCACACATCCCTGACGCAAACCAACCCTCACAGGAAACCACTCACTCGTGCTATTTCCCACTCTCACACACGCTCTACTGTTTCTATAAAATCTCTTCACACCTTCCAACAATCTACCATCGATACCATACAAACTCAACACAACCCACAACGCCTCTCTATCAATCCTATCATACGCCTTCTCTAAATCCATAAACGCCCAAAACACCTCCCTCCCCTTAGCCAAATACTTTTCACACACCTGTCTCACAGCAAACACCTGGTCCACACATCCTCTACCTCTCCTGAAACCACACTGCTCTTCACCAATCATACACTCAGTCCCCTCCACTACCCTGTTAATCAGCACTCTTCCATACACCTTGCCTACAACACTCAACAGGCTAATACCCCTATAACTACTACATTCATACTTATCACCCTTACCCTTGTACAGTGGAACCACACACGCACTCGTCCAGTCAAGTGGCACCTGCCCACTTACAAAACACACATTCAACAATCTCACACACCACTCGGTGACACTCGCTCCACCACACTTCAAACATTCCACAGTACACCCATCCACACCTGCAGCCTTTCCTGCTTTCAACTTTCCCACAGCTTGCTCAACTTCCTCTCTCGTAATCAACGCTTCATTCAACTCTCCCAGTACATTCAATCTGCTTTCCCTTCCATCCATCACAATCACAGCATCCCGATCTTCCTCCACATTCAACAGCCTCTCAAAATACTCCGCCCACCTCTTTCTTACAGCATTCCCCTCATTCAGCATCCTTCCATCCTCTGTTTTCACTTTCTCCTCCCTCCCAGACACTTCCTTTCGCACTCTTTTCACCTCCTTCCAAAACATTTTCTTGTTCTCCCGAAAATTGTCAGTCAACTGTCTGCCCCACCTTTCGTCCGCAGCCACTTTTGCCTCACGCACAGCTCTCTTTGCATCACTTCTCTTCTCCTTATAACACTCATACGACTCCCTGTCCTTTCTCTGCAGCCATACTTCATACGCACGTCTCTTCTCAGTTACAGCCAACCTTACATCCTCGCACCACCATTCACTTCCCTTTCTTACACCACCTCCAACACGTCTCACACCACACACTTCCTCTGCACACCCAACCACTGCACTCTTGAACTGTTGCCATTCTTCCTCCACACCAACAATCATTTGTTCCTTCACCTCATTCCACCTGCCACCTATTTTCTCCTGATACTCACACACTTTCTCTCTGTTCTTCAAAACACTCACTCTCAAAACTTCTCTTGCATCCCCACTCTTTCTCGATCTCACCCATGGCATACCCACACGCAACCTTCCTTCCACCAAATAATGATCAGACATACCTTCACTCTCTCCCCTTCTCACACTTACATCCAACAATCTACTACATGCAACCTTTGAAACCACCACATAATCCATCAATGCTTTATCAATCACTCTTCCACCATCCTGCCTCACCCACGTATACTTATGAATCTCTTTCTTTCTGAACCATGTATTCCCAATCACCATCTCTCTCTCAAGGCACGTTCCTATCAGTCTCTCACCACTATCATTCTTTCCAGGTACACCATGCACACCAACAACACCCTCAATTTTCTCGTCACCCACTCTCGCATTCAGATCTCCCATCAACACTACATTCACATTTGCTCCAAATCCCTGCAGGCACTCATCCAAGTCATTCACAGCAGTGATGTGGTAATAATACACATACAGTAGTAATGATAGTACTTTGTAGTAGCAGTGATTATAGAAGTGGTTAAGAATTAGTTTGATGATGTCAACATCAGTAAATTTTGAGCTAAAAAAATGCAGGCTGTTTTTTTATTGTTTACCTAGAATGTGAAAATGACGTTATTACTTCCAGATGTGCAAATAAAAAATACTGAAGTACAAATTTGCAGTACTACTTCCATCTCTGCATACTGAACCTCCTCCACTATGCAGTCCATTCAGAAAATCTAAAGTCGTGTTCCAGTGAGCCTCGTGAGTGTAGTGGAGTGTACTCAGTATTCTGTGTGTAACCTAACGCTGCTTTGGAGAGGAATAGTCCCCGAGGGAAGTCCCAAATATAGTGTCTAGTGTAAGGTAATGTTAGACACAAGCCTATGGCTGATGGATCGTGCCCTGATTCTGCTGCAGATCTGTATGCACCAGAACACCCAAACACAGAGCTGGTATCAGACGTGCTCCACAAATCACACTGAAGTCAGGAAACATAGTTAAAATTGTCATATTTTAGGTATTTTTATTGGCAAGACGATGTTTTCTAGAGGTTTGCTTAATGCCACAGTATGCAACATTTTAGAAGTAGTGACTTTATTGATCTCACACAGGAGAAATTCTTCTCTGCATTTATCCCATCCTGTTATCAGGAGCAGTGAGCAGCACATTACTGCACCCAGGACCATCTCCATGATCTTCTTGCTTCAGTTTGGTCAGGACCTCAGCTGGAGGATTTTTAGACAAAAATAGACTAAAAATAATTTATTTTGGTTGTGTTTATTGCACTGAAAATCGTCCTTACTCTAAGCGGGTTTGCATCTGTACAAATCTTCTCCTACTTCTTACTCTGGAAATGTGGTTTCTTAGGCTATGATGTTCCACAGTGCGGCATAAAACATACCTATTTTCATGAAGAATGTTCCGAAGTATGTTTCTATGGAGTCATGCAGGTGACGTGCCACCTACAGAATGTTACATACTGAACCTTTAATTAAAATGATTTGTAATGTGCAAAAGTCATTCACATCCTTTTCTTCTGTGGATTCTAAATTATTTACATTATGATACAATTCTGTGATGGGAAGTGTCTGGGAATTAATATAAAATAACAACAAATAAAATAAATTCCTTTTTAAACTAAACATTATTACTCATGAACAATATTATTTTGCACATATAAATTCATTTTCTTTCACTGGAATTTCCTGTGAAGTGCATAAACCTCGATGGCCACCAGGGGTCTCCAAAGTCTACACGACTCACAGCGTTTTTACTTCACTGGGGGGACATGTCCAAACTATGGCCTGTGGGCCAAATGTGGCCCTCAGACAAATTTTTCTTGGCCCTCAGGCTTCCAGGTGAATTGGCCCAAATTGCCTTGAGCAGAACTTTTGATTGTAAGTTTTTTGAAAATCTACCTTGATAAGACAATATTAATTTTAATTTTTTATTTATTCTTTATTTAATAGGGACAGTGCATATTAATGAACATCTTCAGCATTTCAGTGTAAATATGCCAGATTATAGCAAGAATGCTGTAATTTAATATTTATTGTGTCATTTTGAGGATCTCAGCATGAATAAAGGACTGAACGTGTTAAAGGAAAAGTAACGTTTTTTTTACAATCTGAGCCTTATTTCGGTAATAAAACAAGTTGTTTTACTCACCCATAGCACTTTGGTGTCATATGGAGCACTTCCAGAGATGTTTTAGATTTGCGGTTAGCCTAGCGCGACTTCTAGCCATAGCTCGGGGCATATAATATATTCCCCAAGCATGTAATATGTCCCGTGCGGGCTCCAAATAACACAAACTTTAGCACTTTTCAAATCATAGAAGCTCGATGTCTTAGTCTACGATTTCGTTTGAAGCAAAAGTGGCCTGTAATCCGAGATTTAGGCATAGTTTACAGCTTTGCGTTTCATGTTTGGGTCCCGGGAGCTGAGAGCACAGTCCGCACATGTGCACTGGCGTCCTCATCTACTCGAAACTATGGCTAAATCTCGGATTACAGGCCACTTTTGACCACACGAAATCGTAGACTAAGACATCGGGCTTCTATGATTTGAAAAGTGCTAAAGTTTGTGTTATTTGGAGACCGCAAATAAGTGCCCCGAGAACTCACATGATGGAGATCGCTAAACTAAAACATCTCCGGAAGTGCTCCATATGACACCAAAGTGCTATGGGTGAGTAAAACAACTTGTTTATTACCAAAATAAGGCTCAGATTGTAAAAAACGTTATTTGCATGTTTAAAGGAAAAGTATTTCAATTATTGACTGTCCTGAGCACCAGTCTGTGGCCCTCGATCGGCCCTCTGCTTCTTCTGCATTTAGACATGTGGCCCTTGATGAAAAAAAGTTTCAACCTCCTGGAGAAATGATTGACCACATTCGTTTTCCATATTACTTTTAATTTTAATCTGTTGATTTTTTTTTTTTTTACTCATAATTCTCTGTCTTGTTTGTGTTGCAGATGTATTGACGAATGGTTTGAAGTGAACAGATCATGTCCAGAGCATCCATCTGATTAAAGCTTTCTTTGCACAGGTATCTTACTAAATCAGTATTATTTATTAAAGTCCTATTATGAGCTTTAAGCCATGTTATAATGTCGTTACCTCCTCAAAAACACACCTGGAGTTGTGTTTTGTTTCAGTAATCCTTTATTATCAGTTTGTCGACATCTCCAAAGCTCAAAATGCTCCGTTCCACCTTGTGATGTCATGAAGCGGTCGTTTTCAAGTGAACAGCTATGTTTGACCTTTTATTTAGTAGGGATTGGCAATTCCAGGGTTGAAATGATGCAAATGATTCTAGTGAAGCTGTGTGGAGTTTAAAAACACAGTGGCCCAATGACATCACAAGGTGGAACAGCGTGTTTTTATTTATTCTTTTATTTAACAGATTAATGAACATCTACAACAGCAGTGGAAATACGCCAGATTAGAGCAAAAATGCAAATTTCCATCTGTCGTCCCTGGGCAGGTGACACCAACGCCAAAACAACAAAAACAATCAATATTATTATCAATTATTGTTAATTATCAATATTATTTTGCACATATCATAATTTTCTGTTTGAGAGAACGTCGCCTAAATAAGATTAAGGGCTTAATAAACGTATAAATGTTTTTAGTGCTTTAGTGATCAGGCGATTAAAAAAAATATTACAGGATTTGTAATTAATTAATCTAATTAATCGCAGTTTGAGAGAGCGAGAGAAAGAGATGGAGAGAGAGAGAGATGGAGAGAGAGAGAGATGGAGAGAGAGAGATGGAGAGAGAGATGGAGAGAGAGAGATGGAGAGAGAGATGGAGAGAGTGAGATGGAGAGAGATGGAGAGAGTGAGATGGAGAGAGAGAGAGAGATGGAGAGAGAGAGAGATGGAGGGATGGAGAGAGCGAGATGGAGAGAGATGGAGAGAGTGAGATGGAGAGAGAGAGAGAGATGGAGAGAGAGAGAGATGGAGAGAGAGAGAGAGATTGAGAGAGAAATGGAGAGGGAGAGAGAGAGATGGAGAGAGATGGAGAGAGAGAGATGGAGAGAGAGAGATGGAGAGAGAGAGATTGAGAGAGAGAGATGGAGAGAAAGAGATTGAGAGAGAGAGAGATTGAGAGAGAGAGACTGACTTTTAAGAGAGAGAGAGATGGAGAGAGAGAGATTGAGAGCGAGCGAACGAACCCACTTTGGCGATTGATTTTGTCAGTTTTCACGTGGTCGCTTTGCTCATTCGTTTCCAAAATTCTGCGAGCGTGATTTGTTGGTTTGGTGGTTTGTTTATTTGTGGTGAAGTGCGCTCACGCTCGCTCTATCACCGGTAACGATGGAACTTGTCCAGACGTGTTTGTCGTTCAATTGATCCGTCAGGCTGGAGCAGCTTCGGTGATCGGAAAATTCTTTTTGACAAAAGCTCCAAATCACGACGTTCTTGTTGATCGTTCTTTTTGTAAATAAACTCGCCATTCAAAGGCCCTGGCAGTGATTTGCTCACCGCACGCAAAATTTAAAGTGCGCGCACATTGAATTGCGTTTAATTTTTATAAAATGTTAATTTGTGGTGTAATTAATTAATCTAATTAATGTGTTAAACTGATGGCACTAGGTTTTTTTATGAGGAAAGAAAACTGTAACATATCATAACAAATAGCGTCCTTTAAATACTGCTTATTTCACCTTGTGTATCCTTTCAGGCACCACACCATGAGCATGCCCCGCCCTCCAATGTTCCAGGAGACTTCGTTGGACCACTGTGACTGTCAATCCGTAAACCCCGCCCCCTTTCGCCCCTCCCACCAATAAAAATGTAGTACCACAGTGTGCCAAATCTCATGTTTTAAAGCAATCTTCAGGGAAACAAAGTTCAACGTCTGTCTTTGGGTTGCCGCCAGTGTGGTCACATGATGCAGGCTGGACCAATCGCGCGGTAAGATGGGTGCGATGCAGAATGTCCCTCAACTTTTAGCATCTACCAGTGCCTTTGTTGAAATTGGGACGCTTGGATGTGGACAGGAACGGACAAAAAATGAAAAGATTGTCGCATTTGAGAGGCGAAAAAAGGACTCAAATAAGGAGACTAAACATTTCTTCAAAAACTGTTTAAAAAATGGTGCCAATCGACTGTGAATATTCTCAATCATCAGTGCTTTGTAATCATGAACTGAATTGTGGACGTTATCAGAGAGAGAAGCCTGTAGCCAATCAAGAGAGACATTCTACCTGAGCCCAAGAGGGACAAAATACCCAAACTCACCTGACAGCCATCATAAATATGGTGTGTTCAAGCCAAAAGGATAATAGTCAAATAATATGCAACAACATCACAGACAGGATCAATAATGTCTCTTATTTAGCAAAATTAAGACTATTATGTTTATTTTTTTCTTTGCAATTACACTTTTTTTCAGACTGTGTCCACTTGAGGCGTACAGCGGAGGAACCGGAGTATAAAGGAGGACATATTATGCAAAATTAACTTTTTTAAGAGCTTTCATGCTTTAATTGTTTTCAAACCATCATTTAAATGTGGATTTAGACTGATTAATCCATATTTAAAGGTGCACCCTGTCACTTTTGGGTTGGGGGTCCGTCACCTGCTTGTTTCCATGGATATGTCATTTCCTCTGTCTGGAATGTTCCACAGTGTGACGTTAGATTCAAGATTCAAGATTGTTTATTTGTCATATGCAGAATCAACACAAGGTCAACAATGAAATGAAATGTTCAGGATCAGAAGAACCGCTGACTCACTGAGAGAGTCAGAAGTACTAATAACAGCAGTAAAAAAAATACAAGGGAAAAAAGTAAACAATATAATAAAACACGTAATAAAATAATACTGATATCCCATATTAATGTTGCTGTTATCGGCCGATACTGATATTTATTTATTTTTAATTCTGAGATAACATTTTATACAGACTGAAAATCATGCAAAATGAATTTTTAAATGTCATTTTCAAAATGTGTTTTGACTCCTGATTTTTTTTTATAGTGTAACATTGTGTTCTGCGTCCTGATTGGCTAAGGGACCTTTGCCGATTGATGTTATAGATGGGGGACGAAGGGGGGGTTTCCAGGACCAGACCGGGACCAGACCAGGACTAAACGCGGACTAAACGCGGACTAAACCAGGTCTAAACCAGGATTAAACCACGGCGTGCGGCTCTTTGCCTGGTTTCGTGCGGCTCTTGCGTTCGTTCATGTCGAGGTTTGATGTGCTCGGACTGCTCCTCCTCCTCAGGGCCGTGGACGTGGTCCTGAGGAGGAGGCACGGTTTGGGCACGGGTCTCGTGCTCGCAGCCCCGGGTGGGACTCGCGGTCTGGCGCCGGTCATGCTGCGCTATCACGGATTTGAGCACGCTTCACTATTAATACATTTTGTTGAAAATCTACGAAAGTTTAAGTGTTTAAACGAGAGAGAAATGTGAGAAAACGTTAATTGGAGGGATTACTGTACTGACAAATATCAGTTGTTAATATCGGCCCACTTTTACACATCGGGCCGATACCGATGTTAATGCCGATATATCGCGCATCCCTAGTCTGGTTTGATCTCTGTGATGATGAAAAGATTTAATGCCACACTGTGAAACATTCCAGACAAAGCAATAATATCTCAACGGGGAAAAGCATTTGACGGCCCCCCCCACCAGAAAAGTGAAGTCATCTATATTCTCCTGCATTCAAGGTACAACTGCCCACTGTTATTTAATTACTTTGTTCTATTCTTTTTTCTTTAACAGTGATACAAGTAGGATTTGCGTTGCCGTTTTGTCACAAATGATGATGAATAATGACATGTGTCAGAGACTTCATAGCAGACAAAAGCCTAATATGTCTTCTTTAACTGATGATTTTGTGAGGAGGCCCAAACTTAAAGCCATAACTAACATTGCAATGATTTTAAGTTTGTTTCCTTTCTCTCCGTTTCCTAAAAAAACATTGGTTAACTTAAAAAAAGATTTATATGACATGAACCGTACAACACAATATCGCCTGCCACAATGTAAATATAAATAAAATGGCACCACAAACTGAATGCACATGACTCCACGTGTCTATAGGGAAGCACAACAGCAGTTCTAACAAATATTTAGTAAAACAATGTGTTTTTTAAATATTTTCCACACTGTGCTCACAGGGATACTGGCTTTCATGTTTTGGTCTGAACACACCATGAGATGCTTTTTTTTTTTTTTTTTTAATCTTAAATTGTACAAAAAGTGAATAATCCCCTGCAGCTTTAGGGACCACAGGTATCAGATGTTTTTATTATTATCATTAGTTTTTTTTTTTTTTACATGTTTGTCTTGTTTAGCAATAAAACTGTTCTTCAGATCTGTGGAAAATATATGAAACTTGAATCCAATGTTTTTGTGTTGAATTTAAAATCAAATCATATGATCCAAATTAAAACCTGGGAATAGAATATTGTATTTATGGATACAGATGTTGACGTATCTCTGATCAATTAAGGTATTAAGAATTCTTCAAGAGACAATAGAAAATGATGGACCTAAACAAGCAGTGATGAGAAAATGAGAAAGTCTTGGTTGTGGCAGCTTTCCAGGGGTTCTGTTTGGATTCTGGGAATACAGGACAATAAAATAATAACTTCACTTTTCAAAATTTGCTGGTAATTAATAAACATTCAAACCGCCATATCCTGGGACCTGAAGAAAGAAAGTGTCTGAATTATTATTTTAATTTTCTATTTGGAGGTAAATGAACACCTTAGCATCTACATTTTGTTAATTTTATTTTGTATTCATAATAATAATATTCGTAACGTGTCCTGCGTAATGGACGTCAGGGACATTTTGGTGTTAAATCCATGTGAAGTTAACACGTCAAATAGTTTTTAGTCTGCCTTTTAATTTCTTATTTATTTATTTTAGTATTTTTTTATGTATTATTTTGTATTTATTTTTATTTATTTATTTATTTTAGTTTTTTATTTATTTTGTATTTATTTATTTTTATGTATTATTTATTTTGTATTTATATTTATTTATTTTAGTATTTTTTTTTATTGTATTGTTATTTTTATGTATTATTTATTTTTATTATATTTATTTATTTATTTTAGTATTTTTTTTTATTTATTGTTATTTTTATGTATTATTATTTTGTGTTTATATTTATTTATTTATTTTAGTTTTTTTTTAAATTTATTGTTATTTTTATGTATTTATTTTTGTATTTTTGTATTTATTTTTATGTATTTTTTATTTTTTTATTTTTTATTTATTTTTATGTATTTTGTATTTATTTTTATTTATTTATTTTAGTGTATTTTTTTAATTTGTTATTTTTATGTATTTATTTTGTGTTTATATTTATTTATTTATTTGAGTATTTTTTACATTTTTATTGTTATTTTTATGTATTATTTATTTGGACAGACTGGTTATATCAGTGTCCACTATAAAGGACACAAATTAATGGGCGTGTCTCAGGAGGATAATACTACAATTGGGTAAAGGTGCACTACGTCACTTTTCTGGTGGATGGTTCATCATCTGCGTCTCCATGGCGACCTGTTCCATACTGCGGAACATTCCAGGAAAAGCAGTTTCCATCTCTGTGAGGCAGACGCTCCACCCGATAAGGCACAAAGTTCATCTTTAAGTCTGGAGCTTCTCAAGCAAAAGTCTTGGTAACTTTTATATTTAAATATTCTCTCAAATGTCTACAATGCACTGCTTAAAGGAGAATTCACATTTTTTACAATCTGAGCCTTATTTCGGTAATAAAACAAGTTATTTTACTCACCCATAGCACTTTGGTGTCATATGGAGCACTTCCAGAGACGTTTTAGATTAGCGATATCCATCATGTGAGTTCTCGGGGCACATGTTTGTGGTCTCCAAATAACACAAACTTTAGCACTTTTCAAATCAGAGAAGCCCGATGTCTTAATCTACAATTTCGTTTGAAGCAAAAGTGGCCTGTAATCCGAGATTTAGTCATAGTTTCGAGTAGATGAGGACGCCAGTGCGCATGTGCGGACTGTGCTCTCAGCTCCCGGGACCCAAACATGAAACGCAAAGCTGTAAACTATGGATAAATCTCGGATTACAGGCCACTTTTGCTTCAAACGAAATTGTAGACTAAGACATCGGGCTTCTATGATTTGAAAAGTGCTAAAGTTTGTGTTATTTGGAGCCCGCACGGGGCATATTACATGCTTGGGGAATATATTATATGCCCCGAGCTATGGCTAGAAGTCGCGCTAGGCTAACTGCAAATCTAAAACATCTCTGGAAGTGCTCCATATGACACCAAAGTGCTATGGGTGAGTAAAACAACTTGTTTTATTACCGAAATAAGGCTCAAATTGTAAAAAAAAAAAAGTTACTTTTCCTTTAACCAGGAAGTCCCATTGAGATTCAAAATCTAATTTCCAAGACATGCGCACTGTCCTCATCTACTCAAAACTATGGATAAATCTCGGATTAGAGGCACTTTTGACTCAAACGAAAGTGTAGACTAAGACCCTGAGCTTCGGTAATTTGAAAAGTGCAAAAGTTTGTGTTATTTGGAGACTGCAAACATGTGCCCCGAGAACTCACATTACAGATATCGCTAAACTAAAACATCTCCGGAAATGCTCCATATGACACCAAAGTGCTATGGGTGAGTAAAACAACTTTTACTTATTTTATTACCGAAATAAGGCTCAGATTGTAAAAAACGTTAATTCTCCTTTAATGTACCATCTCTTTTTACTGGCCTCAAGTTTCTTTGTCTCTGCAAAGATGAATAAAGGATTTGAGTTCAGTGTAGTTAAAACAACAAACTTAAATAGCAGCAACTAATTGGAGCTTTAGGGCTGAGTAAAAGATTAAATTGTTCTGAGGTAATCAAACTATGTAATACCCGGTTTCACCACATGAGGGCGGTATGAGAACGACTCATTTCACCAAGAAGCAGTTTCACATATTTCAAACTATCATTAACTTGTATTCAGTTCAAATCTACTTTTCATTTCAGATACAAGATGCTGATTGATATCTGTGATCTGACCGGGATTATGAAGAACTACGATGGCACTGAGCTGTGGTGTTTAGGTTCTTTGTGTCAGATGTTTGGCCTAATGTCAGGGAAGAGACTTACACAGCATCATTAGTCAAATAAAACAATAGTTCCATGTTATGTTCATTGTTAAACAGACATTCATACACATACACAGTTGCCCTGACAGCAAAATTATCCTTGGACTTCAAGATTAAAAATCACTGAGTGCATAATTTAAACAGAAAATATCAATAAAAAATATAATCAAAGGAACACACCTGTTTGTTCAGCTCATTTTTGAAAGTCAAAATGCTGGTTGAATAGGCCAGTTTTACTTTACCGCTGGAAAAGACTCAAACAAATCACAAAAATAACCTTAATTTGAAGGGAAATCATCCTACTACTACTACTGCTACTGCTACTGCTACTGCTACTACTACTACTACTACTACTACTACTACTACTACTACTACTTAAAAGGAAAAGTAACGTTTTTTTTACAATTTGAGCCTTATTTCGGTAATAAAACAAGTTGTTTTACTCACCCATATCACTTTGGTGTCATATGGAGGATTTCCGGAGATGTTTTAGATTAGCGTTAGGCTAACGCCGTTAGCCTAGCACGACTTATAGCCATAGCTTGGGGCATTCCCCGAGCATGTAATATGCCCCGTGCGGGCTCCAAATAACACAAACTTTAGCACTTTTCAAATCATAGAAGCCTGATGTCTTAGTCTACGATTTCGTTGGGTCAAAAGTGGCCTGTAATCCGAGATTTAGCCATAGTTTCGAGTAGATGAGGAGGCCAGTGCGCATGCGCGGACTGTGCTCTCAGCTCCCGGGACCCAAACATGAAACGCAAAGCTGTAAACTATGGATAAATCTCGGATTAGAGGCCCTTTTGACTCAAACGAAAGTGTAGACTAAGACATTGAGCTTCTATGATTTGAAAAGTGCTAAAGTTTGTTATTTGGAGACCGCAAACATGTGCCCCGAGAACTCACATTACAGATATTGCTAAACTAAAACATCTCCGGAAATGCTCCATATGACACCAAAGTGCTATGGGTGAGTAAAACAACTTGTTTTATTACCGAAATAAGGCTCAAATTGTAAAAAAAAAAACACGTTACTTTTCCTTTAAGAGGGAATGTTTCAGGAATCCGTTTAAAAATTAAAATGTGGAAATCCTAAAAATAGTTTTTCAAAAGTTCATCAGAGAAAGTCCACTCAGGGAATTTCCCACATCTGAAGTTGATACAAACGTGTTGACATGAGCTCATTTGGCAACTTCTGCAGCGCAACTAACTTCCTGTTTTACAGAGGGTTACTAGGCTACCGCACGGTTTAGCCATTTTAAACTGCAACCAAAAATGAAAAATTGTTGTAAACAAATTTTCAGAATCTCGATCAATCCCAGTATTGAATCAGAAATGTGAGGACTAAAGTTAACCAAAAACAAAAATGTATTACAAAAATGTTTTATAAAAATGTATTATACTTTCAGACACTTCCAAAACACAACATTTTTGTAACAGTGAGAACATAACAGAACCACTCACTAATATCATTCTTTCCCTTTTGCCTCTAAATAGTTTACATCCACGTGCCACACCTCATATCATACTTATAATAACAATAGCTTTTTGTAAAAATATGAAGTGTAAAATAAGGAGTTAACCCAGTAAAGAATACAAAAAATAGCCTAAGACAAACTAAAAACTGTGATATAAATAACTAATCAATTTTCAGACCCAAAATACACTGATTTGTCAAATTTGGCAGCACCAAATTCTCTCAAATCTCAGGAGTGATGAAAGTGGGGATATTTCTCAAAGGAGTCATTTCCATCAAGCTATTTTACACTCAAAATCCTGACGCAAAAAAGCACACACACAAAAAAGTATCCTTGGAAATGTGTCAAAGAGCAATCTCTAACTCAAAACACACTTTGAAACCGCACTAAGAATACCGTACAGTACAATTCACATTAAGCCTGTCACAATAATTACAATATCGACTTATTGTTCAATATATGAAAACCGAAACAATATATTTTGGGGTTCAATATTTATCCTGTGTATACTTTCTTTAGGAAGATTTGTTGCTATTTTTGTTGTACTACGATAAGATTTGAGCTGTAGAAGGTTTAAAAATGACTTCTGTGGCTAATTATATAATATTGATTCATTCATTGTGCCATTTATTTGTTGCAGTTTATGCCCTTTTATGATACTGTCTATTTAAAATGGTTTACTGGGATTATCCTGCTTAATTTTAGTTCCAACAATGGCATAAAGTCGTGTCAGTTTTATCATGACAGGCCTAATTCACATTCATCGGATGGTGCGACCCACTGTAACATACTCTGATGTAACAGTCACGTTTTGAACAGAATTATTGAGGAAGTTACCAGTTTTCAGTTCACTTTCTCATAGCTGGCACATTTCTATAGAAAATGTACAAAAGTAAATGGTTGGCTGCTCAGTGAAACTTGCAGTTCCCAGTTGATGTTATGTGGCCATGAAAACCGCAAAGGACAAATTCAGTGAAATCGCAGTCTCTTCTCCTCAGCAAACTGTTCCTCTTCTGCTGGAGTCAGGAGGTTTCCCTTCACACTGTCACCACACACAACAAAACAAATGTACTTTCATTATTTTGCATATTTCATAAACCAAAGAAGTAAACATAAACTACTAGTACAGCCAAAGACTGATGGATATGATTAAAGGAAAAGTAAAGTTTTTTTTTTTACAATTTGAGCCTTATTTCGGTAATAAAACAAGTTGTTTTACTCACCCATAGCACTTTGGTGTCATATGGAGCACTTCCAGAGATGTTTTAAGATTTGCGGTTAGCCTAGCGCGACTTCTAGCCATAGCTCGGGGCATATAATATATTCCCCAAGCATGTGCGGGCTCCAAATAACACAAACTTTAGCACTTTTTAAATCATAGAAGCTCGATGTCTTACTCTACGATTTCGTTTGAAGCAAAACTGGCCTGTAATCCGAGATTTATCCATAGTTTACAGCTTTGCGTTTCATGTTTGGGTCCCGGGAGCTGAGAGCACAGTCCGCACATGCGCACTGGCCTCCTCATCTACTCGAAACTATGGCTAAATCTCGGATTACAGGCCACTTTTGCTTCAAATGAAATCGTAGACTAATGCCCCAAGAACTCAAGTTAACGGATACGCTACAACATAACTTCTACGAAACTGCTCAAAATGACACCAAACTGCTATGGGTGAGTAAAACTACTTGTTTTGTTGCCGAAAGAATCAGATTGTAAAAAAACGTGACTTTTCCTTTAAATGCAATTCAGTTTAAAATAATCATATATGTACATTTATAACTCAGTAATTGTGTAATACATTCAGGAGGATTATCAGAGGGTCATCTGAGCATTCTCACCAGATTTCTTTAAGGTGTTCGTTTTCAGGAAGTGCTTCTGCCAGTTTCCGGATCCCCTCAACAGTGAACTTGTTGTTGATTAACCTTAAGACAAACACGAGTTACTCATCACACAGCGCTCTTCATGTGGAAAGAGATTTGATCAGCAACTGATGGATATTTCAAGAACACTATTTTATATTTTATCTTTTTTTGTTTGTTTGTTTTTTTAACTGAACTATAATTCCATTCTCAAACCTAAATCAAAACAAACAAAGAAAACAATAGGACTAGTCCAGGGGTCGGCAACCTGCGGCTCCGGAGCCACATGCGGCTCTTCGATCCCTCTGATGCGGCTCAGTACAGCGGTCCCTCGTTTATCACGGGGGTTACGTTCTAAAAATAACACACGACAAGCGAAATCCGTGAAGTCGTCAGCTTTATACCGGCTGGTTAGCTCAACTGGTAAGTCACTGACTTTCCCCCTGGGGGTTGTGGGTTCAAATCCCTCCCGGGAAATGAGCTAACCAGTGTGGGTCCTTGGGCAAGACCCTTTACGGTACTGCCCCCCGGGCGCCGAAAAAGATGGCTGCTCACTGCTCCTGAAAAGGATGGGTCAAATGCAGAAGTCAAATTTCTCCCGTGTGTCACTGTGTGTGAGACCAATAAAGGCTTAATCTTAATCTTAATCTTATATTTTACAATTCTTCTCCATGTTTTAAGGCTGTAAACACCTCACCACACACATTCTACACTTTTCTCACACTGGAATTAACGTTTTCTCACATTTCTCTCTTGTTTAAACACTCAAACGTTCGTAGATTTTCAACAAAAAAGCACAGTATTATAGAACGAAACCAAAGTGTATTTGGTGTGTATTTCACAGTTCTTATGACCGAGCCTCTTCGTCCTGGCGCCGCTTCGCTGTGGCGGGTTTTGTCGGGGAGAAACAAACATACAGCACTTCAGAGTCA